>JAAALK010000287.1:34737583-35078056 GCA_019279435.1 Zizania palustris | reverse complement strand
CCATCGGTGCGTCGGGCGGTAGCGCAGGTGCTGGTGGTAGTGGTATTGTTGGTGGTGGTCATGGTATTGCTCAGATAGATAGCTTTATTTTCATTTTATTACAAAATAAATAAAAAAATATTCATCGATTAGACATCAATCTACAACTTTGTAACCGCCTTTACATTTTCCTTTCCTCTTTAACAGTTGTTGCGGAGCCACAATATCTTTCAAACAAATACGAGAAGTTTGTGCACCCCTGGATGGATGTTCTAGTTAATGTGCCTACTGAATTGAAGGATGGAAAGAGAGTTGGAAAGAGTGCAAATCGTTTGAAGGAGTAATTTCAAATTTTTTCCCACTTAAGGTCATGACATTGTGGACTAGTAGAGGTTTTACAGGGACTGCTGTTGTTGAGTTTGAAAGAGATTGGAATGGTTTTAAAAATGAATTTGCCTTTGAAAATTACTTTGATGCAAGAGGATGAGGTAAAAGGGACTGGAAGGAAAACTATGATCAAGGGTCTAATCTTTTTTGATGGGTTGCCAGGGCTGAAGATCACAGTTCTACAGGGCAAATAGGTAATCACTTAAGAAGAAATGGTGACTTGAAGACCATCAATGATGTCATGAATGAAAGAACACGCAGAACTGGAGGTACAGAGCACATAGTTGATTGTTAGGGAACCATTTGTGCTACACCAGTTTGGCTTTTCACTATCCACCTTTATATTAGACATGGAATATTTAGATAAATAGCTATTCTTAGTAGATTATACTGTTATAGAACCATATTATATGTAATTTCTTTGGTTTGCTGTATGCCTTATTATCGTATACCTCTTAAGACTTACCTGGTCAGCAAACATTGGTTATAGGTACAAACACAATAACCATCGGTGCGTCGAGCGGTAGCGCAGGTGCTGGTGGTAGTGGTATTGCTGTTGGTGGTGGTGGTGGTATTGCTCAGATAGATAGCTTTATTTTCATTTTGTTACAAAATCAATAAAAAATATTCATCGATTAGACATCAATCTAGCAACTTTGTAACCGCCTTTACATTTTCCCTTCCTCTCTACAGTTGTTGCGGAGCCGCAATATCTTTCAAACAAAGACGAGAAGTTTGTGCACCCCTGGATGGGTGTTCTAGTTATGTGCCTACTGAATTGAAGGATGGAAAGACAGTTGGAAAGAGTGCAAATCGTTTGAAGGAGCAATTTTCAAATTTTTTCCCACTTAAGGTCAAGTACATTGTGGACTAGTAGAGGTTTACAGGGACTGCTGTTGTTGAGTTTGAAAGAGACATGAAATGGTTTCAAACATGCACCTGCCTTTGAAAATTACTTTGATGCAAGAGGACGTGGTAAAAGGACTGGAAGGAAAACCATGATCAAGGGTCTAATCTTTTTGGATGGGTTGCCAGGGCTGAAGATCACAGTTCTACAGGGCAAATAGGTAATCACTTAAGAAGAAATGGTGACTTGAAAGACCATCAATGATGTCATGAATGAAAGAACACGCAGAACTGGAGGTACAGAGCACATAGGTTATTGTTAGGGAACCATTTGTGCTAAACCAGTTTGGCTTTTCACATCATCCACCTTTATATTAGACATGGAATATTTAGATAAATAGCTCTTCTTAGTAGGTTAGACTGTTATATAAACATATTATATGTAATTTCTTTGGTTTTGCTGTATGCCTTATTATCGTATACCTCTTAAGACTTACCTGGTCAGCAAACATTGGTTATAGGTATAAACACAATAACCATCGGTGCGTCGGGCGGTAGCGCTGGTGCTGGTGGTAGTGGTATTGCTGGTGGTGGTGGTATTGCTCAGATAGATAGCTTTATTTTCATTTTGTTACAAAATAAATAAAAAATTATTCATCGATTAGACATCAATCTACAACTTTGTAACCGCATTTACATTTTCCCTTCCTCTGTGACAGTTGTTGCGGAGCCACAATATATTTCAAACAAATACGGGAAGTTTGTGCACCCCTCGATGGGTGGTCTAGTTAATGCGCCTACTGAATTGAAGGATGGAAAGACAGTTGGAAAGAGTGCAAATCGTTTGAAGGAGCAATTTTCAAATTTTTTCTCACTTAAGGTCAAGACATTGTGGACTAGTAGAGGTTTTACAGGGACTGCTGTTGTTGAGTTTGAAAGAGATTGAAATGGTTTCAAACATGCGCCTGCCTTTGAAAATTACTTTGATGCAAGAGGATGTGGTAAAAGGGACTGGAAGGAAAACAATGATCAAGGGTCTAATCTTTTTGGATGGGTTGCCAGGGCTGAAGATCACATTCTACAGGGCAAATAGGTCTTCACTTAAGAAGAAATGGTGACTTGAAGACCATCAATGATGTCATGAATGAAAGAACACGCAGAACTGGAGGTACAGAGCACATAGTTGATTGTTAGGGAACCATTTGTGCTACACCAGTTTGGCTTTTCACCATCCACCTTTATATTAAACATGGAATATTTAGATAAATAGCTCTTCTTAGTAGGTTAGACTGTTATAGAACCATATTATATGTAATTCCTATGGTTGTGTTGTATGCCTTATTATCGTATACCTCTTAAGACTTACCTGGTGAGCAAACATTGGTTATAGGTACAAACACAATAACCATCGGTGCGTCGGGCGGTAGCGCTGGTGCTGGTGGTAGTGGTATTGCTGCTGGTGGTGGTATTGCTCAGATAGATAGCTTTATTTTCATTTTGTTACAAAATCAATAAAAAATATTCATCGATTAGACATCAATCTACAACTTCGTAACCGCCTTTACATTTTCCCTTCCTCTCTGACAGTTGTTGCGGAGCCGCAATATCTTTCAAACTAAGACGAGAAGTTTGTGCACCCCTGGATAGGTGTTCTAGTCAATGTGCCTACTGAATTGAAGGATGGAAAGACAGTTGGAAAGAGTGCAAATCGTTTGAAGGAGTAATTTTCAAATTTTTTCCCACTTAAGGTCAAGACATTGTGGACTAGTAGAGGTTTTACAGGGACTGCTGTTGTTGAGTTTGAAAGAGATTGAAATGGTTTCAAACATGCACCTGCCTTTGAAAATTACTTTGATGCAAGAGGATGTGGTAAAAGGGACTGGAAGGAAAACCATGATCAAGGGTCTAATTTTTTTGGATGGGTTGCCAGGGCTGAAGATCATCAATGATGTCATGAATGAAAGAACACGCAGAACTGGAGGTACAGAGCACATAGTTGATTGTTAGGGAACCATTTGTGCTACACCAGTTTGGCTTTTCACCATCCACCTTTATATTAGACATGGAATATTTAGATAAATAGCTCTTCTTAGTAGGTTAGACTGTTATAGAACCATATTATATGTAATTCCTTTGGTTTTGTTGTATGCCTTATTATCGTATACCTCTTAAGACTTACCTGGTCAGTAAACATTGGTTATAGGTACAAACACAATAACCATCGGTGCGTCGGGCGGTAGCGCAGGTGCTGGTGGTAGTGGTATTGTTGCTGGTGGTGGTGGTATTGCTCAGATAGATAGCTTTATTTTCATTTTGTTACAAAATCAATAAAAAATTATTCATCGATTAGACATCAATCTACAATTTTGTAACCGCCTTTACATTTTCCCTTCCTCTCTAACAGTTGTTGCGGAGCCACAATATCTTTCAAACAAAGACAAGAAGTTTGTGCACCCCTGGATGAGTGTTCTAGTTAATGTGCCTACTGAATTGAAGGATGGAAAGACAGTTGGAAAGAGTGCAAATCGTTTGAAGGAGTAATTTTCAAATTTTTTCCCACTTAAGGTCAAGACATTGTGGACTAGTAGAGGTTTTACAGGGACTGCTGTTGTTGAGTCTGAAAGAGATTGAAATGGTTTCAAACATGCACATGCCTTTGAAAATTACTTTGATGCAAGAGGATGTGGTAAAAGGGACTGGAAGGAAAACCATGATCAAGGGTCTAATTTTTTTGGATGGGTTGCCAGGGCTGAAGATCATTAATGATGTCATGAATGAAAGAACACGCAGAACTGGAGGTACAGAGCACATAGTTGACTGTTAGGGAACCATTTGTGCTACACCAGTTTGGCTTTTCACCATCCACTTTTATATTAGACATGAAATATTTAGATAAACAGCTCTTCTTAGTAGGTTAGACTGTTATAGAACTATATTATATATAATTCCCTTGGTTTTGCTGTATGCCTTATTATCGTATACCTCTTATGACTTACCTGGTCAGTAAACATTGGTTATAGGTACAAACACAATAACCATCGGTGCGTCGGGCGGTAGCGCAGGTGCTGGTGGTAGTGGTATTGCTGCTGGTGGTGGTGGTATTGCTCAGATAGATAGCTTTATTTTCATTTTGTTACAAAATCAATAAAAAATATTCATCGATTAGACATCAATCTACAACTTTGTAAACGCCTTTACATTTTCCCTTCCTCTCTAACAGTTGTTGCGGAGCCACAATATCTTTCAAACAAAGACGAGAAGTTTGTGCACCACTGGATGAGTGTTCTAGTTAATGTGCCTACTGAATTGAAGGATGGAAAGACAGTTGGAAAGAGTGCAAATCGTTTGAAGGAGTAATTTTAAAATTTTTTCCCACTTAAGGTCAAGACATTGTGGACTAGGAGAGGTTTTACACGGATTGCTGTTGTTGAGTTTGAAAGAGATTGAAATGGTTTCAAACATGCACCTGCCTTTGAAAATTACTTTGATGCAAGAGGATGTGGTAAAAGGGACTGGAAGGAAAACCATGATCAAGGGTCTAATCTTTTTGTATGGGTTGCCAGTGCTGAAGATCACAGTTCTACAGGGCAAATAGGTCTTCACTTAAGAATAAATGGTGACTTGAAGACCATCAATGATGTCATGAATGAAAGAACACGCAGAACTGGAGGTACAGAGCACATAGTTGATTGTTAGGGAACCATTTGTGCTACACCAGTTTGGCTTTTCACCATCCACCTTTATATTAGACATGGAATATTTAGATAAATAGCTTTTCTTAGTAGGTTAGACTGTTATAGAACCATATTATATGTAATTCCTATGGTTGTGTTGTATGCCTTATTATGGTATACCTCTTAAGACTTACCTGGTCAGCAAACATTGATTATAGGTACAAACACAATAACTATCGGTGCGTCGAGCGGTAGCGCTAGTGCTGGTGGTAGTGGTATTGCTGGTGGTGGTGGTGGTATTGCTCAGATAGATAGCTTTATTTCCATTTTATTACAAAATCAATAAAAAATTATTCATCGATTAGACATCAATCTACAACGTTGTAACCGCTTTTACATTTTCCCTTCCTCTCTGACAGTTGTTGCGGAGCCGCAATATCTTTCAAACTATGACGAGAAGTTTGTGCACCCCTGGATGGGTGTTCTAGTTAATGTGCCTACTGAATTGAAGGATGGAAAGACAGTTGGAAAGAGTGCAAATCGTTTGAAGAAGTAATTTTCAATTTTTTTCCCAATTAAGGTCAAGACATTGTGGACTAGTAGAGGTTTTACAGGGACTGCTGTTGTTGAGTTTGAAAGAGATTGAAATGGTTTCAAACATGCACCTGCCTTTGAAAATTACTTTGATGCAAGAGGATGTGGTAAAAGGGACTGGAAGGAAAACCATGATTAAGGGTCTAATTTTTTTGGATGGGTTGCCAGGGCTGAAGATCATCAATGATGTCATGAATGAAAGAACACGCAAAACTGGAGGTACAGAGCACATAGTTGATTGTTAGGGAACGATTTGTGCTACACCAGTTTGGCTTTTCACCATCCACCTTTATATTAGTCATGGAATATTTAGATAAATAGCTCTTCTTAGTAGGTTAGACTGTTATAGAACCATATTATATGTAATTCCTTTGGTTTTTTTGTATGCCTTATTATCGTATACCTCTTAAGACTTACCTGGTCAGCAAACATTGGTTATAAGTACAAACACAATAACCATCGGTGCGTCGGGCGGTAGCGTAGGTGCTGGTGGTACTGGTATTGCTGGTGGTGGTGGTGGTATTGCTCAGATAGATAGGTTTATTTTCATTTTGTTAAAAAATAAATAAATAATTATTCATCGATTAGACATCAATCTACAACTTTGTAACCGCCTTTACATTTTCCCTTCCTCTCTAACAGTTGTTGCGGAGCCACAATATCTTTCAAACAAAGACGAGAAGTTTGTACACCCGTGGATGAGTGTTCTAGTTAATGTGTCTACTGAATTGAAGGATGGAAAGACAGTTGGAAAGAGTGCAAATCGTTTGAAGGAGTAATTTTCAATTTTTTTTCCCACTTAAGGTCAAGACATTGTGGACTAGTGGAGGTTTTCAGGGACTGTTGTTGTTGAGTTTGAAAGAGATTGGAATGGTTTCAAACATGCACTTGCCTTTGAAAATTACTTTGATGCAAGAGGATGTGGTAAAAGGGACTGGAAGCAAAACCATGATCAAGGGTCTAATCTTTTTGGATGGGTTGCCAGGGCTGAAGATCACAGTTCTACAGGGAAAATAGGTAATCACTTAAGAAGATATGGTGACTTGAAGACCATCAATGATGTCATGAATGAAAGAACACACAGAACTGGAGGTACAGAGCACATAGTTGATTGTTAGGGAACCATTTGTGCTACACCAGTTTGGCTTTTCACCATCCACCTTAATATTAGACATGGAATATTTAGATAAATAGCTCTTCTAAGTAGGTTAGACTGTTATAGAACTATATTATATGTAATTCCTTTGGTTTTGTTGTATGCCTTATTATCGTATACCTCTTAAGACTTACCTGGTCAGCAAACATTGGTTATAGGTACAAACACAATAACCATCGGTGCGTCGGGCGGTAGCGTAGGTGCTGGTGGTACTGGTATTGCTGGTGGTGGTGGTGGTATTGCTCAGATAGATAGGTTTATTTTCATTTTGTTAAAAAATAAATAAATAATTATTCATCGATTAGACATCAATCTACAACTTTGTAACCGCCTTTACATTTTCCCTTCCTCTCTAACAGTTGTTGCGGAGCCACAATATCTTTCAAACAAAGACGAGAAGTTTGTACACCCCTGGATGAGTGTTCTAGTTAATGTGTCTACTGAATTGAAGGATGGAAAGACAGTTGGAAAGAGTGCAAATCGTTTGAAGGAGTAATTTTCAATTTTTTTCCCACTTAAGGTCAAGACATTGTGGACTAGTGGAGGTTTTCAGGGACTGTTGTTGTTGAGTTTGAAAGAGATTGGAATGGTTTCAAACATGCACTTGCCTTTGAAAATTACTTTGATGCAAGAGGATGTGGTAAAAGGGACTGGAAGCAAAACCATGATCAAGGGTCTAATCTTTTTGGATGGGTTGCCAGGGCTGAAGATCACAGTTCTACAGGGAAAATAGGTAATCACTTAAGAAGATATGGTGACTTAAAGACCATCAATGATGTCATGAATGAAAGAACACACAGAACTGGAGGTACAGAGCACATAGTTGATTGTTAGGGAACCATTTGTGCTACACCAGTTTGGCTTTTCACCATCCACCTTAATATTAGACATGGAATATTTAGATAAATAGCTCTTCTAAGTAGGTTAGACTGTTATAGAACCATATTATATGTAATTCCTTTGGTTTTGTTGTATGCCTTATTATCGTATACCTCTTAAGACTTACCTAGTCAGCAAACATTGGTTATAGGTACAAACACAATAACCATCAGTGTGTCGGGCGATAGCGCTGGTGCTGGTGGTAGTGGTATTGCTGGTGGTGGTGGTATTTCTCAGATAGATAGCTTTATTTTCATTTTGTTCATCGATTATAAATCAATAAAAAATATTCATCGATTAGACATCAATCTACAACTTTATAACCGCCTTTACATTTTCCCTTTCAGAAGAGGATGAAGAGTGTTCTCAGCTAGCAAGACAGAAGAGGCCAGCACCAATGGATGGAGGGTCTGAATCTTCAAGGAGGAAATTATAGAAAATGGTAATGACATTTTTCAAATTTTATTACCTTTGTTCTCGTGTTACCTCTGGGAGGCATTTTGTTATTGTATCTGACCCCTACTCCCTAGGCATAAATTACCCTTGCCTAGTTAGTATTATCTTTCAATCACAGATTTTCCTACTAGAATTTTATTCTCGCCAATAATTAAATGTTCTAATTTCTGCAGCTAGCTGCGGTTGATTGACTCTTGGCTGCTGCTGGCTGCTGTCTCTGAACTGGACAAGAACTGAAGATGGAAATTAAAAGATCAAAGAGTTCTGGTTTTGTTTGTCTGGTGCCTGAAAAACTGTGGTAAAGATCAAACTGTTTCCATCTGTTCTTGGTGGTCTATTGGGACTTGTCAGCCACTATGTTTCATCTTTGGTTCTGCTTTAACACTTGCTTTCATTTGTTCTGTGTGATGTTGTTATTTTATTTGAATCTGTATTGTGCAATTTTATTTATTGGATGGCTGTTGCCACTCGGCCGGAATTCCAACCGTCGGCGAGCTAAATCAGAAACTCACGCGACGCTGTAGTTTTGGTGCTTCTATATAGGCAATGGCTACCACATGACGGTATATGATGATACACTAGATTCGAAGTAGACCAACAATTGATCACATCCAATTCCATCTCCTTTTTCCTCGTCACCCTTGGGGGAGGCGACCATTGGTTCCAAAGCTTGCATATGATCAGATATGGTACATTCTTTGTATCATATGGTACAAAAGTGTATCACTGTTGCCCCTAATAACACGTTACTTCCAGTTAGTTCATCGTTGCTCCTGAGAAGATGTTACTTATGTCTAGTTCATCGTTGCCCCTAATTATACGTTACTTCTAGTTAGTGCCTCGTTGCCCCAAATATATGTTACTTCATGTTAGTGCTTCGTTGCCCCTAATAAGCCGTTACTTCCTTTTAGTGCCTCTTTGCCCCTCCTAAGACGTTACTTCCGGTTAGTACAGCGTTGCCCCTCATCGTATCTTACTTTCCGGTGCCGGAGGGGGTACAAATTACAAATTACAGCAGATGTTAATCCTTACCATAACCGACAGTTAGTGGACGACCTCTTCGGCCTCGACCTCCGCCATCATCGCTTGAAAAGTCGAAATCCCTCTGCCAGCACCATAGCGACGCCCTCGTGCCGACGCCTCCTATTCAGTATGATATAAATCTCACATTGGAACAACATCGCATCATCTGGTACATGTAGGTATCAACTGATACACATTTGTAGCATATGAAACAAACATGTATCAGGTTTGTACATGGCAAAAAAATGAAAGTCACCACGAATAAATACAAAACAAATATTAACAGACAAGAGTGTGATATAGACATCTCGCACGTAACAAAGTCACCTCAATTTTTTCTTACCCTTCTTTCAAGAATGCAGGGGTCCGTGCAGGGGTCCTTAGTGATGGATATTGTCATGCCCGCCCGATGGGCGGCTGCTCCAACCACGAGCTACTGCGCCGCCTGAGCGCGCGTGCGTGCTCCCGCTCGGCCGCATGCACCGCGTCGCGCGTGTCTCCTCCATTCCGACAGCAAGCCTCCGTACAAGCGTCGTTCGAATAATCATGAGCTGGACACGCGTCGCCCGGCTACTGTTCGCCGTTCGACCGTCCCGTCGCCAACTGTCGCGCCGTCGCCGACACTTTGGTTTTGCAAAGGAGAGAAGGGTCGTTTTCAAACTTCAATTGTGGACATGGCCTTCGCGCACCTTGACATGTCCTTTCTCAAAGAGATAATCGAATATCTTATCACACTTGGTCAAATCAAAGGTATGTGTTTGTACCAGCTGGTACACATCTGTACTGTATGAAACAATGTTCTAATTTCAATTAATTTGGTACTTATATCATTTTTTTCAGTATCATGTGGTGTCGAGGAGAAAATAGGGCAAGATGTTGTAGAAAGAATTCATGAGCATTTTTGTATTAGTTGGTACATATTAATGTAACCGCCTTTACATTTTCCCTTTCAGAAATGTGCATATCCCGAGTTTGGATGAGAAAACACGAGATTTAGTCGTAACTAATTCGGAATCGGCATGCTAGAAATCCTTGTTTTTTCGGACCGACCCTACATGGCTGGTCGGACCAGTGGTACATGGGAGGTCAGACCGGCCATGTGAGATGGACACCCGTACTGGCCATTGGGCATGCCCCCATGACATCATTGGAAAGCCATATGAGTAGGACGGTGGAAAAAACTCCAATGAATTAGGACTACGACCAAATCCTTCTCGAGGGCTCCAATTTGATCTCCCTAAATTGTCGGGTCGACTAGTTGCTCTTTGCTCGGCCATAAGCTCATATTTTTTGAAGAGTGCATCAAAAGTAACTCTCGGTCGTCTAGCTGTCTTGTCATCAAACGGCCTTTCTTTATCCACAGATTTGTGTGTATCCGGACGAGGTTCTTCAACTACAATGTTCTTCCCCTTAGATGATTCGGGTTGATCAGGCCGAATCAACACTTTGTTGTTTCTGGGATCACTCTCCTATGGCGGTGACGTCCTCCATAGCGACGGATTTCTCCTTGATGACTTCCTCATCCCTGGTTGCGACACGTTTTTATGTGGTGGCGCCCTCCTCCACGACGGCAAACCAAACACATGTTGTTACTCAACAACCAAACATAGGTTGTTTCTGCGCGCAGGGATTGGAATGTAACACGAGCTCAAAGGTAACAAAGTGCCTCCCAAATATAACAACACTTAAAAGGTAACAATATGTTTCCCAGAGGTAACAAGACTTAAAAGGTAACAATGTTTTCTTTCAGTCTCTTTCCTCTGTAGCTTCCGAAGATGGATAACTAGGGGTGGTTCGAATAATTTCCGACCGTATATGAAAAAACGGAATCAGATTTATATTAGTTAAAACTTCTAGTTAGTGGCCCCGCCATCCTCGCTCGAAAAGTCGAATCCTCTCCAGTTCGCGGCCATTTCCTCCCCCGCAAAAAGTCGAAACGCCCTTGTGCCGCCGCCGCCCCCCTGCCCCCGCGACTGCACGTCGATGAGCTTCAGTGACGCCTCGTCAACCGCGCTGACGACCTTCCCTTCGTGCGGAGGTTGCATAACGGAGGCGGAGACTACGCGCACGAACACTGCGGGGATGTCTTTGGCAGAGGAGGATGCCATTTCGACAGGTATGCATCATCGCGAATAGAACCTGGCTATTCATCAGCACCCATTTTTTTCCTCCTTTGTTGAACCAATTGGAATTGGTGCCAATACTCGGATTCGATCTCAAGTTGATATCTTGAATGTTGTTAGGATTGTCCCAAGGTTATCGATAGAATGTCAACATTTAAAATATTGACAGAAATTAACCTCGGATCGATCTGTCGACATTTTTTTTAAAAAAAATACATCATAGAAGTAGTTTTTTCGTGTCAACAGTTGATTGTTTAAGGGGTGTTTGGTACCAAGGGCTAAAGCAAAAGGGGCTAAAATTTAGTCCTTTTAGGGGCTAAAGAGGGGCTAAAATACCCCTTTTCCACCCATACCCCCACCATGCATGCATGCATGAAAAGCAAGAGTAATAAATAAGGGATATTTCAGTCATTATACACAACAATAAATGCTTTAACCTTTTTTTAGCCATTGGATCCAAACAAGGGTTGACTAAAATTTTAGCCCTTTTTAGTCATTTTGCTTTAGCCCCTTGGATCCAAACAGGTCCTTTAATTTTAAATTTTTTCGAAATGCTATCTAAATTTACAATTTCAAAAAATATATTATTTATAAAAATCCCAACAACGTATTTCTTCTACAAATTAAATGTTCATGGATTATAACCGGTACGGTGTACGAATTGATAGGGCCAACAACGTACAATATAATACAACAACTATCATTAATTATTTTCAGGCGCCATTCTTACCACCGGTGCACGATGTACAGATTAATCCCATAAGAAACTAACACCATGTTTAATTGTTTTTGACTGCCGATAAAAATATATAGCACAAGCGAAATATGTAGTTACGATATATATAGCTAGCATAGGCCATGGCATGCACTGCATGCTTAATTTATTTCACGTATAATATTTAGATTACGGTACATTATTGCATAGAAAACCACACATACACACTTGGACACAAGACCATCACACTCGACGGAAACTGACCTTGAAAGAACGCACATAGCAAGCAAGCTTAGCTTAGCTTAGCTAGACGCGTTCTCCCCGAGTTCAACTGTACGTGCTGCGAGGAATGCAGACATGCATGCAATGGGCACGTGCAACCGTGCACACCCACGTACGTTCTTTTATTGACCAACAAATAACTGATTATTATATAGTATATGTAGATAGATAGTTGCGTTTTGTCACTGATCGATCGGCTGCATGAGTGGTGGAGCTAGCTCCACCAGCTCTTAGCAGCAGCGCAGGCAAAAGCCACGGTGGTGGTCATAGTGGCAGCAACCCCAGCGGCAGTAGGGGGGACGACGGCCCCCGCCCCACCAGCCACCGCCGTTCCATGGGCCGCCGTTCCATGGGTCATCGTGTCTGCCGCCGTTCCATGGCGGGTAGTGTCCGCCGCCGCCGCCGCCGCCGCCGCCTCCACCGCCCTGCTGGTTGGGCTCTGCATGCATGCATCACATATATCATACATGTACTACATGCGTGTTTGTAAGTAAGTACGTACGTAGTTGTATTAATTGGATAATTATTTGATCTTTAGCCTGAGCAGGGACGGACCTAGCATGGAGCATGGGGTACACTTGTACCCCCAAATATTTTTGCAAAAATTTGAGTGTATATATATATATATGTACATATATATGTATATGTGTGTGTTTTAATTGAGTTAAAATATAGCCCAATAATTTAATGGTTAGTCCAATAATCTACTTTTCTAATTAACTAACTCTATTCATCTTTTGTCATATCTTTTTAATAGCCAACGAATATCGCTACGTCATTACGTATCGCTGAAAAAGTAGTATGTGTTTCATATAATTCTATTATTGTTTTTAGTCCTTTTAAATAAGTTCCTGAAAAAATAAAGAATCATCTTGTTACATGATAGTCTATGATGTACTTTTCTATGGTTTGTTATAAAGATGTCATAAATTTTATTATATTGATTTGATCTCCATGATAACTGTGAAAGTTGTCTGTTTGAATGTGGTATAAGTAAATTTGACTATCCTCTGTAGAAGATATTTTATTGGTACCATCTAATGTAATTTGTCAAACACACCCACTGTGCACAAGATATAGACCATAACCTTGGTGGTTGGCATGACAGTCACGACGACGTCTACTAGTTGCTACCCTATCTAGATGGAAGAAGTTCTATTTTCTTATGTTTTATTATTATTCACTAGAAATTATATTGGTTCACTAGTGTTGAGAATGTGATATAAATTATTTTGATATATGTGTATCTAGATTGAGTGTTTATCATCGATTTAGTTTATCGTTGTTATTAAATCAATTTTTGGTATATTATATGCGTGATTTGTAGCCTGTTTAATTCCGTACCCCCATTATATAAATCTTAGGTCCGCCACTGAGCCTGAGGTCGGTCTCTTTTGGCACAAAGGAAATTCAAAACAAACGAAATAATTCCTACAAAAGCTAGCCCTAATTAATTGTCAACACCAAAGAAAACATAAGCGTGCTCACGAGGATCTTCGGCGGAGGCCGCGACGACGAAGAAAGCAACAGCCAGGACAAGAGCGAACACGATGAGCGCCTTAGGCGATGCCATGTGTGCTAACGATCTTCTTTGATCTCCTTTTGTGTATAGATGTAGCACACTGCGAGTGTTTCAGTACACGTGTTTGATCGATCGATGAGAAGCTATGCATGCAAGGCAGACGTATTTATAGGCTCAAGGAGCGATGAGGTAGTAGCTAGCTAGGCTGCATAATCTTGACCTGATCTCGGTTCGATCGATTAGTAGTAGATGACAGCTGATGAGCTCTATCTGAGCTCGTTGACGCTATCTCGATCTGTGTTCTCTATACATATATATGGTGAGTGGAAAGACAAGTTGACTATGTAGGTACGTACGCGTGTAGCTTTTAATTATGCGATATGTAAGAGCAATCTATCTAGCTTTACGACGACGTACAATATAATATATGATATACATTATTGCATTACTCATCGGCGCGTCGTGGGGCAAATTAAAACAATAATACTCCATCTCCTTTCGATCACACAGAAATAAACATGACATTTTAGATAGGCATGCATGACCGCATGATACATGATTAACCAAAGCTCAGCCCGCATTAGTTTTGCCTCTTAATTATTTGTTGAACTTATCGCCCGGCCTTTTGGGCCAACAGACTTGTTCGATCGGAAAATTAAAATTGGGTTTGACAGAGCTATATATGAATAATCTAAATAATCGACATGCATGTAATATAACACAAATTAAAATTTCAATATCCAGGCTCTTCCTTACATAAAAATATATAGCTAGCCCCTTACGTACGTCGTCATGCTTAATATATTAAATCGTGGTACATACAATGCAAGAAAGATTACGACGGTCAGCTTTGGCTTATCTATATATGTTCGCTAATGGAATATCCTATCAGATCTAGCCGTGTAGATCGACCGGTTAATGAGTTGGTCTTGCGTGGCTTTAATAATTAGCTATGCCTTTCGTTATATTTGAGGTTTATCTTTATATACTATATATATCAAGGATTTCATTAAAAATACTATATTTATTCTGACCAATTTTATGAAAAATACACTAACAATTACAACATCAAAATAGTTTCATTAAATCGATCCTTAAATATATTTTAATAGTGTATTTATTTGATATTATCAATTTTACTGTATTTTTACTAAAACTTTATGAAATTAAAAAAGTTTAGCTAAAGAAAAGTCAAATAGGTTACACGTACTGTAAAACCGGAGTTAGGTATGTAGTACTTTATATATTATAGTATAAATTAAAAACTCAATGTCAATTAAGATGAGGCACATGGATTTTGACGACATTTAATTATTTTACATATTTGAAAACGTCAAATATGAGTAGATGAAACAAAAGTTTTACCAAATCCTACCTACATGTTCTATTATATTTAATAAGAATTAATAATAGATGATGGATTTGCTTGGTTTGAGGACATGTGTGAACGTAATGGTCATCCATTTTTTTAGTTAGACAAGATGATTCAATTTTTTTGGTTGGATGAGATGAGCTAATTAAGTTTTTTTTGGATTAAGGTATATGAGCATGGATGTGAGGTGAGGTGAGGTGCTCATGAGAGATGATGGATGAGTTCGTGTAGGTAAAAATTTGTATGAATTTGTCTAACATCTACATGAAATATTCCAACAGGTTAATTGTATGGACCCGTCCAATCTTCCCACAAACTAACCAATGCAAACTAAACCATGAACCTAATAGGACATGATGGTATTATCCACCTCATCCAAACAACCAAATGGGCCCCTGAATCTTTGATTTTTATTTGATAAAACTAGATCACAACCAAGCAGTAGAAGGTAAAAAAAAAGTAGAACACAACCGGTGAATTTCCGCCTCTAGCTCCCTGGTCGTGATCGGCGAAATCGGTGACAGGCGGCGCGGCAAAATGGCGGCTGGTTAAGGGGCGCAAGCAACTTAACATCACACGGCCGGCCGGACAACGCACGACGGCGAAGCATCGATCAGGATTGCGGCGGCGCAAAACGATCGAACAGTGAAGAGCGGCTAGAAAGTAGAAACACTACCACATAAACGTATATTAGTGATGCAGCTTTAATGACGGGTAAAAAACACGTATCAGTAATATATTTTTTGTGACGGGTTATTTTACACGCGTAAGTAATGCTATATCATTAGTGACAAGTCGCAATAGGACCCGTCACTATAGATGAGGCCGGCAGGAACACCAATGTTAGTGACAGGTCATACAATTATCCGCCACTAAAGGTTGCCCTTATAGTGACGGTCTGTGTTGATATCACGTCACTAAATATGGGGCACCACATTAGTGACGGTTGGTAATACTAACCGTCACTAAAGAGTGTTGCGTCTGAAACCCTAAGGCCACCTTTAGTGACGACCTTATATGGATAACCGTCACTAATGATATGTATATAAGTGTCTCACGCACAGAGCTCAGCTACACACTTATAGCTCCCAAGTCCCAACCATCGCCGTCTTCACCATAACTGCTGACCGACCGTTGCAGTTGCTGGACTTGCCGATGATGACCCACAACGTTATGTGCTCAGGTGGATCGGCCCACACCGCATGTAGCATCAACGTCGTCTAACCCAAGGTATATATTTTTATCCAAAATTATAAATCGTATTTTTGTATGTACACAACACAATATGTGAAATAACTAGAGTCGTATATATCTTGATTGTTTTATTATTTATATATTGCAACAACACGGAGCTGGATGTATCTTGATTGTCGTACTTGCAATGAGTATTTGAGTGGGGTGAAGTTTTTCATGAATAGTGCTAGAGATGACATGGAAGCTAGTGGAAAGACTCAATGTGGTGTCCATGTTATGATTGTAGGAATGAGAAGAAGTTTACAAATTCAGAATATGTGTACGACCATTTGCTGAGACACAGATTCAAGAAGGGATATCATATATGGAACAAGCATGGCGAAGAAGGAGAAAATGAGGGTGAAGTAGATCATTAGATTGATAGTAAAGACGAAGGTGGGGCCATTGATACAGATTACATGAGCGGCAGTGACATTTTAGGAATTCCAAAAGATAACTATATTGATATTGTGGATAATATTGATCATATGGTGCGTGATGTTGAGGAACAAGTTGCATATTTTAAAGGAGAGTTTGTCCAGTTCCAAAAACTTGTACAAGACTCAAAAACACCGATATATCCTGGCTGTAAAGAAAAGTACATTGTCTTATATACTTTCTTGACAATGCTACAAATGAAAGGGACATATAGATGGTCCGATGTGAGTTTCAAAGCATTATTTAATTTTCTGAAGTACCTAGTGCCGGAATAGAATAAAATTCCTACCACCGTGTATGGTGCTAAGAAGATCGTATGTCCTCTAGGGTTGGATATAGAGAAAATACATGATTGTGTTCTATTTCGTGGAGAGTATGCAGGCCTTGACAAATGTCCAACATGTGGGATACATCGATTCAAGAATAGATAAAACGATGATGAATTGGATCATGGGTGTAATAGAAGGAAAGTTCCAATGAAGGTGATATGGTATTTCCCTATAATTCTTCGTCTAAAGCGCATGTTTGCAAATGCCAATGAGTAAAAATGATTGAGGTAGCACATTGAGGGTCGTAAGAATGACTCGATGAAACGACACTCAACAGATTCTGCTCAATGGAGAACAATTAATACGACATTTCTAGGGTTTGCTAATGATTGCAGGAATATTACATTTACCATGAATACCGATGGCATGAACCCTTTTGGTAACATGGGCAGTATGCACAACACTTGGCCAGTGTTACCCGTTATTAATAATAGGGCTTTACTAACGCGATAAAAGTGATGGAGACATGCCCGTTACTAATGTACGTTATGACCCGTCACTAGTGTACGTTTTTCTGTGGTAGTGAAACATTGAAACATTGAAACTGGAACTGATATTTGATTGCACTCCACGCGTGCTGATGATCACTAGGTCGATTATGATTTGTTTTATCTGAACAATATATGTAAGCACATTGGCAGAATCTTGTTTTTTAATTACAAGCAGCATCAAATTCTCTATGTGCAGTGCATGGCTTGTTGGTTTGGTTGTTGACTTGTTTGTACTTTCTGTTGTTGTTATGTGCATGACCCGCTCTCCGGCCTGTTTGTCAATCAGATGTATTCTAAATTATCTATCTTTTTTTCTTTATGGACCTTTAGTTATTTTCCTGCCATTCTTAATGTTGCACGATGTACAAATAATTAATCCCATAAGAAACTAAGGATTTGTAACCCAACATTTTTGACTGTCGATAGGTATATAACACAACTAAGCGCGTGAAGTGACATATATGTAAGCCATGCATTGCACAGCATGCGCTTAATTTATTTCATAACATTTATGCCACGGTACATTATATTATATTGCATAGCAAGCCACACACTGAATTATTGGAGTGTTGGACACAAGAGACCACATCACACTCGACTGACACTGACCATGAAAGAGCGGACATATAGCAAGCTTAGGTTAGGTTAGCTTAGCTAGATCCGTTCTCTCCAAGATCAATTAATTGTACGCGTGAGATGAATGCAGACACGCATGAGTACGTGTAAGCACGCACACGTACGTTCTTTTATTGAACAACAAACAACTGATTACTATATAGTATATGTAGATAGATAGTTGCGTTTCTTCACTGAGTCGTTGTGGAGCTAGGTCCGCCGACGCCTAGCAGCAGCGCCGGCAAAAACCGCGGTGGTCGCGGTGGCAGCAACCCCAACGGCAGTGGTGGGGGTAGGGATGGTGCCAATCGCCATCCCATCGATGGTCGTTGTAGCCGCCGCCGTTGTTCCATGGTGGGTAGTGTCCGCCGCCGTGGTCCGGAGGTCCGCCGCCGCCCTGCTTGTTGGGCTCTGCATGCATAGGTACGGTGGCCGTAAATCACACACACATATAAACGAATTAATTCCTACTATACGAAAAATATTTATACTGTGAAAATACTGTAATACAAAAATCCCTAATTAATTCTTAACGCAAAAGAAAACATAAGCGCGCTCACGAGGATCTTCGGCGGAGGCCGCAACGACGAAGAAAGCAACAGCCAGGACAAGAGCGAACACGATGAGCGCCTTAGGCGACGCCATGTGTGCTAACGATCTTCTTCGAGCTGAGATCTCTCCTTGTGTATTGATGTAGCTAGGAGGACACTGCGAGGGTATGTGTGATCGATGAGAAGCGCTGTTCATGCAAGCCAAATATTTATAGGCAGAATGAGAGGTTATGGCTAGCTTCACGCTGAGACCATAGTTGATCGTCGGTTCGATCGAGTATGAATAGTAGTATAGATGACAGCTAGCTAGCTGAGCTCACTGAGCTCGTTGACGCTGTCTCGATCTGTGTTCTCTCTATACAAATGGTGAGTGGAAGACATGCCATCAAGTTGACTCGATCTGCTGTAGCTACTAGCTTTTATGCGATGTGTGTATAATAATGTATGATATTGCTCGGAGCTGGTCAAAAGAATATCGCCGTTCGATCACATTTTAGACCTGGTTGATACGTACATGATTATCAAAGAGAAATTTTACAGTCTATGAGGAGATACCAGGAGGTATCATATTTTTCAGTGTTAATTTTGGTACTTCCTGACATATAAGGTACCAGAAGGTACCAAAATTAACACTGAAAAATGTGGTACCCCTCCTCATAGACTGTAAAATTACCCTTATCCAAAGCACGGCGCTGCATATATATAATGCATTTGTTTTGCCACTTATTTCCAATATTAAGTAATATATTTGTTGAAGTCGGTAGTAATACTTTTTGTCATTTTGTCAATGTTATTATTAGTCGATCCGAAGATCTGTAATCCTTTTGGACCGGCAGATCGACTTATTTGAAAAAAAAACAGATTTAATTTGATGGCGGGCGGGCGGCCGGGATTGAAGAGCAATAATTAATATAATCTTAGTCCCACAGACAAAGCTATTTATCTAGATCATATCCGGGCTTTCTTTCAAATAATAATCCTACATCATGCTCGATATATTTGGATTGTGACAAAAAAAACGACTAGACTTGGCTAGTATAAGTTCATGATTAATGATCCGTCACCAGATCATGTGCTTGGTTAGTCTTAGCTTACTTTGAAAGTTTGAATCCTACATTGGTTTGGCTTGTGTGGCCATCTAGCTAGAACAACTTACTATATCGGTTCTTTTACGGTATATATTTATCTTAATTATACCTCTTTGAGATATAATTAATCTTAACCATTGGTTAGAAAAATGTGACCTACTACCTCTAAGGTAGTCAACTTCTTTTAACCCTATCCGTTAGACCAAATGATCTATTATCCCATATAAGGTAGCACATCAACTTCTTTAAATAATGTTCATTAAATCTATAAAATAAATGATCCTTTTTAATTTGACGTGTCTTAAAATTTACCTGACATATACGTATACAAATGCATCGACACGTCGGTGGCCTTGTTGATCTAGGGCACTATCCTCTGTCTATGATGCATTGATGCCGATGTTAGATATATATGGGATCGATATTATTTGTATTAAATATATGGAATGATCTTTTTTAGACACAGTTATTAAATATAGGTAGACCAAATCCTAGCTAGAACTTCTTATATATTTTAGTGAGAGATGAAGATCCATAAACCCAAGTCTCAAAAGTCAAATAAGAAGGCATGCTGTAAAAAATATTGACATACAACTTTTTTAGACAGCTAGAGTTTCTTTTTTTTTGTTCACAATAAACTACACACTCCGTTTTATATCCGTAAGTCGTTTGATTTTTTAACTCAAACTTTGATTAAATTTAAAACATATTAAATTTTATAATATAAAAAATACACACAATTTACATGGATTTAATAAAACCAATTTAATACTATAATTGTTATTGGTATGTATTTCTATAAAGTGTGGCTAAAATTAGATAGGTTTGACTTATTATTGAAAAAATAAATAGATCATGTAGGATGATTTTACTGTACTTGAGTCAATACGGGACATGCCATGTTTGCCGAGTGTCAAAAACACTCGGCGAAGCCTATTTTGCACTCGGCGAAGGTTTTATCGAGTGTTGCACTCGGCAAACAACACTCGGCGAAGGCGTCATCGGCAAAAAAAAGTTCGCCGAGTGCTTTTTTTCGGGGCACTCGGCGAAGGACGACGAACCCTTCGCCGAGTGCCACATAAGACACACGACAAACTCAAGATTTAATGGGGAGAAATGATGGGGGGTTTGCTGAGTGCCCAAATGTGGCACTCGGCAAACTTAAAAACAGAAAATTTAAAAAAAAAGTACGCCCGCCGGCCGCGCCATTCCGTCGAACGGGTGGCGGGCGTGGTCCCACACAGTGCGGCACGCGGCCGAGCGGTGCAGGACAGGGTGGCGCGCGGGTGGTCGGCGCGCGGCGCGCGAACTCAGTGGCGCCGGGCGGAGCGAGCCAGCGTCGGGGCAGGGCGGGGCAGCGCCGGGCGGATCAGGGCGAGCCGGCATCGGGGTGGGGCGGGGCGGGGCCGGGTCGGGGCGGGGCCGGGGCGGGGTGGCACGGGGTGGCGTCGGGGCGGGGCCGGTGCCGGGGCGGGGCGGGGCTGGGGCAGGTTGGCGTGGGCGGGGTGGCGTCAGGGCGGGGCCGGGGCGGGGCGGCGCCGGGGCAGAGCGGCGCCGGGGCGTGCATCGAGGCGGGGCGGCGCCAGGGCATGCGGCCGGGCGGGGCCGGCGTCGGGGCGAGGCCGGGTCGGGGCGGGGCGGCGGTGGAGCGGCGTCGGGGGCGGCGTTGGGGCAGCGTCGGGGCGGCGCCGGGCGAAGCTCTCGGCCGGGGCGGCGTCGGGGTGGTGCCGGAGTGCAGGGAGAGGGAGGAGTGAGGAGTGAGGGGATGAGGATGAAGGGAAATAATTTTTTTTAAAAGAGAGGAAGAGTTAAAAAAAGTGCGGGAGATTGAAAAAAAAGCGGGAAAAACGGAGGGAGTAAAATTTTGCCTTTGCCGAGTGTCTTGAAAATGGCACTCGACAAACATTTTTTCTATTTTTTAAATTTGTTTTCATTATTTTTTTTGACAAAATTTGTAAAATTACAGTGGGTAATGCATAAAAATAGAATAAAAACATGAATATGATTTTTTAGATAATTTAGTTTATTATTTCATGCTCTTTCAGTTTAAATTTTAAATTTTTCAATTTAAATCCTAGAAATACAATTAATGAATTAAAAATAGCTAATTGATATAGAAAAATATGAAATTTTTACAATGGATAAGATACATTATATTTTGAATTAAAAAAAATCAAGTTAAAACAAAGATTCAATCATTAATTTATTTTCAAATCTATCTCATTTCTTCTCTAAACTCTAATTCATCCTCTCTAAATCTCCATTTTCTAAACACTATACATGACAACTTTATCAAAACATTTTACAATTTTTATCACGGTATCTATGTATCATATCATAACACCATGATAAATCTCATATTTTTCGGACTTCATTTGATTTTTTTAAAATTAAAAAACTATCAAGTTCTACTTTACCGATAGAGTGTCGTAACTTAATTTTTTTAAACTTTATTTCAATTTAGTGTATAAGAACTCAAAATATACTAACAATGATGAATATCATTTTTCTATATTTTTTAGTTCATTATTTTAGGCACTTGTAGTTCAAATTTCACCCGTTTCAATTTAAATCCTAGAAATATACTTAATGAATAAAAAATAGCTAACTTATCTAAAAAAATATGAAATTTTTAAAAGAGATAATATATGTTGTATTGTGAGTGTAGAAAAAAATTTCAAGTTAAAATGAAATTGCAAATAACTTATAGATTTGAAACATTGTTTCACACAAAAATTTTTAAAAAAATTGTTTGCCGAGTGTTTTTTGAAAAACACTCGGCAAACCAAGTGTGTTTGCCGAGTGTATTTTAAAAAACACTCGGCAAACCTGAAAAAAAAAATTTGGCCGCACGAGCACACCGTCGTGACGTCCGTTAGTACCAAGGCTTTGCGGAGTGTATTTTAAAAAAACACTCGGCAAACATTTAATTTGCCGAGTGTTTTTTGTTTGCCGAGTGTTTTTTTAAAAACACTCGGCAAACAAATCTTTGTCAAGTGTCCGAAATATTACACTCAGCAAACTCTAGGGCACTCGACAAACTCGCTGTTTTCGGTAGTGAGTAGGTATGAAGAGATATCATATTTTTTACCTCATATGTTAGTACGTACTCATACGTTAGAAGGTACCAAAATTAATAACTTCACAAGAACAGTAAAATTTCTCAACCATTTGTTACTTGTTTACTCTACTAATATAGTGTGTGTAGCTAGCGTTGCTGAGTATAAGGTCTGACTTTGCTTCCAGCCATGGATATGATATTATGATGCGGTTTGGTTTTAGACTTTTGGTATTTTCTGTTTGTTGTTATGTGCATGCATGACCCTGTCTTCGTTGTTCATTTGATGTATTCTAAATTCGATCTCCATCTTTTTACTTTGTGGACTTTTTACAAACTTTTACTTTGTAAATGAAGTGCGGTTGAGCTTAATTACTTGTGTAAAAAAAGAGTAAAATTATGAAAGCGCGTAATCTTTTACAATATGAATATTGCTTTGACTTTTGTTGTGAAATCTAAAAATTTTATGTGGTTAGGTGTTTAATTAAAATAAGCAAGAATTAGTCTATCCACATCAACATTTCGTACGTACGGCTCGTGCCTTTTTTGCAAGTAATTAAACTCACGCGCCCGGCGCGCTTGACACTTCGCACGCCGCAACGAAAAGAAATTGTAATACCGCTCTCGCTGTGTTATCTCCTCGATCGGCTGGTAGTTAATTACCAAGTCAACGAGATTGATCGGAAATTACGCTTAGCTATATGTAAATCTAAATTAATAATGATCATTTATTTTTTTATAAATACAACAGCTAGAATTAAAAGAAGATGACACGTTAAGTTTTATATATATAGGCATGGTTTAGCTCCACTTGATTGATACATAATTTCTTTGAATTGGTATCTAACTTGATCATACTCGTGTCAGATTGATGATATTTAATTGGTTTGAGTTATTTGATTTTTATTTTATACTAAAAACGAAAACAAAAACTATTTTATTTTATCTAAAAACTGCAATTCTAACCCCTCTCTCGTAGCTAAAACCGTGTCAAACTAGTGTGTATATATATATATGGGAGCGCTATTATACAACACGTGTGTAGAATAGTTATTCTACACCGACTATTTTCAGTAGTAGATTGTTTCAGTAAAATAGAAATTGAGTACTACTTTTTTCTCAGTAAAATAGGTATTCTACACCCGTGGTGTAAAATAGCATATATATATATATACATACATACATACGTACGTATATACGTACGTACATACATACATACTTATATTAAGTTGCCTAAAATAAGTTATTTTTTATTTTATTATGTATTTTGGATGTTTATATCCTTGAAGTATTGAAGTAGTACTGTTTATTTTTCGTTTTTCGTGTCATCTTTACTACAACATTGTATTTAATAAGAACAAATAAGGAAAATACATAGTACTCACTCCGTTTACTTTTAAATGACGCAGTTGACTTTTATCTCAACGTTTGACCATTTATCTTATTCAAAAAGCTTTTTAAAATATCATTTATTTTGTTATAATTAGTTTTATTACTGAAAACAATTATAACTTATATTTTTGCATATTTGCATAAATTTTTTGAATAAAACGAATGGTCAAATGTTAAGATAAAAGTCAACTGCGTGATTAATTATGCGTAAGTTAGTTAACAGATGGAATAATTAATAACTTACTGATATCTGAAATTATGCGTAAGACCATTTGTTTTTTTAACGGAGAGAGTAAATAAATAGATATATAGATTGACGTTGAATACTTCCATTGCCAGCGATAGCATTATTTAGCTGAATACATAGGCCTGTCACACGCACCGCGCGGAAGATAACCGGCCGGCTAATCGCTGTGCGATCGATAGCATTCAAACTCAGCTGTCTATACTTGCATACACATATACCATTGCATGCATGCTACATTATTGCTACTGTACAGTGCACTCTCTGTCGATCTCTCAAGCAAGTAACTCTCTCCTGGCTTCCATCCGCTAGCTAGCTTGTTTGTCCGCGACGCCGCCGCCGGGCGCCGGCCCTGGCCTACCGCCTTGGCTTATCGTTAGGCAGCAGCAGCAGGCGATCGACGTGTGCACGATACGATTAGATTGGGTCGATGTGGATGGGCAGGCCCCTCCCGAACTCCACGTACGGGTACGCCATCGGGACGTCCAGCTCGCCGTCGATGCTCCACCTGCAGCATGCACGACAGTTTGACGACGACAGCGTTAAATTTTCTTCAGTAACTCGCACCGTCGCGCGCGGCCGGCCGGTAGTGGCGCGCCGAGCTTGCTTAGCTTGAAGGGGGCCGGACGGGACAATAATATTACCTGTAGCTCAGGACGAGGTGATGGAGGAAGAAAGCAGCCTCTATCTTGCTAAGCTCTGAGCCTGGGCAGAGACGCAGTCCCCCGCCGAACGCTGCCAGCATCTTGCTGCTTGCCGTCTGGTTCTTCAGCCCCTGCATGCATGCAGCAGCTCCAACTTAAAGTAGATTAACAAATGCTAAAAAAATCGTGCGTCATGTGCAAATTAAGTTACAGTATCAGGTAAAGTTACTCCGTTCAGAATCACAGATCGATGGTTTAATCAGTTTCTGTTATGAGAATTTTTCTGGTAATAATAATGCTGGTGCTGAATCCTTAGTTAAAAATAGGTTTCAGAATCACTTCTGCTTGCACCTTGTTAACATGCAATTAAGCATGAATTTGGTAAGGTTACAGTGAAGCTAGCATATATTTATGTAGGGAACAGACATCTATACCTCCCATCTGCAAGGCTGAAACTGTTGGGGATTCACATGAAGTGAGGCATCAAGATGAACAGCGCTTAGTATAGGCAGGACTTTCCAACCAGATGGAATAACATAATCTGCCAAAGAAATCAGGAGGAAATTAATCTACATACGCTCAATGATGTTACTACTACTACTGATGAAGGTGCGCAGAATCATCTAAATTCTGTAAGCAATGATTACGTGGTGAGATTAAACTACTGTAGATGCAAGTGCAAGTGTGCAACTAGCTAGCTAGCATCGATCTTGATTTTGGTTAGGTACCTTTGAATTTGACATCCTTCAGTGCCTTCCTGTGTACAAACTTGACGACGTTTCCGCATCTCAATGTTTCATTGATAACCTGATATATACAACATATACAAGGAAACACTATGAATCTTTGTGCATCACAGACTGCCAGATACATACAGTACCAGTTTTATCTAGCTTACATTTTGCGTGTACTCCATCTTCTTGTAGTCTTCAGAATTCAGGAACTCATCCTTTCCCTTGCTTGACCTTATGCTCTGATGCTCTCTCTGCATCCACAGTATCCATTTGATTACATCAAGTAAATTAATTAGCAGCTGGTGGTGATGAACTGATGATCAAATAAGTAAACTACGTGCTGCATGCATGGTGCAGTCTGAACTCTGAAGTGCAAATGTGCAATGCCTTTTTCAGGTTATTACCTTGAGCTGGTCGATGTGTTTATCAGATTGCCCAAGGAAATATGCGAGCATGGAGATCAGAAGCGAGGTGGTCTCGTATCCAGCGAGCAAGGCATCGAGCACGAAGCCCACCTTCTCCTTGTCGGAGAACCCTTCGCTGGGGAGAAGCCCGTCGAGGAAAACGGACTCGTCGCACGAGCCACGCTCTCTCCTGTCCTGGATGACACGCTCCAGCGTGCACGCAATCTTCTCCCTGGCCTGCATTAATTAAGCAGCACAGATATGCAGATCAGTCGTCGTCAGATCACAGCTGTTCTTTAAAGAAACCTGATTCTGTGAGCAGCAATCTTCAGATAGAGAGATAGAGAGATAGAGAGATGATATAGATAGAGATAGAGAGAGAGAGAGAGAGAGATTGAGGGCGACCTTGACGGCCTTGGCATACGCTGTCCCGGGGATGCGAAGAGGGAGAGAGACGAGGCCCTTCATGAAGGTGAGGTAGTTCTCCAGTATGTCGACGGCGGCCGGCTCCTCCGCCGAGAGCCCCACCACCTGCTTCAGGATGACGCCGAAGGCGAACTGCATCCGTGCGTCGAGTCAAAACCAAAAGAAATCGAATCGGGTCAGACGTCAGAGACACGCGTACGTGCGTGCATGGAACATTAAGGGAAGTATCATGTGCACATCAGCTAGCCGTGCGTATGGTGCACATGTGAGATCTCCACTTTCAATCTGTAATCCAACGGACAATAGCTTTGCTGGGGGTTATCGCAAATATAGCAAGAAACGGAATGAGGGAGGTGAAATATGTTTTTTGCTAAATGATCTGGTGGAGCTGCTGTCCGTTAGATTACAGATTGAAGGTAGAGATCTCACATGTGCACAGCCAGCCGATGTACACGCGATACTTCTCCAGAACATTAATGTTTGTGTGCTACACACGAAATGATTTTTAAGTGACCTATACACGATTAAAGTGCGTACCTTTCTTGCCTCGTCGCAGAAGGAGACGGTGCGGCGGCCACGCCAGGAGGAGACAACGGCGAGGGAGGCGCGGTCGACTTGGGCGTAGTAGGTGGGGCTGGCCCTAGCGGAGGCGACGAGGGAGAGGAAGAGGTTGCGGAGGCGGTGGTGTCTGTAACCGGAGACGGCGAGCATGGAGGAGTCACCGAGGACGCCGTGGATGGCAGCCGGGTAGCTGCACTGAAACAGCCGCTCCTCGTTCTGGAGCACGAAGTTGCTCAGCTCCTTGTCGCACGACACCACCGTCGGTTCCCCGAACAGATGCGACGTGAACACCGCCCCATACCTATAGACATATGTGAGATCGAGAATTATATATATTGGAGATTCAAATCCAATATACACGGTTAAAAATCCATTGATCATAGTTGTATTTTCGCTATAGAAATAGAAAGAAATAAGTAATAATAAATGTATAGACGTGTAAACAAACCTGATGACACGATTCTGCAAGAACAAACCGAGAGTGGTGGAGGCATGAGGACGAAGAAAACCGAAGGTCTCACCGATGAGGGGCCAGCCAAAGCTACCTCTAGGAACATTGATGTTGTGAAATAGCGGTAATAAGTGTCTAACAACAAGTACCATGGCAAGCATGATGACAACTAAGAGGAGGATTACATATGCTACTACCATCATGTAACACACTTGTGATACACTACTATAAGAGCTATGAGATTGCAAAGACCAATAATAACTAAAGAGACATAGTTCATTCTTTTTATAGTCACGCTCGCCGTACTTTTACATCACTATCTATCTCTCTAGATCCCTATCTATCTCTCTAGATCCCAATCTATCTCTATCTTTCTATCTATATCTATCTTTCCATCTTCATCGCAATCTCTATCTATATCTATATCTCTATTATGCATGTTTATCAATCAATCAATATTTATATATCTCTATAGATATATAAAGGATCATATATATTAAATATCCTTTGCAGCGCTCTTAGTCTTCTTTCGAGGCCTCTAATAATTTGAAAAGTCTTATAATTTTCAGAAGATACTTCATGCGTTTAATTTTCACTTAGATCAATGGGGTCTATTATCATCAACAAATTTAAATAGTTAAATTAAAGAGATTTTTTCTCATTTATCACATATATAGCAACTCCTAGCACCCTAGCTAGCATACATGCGTGTCATACGCCTCTATGGGTGTAACAATTATACTTGTTATGTCCAACTACATGTATACTGTTGTGGCGTCTTAAAAGATAAAAAATATCCTATAAAGAGTGAACGAGAATTTTACAAACTAAAGGCTGAGAATTTAAACCTAATTACGTGAGTAAAACTTAGCCTATATATGGTGCCTAAGATTCAAACATGTATTTCAAGTTTTATCTGGTTTTAATACTATTCTAGTCACATGCAAAGGCTAGGTATTGAAATAAACAAGAGAGGACATCACTCAAACAAGCAATCACAAAGCTAGAAAGAGTAGGAAGAAATGTCAATTTGATATGGCGAGGTTTCGCAATTTCCCCTAGTCCTCGTTAGATAATGCCGCACAAGATTGTTACTCCCCTATGTTAGATTAGAGATTGATTGTATTACATGTTACAATCCTTTCTTTACACTCTTAGTCTCTATTTCTGCATCAGAGTAGGATTAGGACTCTTGCATCTATATGTGTAACCCTTTGGTTTTAATCTAATCTATTGTGAGAATTATTTCCACATTCATGGTATCAGAATGTGTTGTTTCTCTTACCTGATGCTTCCTCAAAAATATTTATGTTTTCTCCTCATGCTGCTATTATGGTTGGTTTCAATGTTGATGCAACAACACTTCAGGTTGAGCTCACGTAAGAGACAGAGAGACTACACGAGGAGAATCAATATCTTCACAAAGAAACAGAGCGCATGTGTTGCGCCCATGATGAGGAGGACCGCGTTGAGGTGTTGGTTGTCGCCAATCTTCATTCCTAAGCAATTGTCGTTACGAATATCGGGTCTCTCGTTCCCATCTTTCTTGATACCACATCGCCAAATTATACAAAGTGGAGAGGCCTTCATCTTATCAATCTTGACAAATTATCACCAAATTAAACAAGTCTCTTTATGGTCTTAAGCAAGCTCCTCGAGCATGGTACAACCGGTTTTCTACACATCTCTCCTCCTTGGGTTTAGTTGAGCCTAAGTCCGACACTTCATTATTTATTTCTGTTCATCGCTAGTTTGACACTTTGCATCTTTCTCAATGACATTATGCCACGAAAATTCTTTGTAGTTCTGGTATGTCATCTTGCAAGCCCTACAGTACCTTGATTGATACAAATTGTGAACTCTCAGGGGACAGACCTCTGGTTGCTGATCCTATAGATTATCATTGTATTACTGGAGTTCTCCAATATTCGACATTCACTCGACATGACATTACATACGTCGTTCAAGAAGTAAGTCACTTTATGCATGATCCTCAAGAGCTCCATTTGGCTTTGATTAAGCATATTCTTTGCTATCTTCAGGGCACACTTGACTATGTACTGGTTCTCCATCGAACCTCACTTGTTGAGATGATAGTTTACATTGATGCTGACTGGACTAGTTGTCCTGACATGCAAAATTTGACTTTTGGATATGGCGTGTTTCTTAGTGATAATCTCGTTTTATGGTCTTCCAAATGATAACATATTGTCTTTCAAGTGTAGAAGTCGAGTATCAAGTTGGTGCTAATGGTGTCATTGAAGCTATTTGGTTGCACCAGCTTCTAACTAAACTTGGCTCCCCAGTTCAGTGTGCTATTGCGGTATATTATGATAACATCTCTGTTGTATACCTCTCCTCCAATCTAGTTCGACATCAACAGACTAAACATGTTATGTTGTTATTTTCACAAAGGGTCTACCCGCCTCTATGGTCACCGAGTTTTGTTCCAGTCTCAACATTTGTCATTCTCCCGATGTGACTGTGAGGGGTGTTAGATTAGAGATTGATTGTATTATGTGTTAGAGTCCTTTCTTTACACTCCTAGTCTCTATTTCAGTATCAGAGTAGGATTAGGACTCTTTCATCTATATATGTAACCCTTTGGTTTCAATCTAATCTATCGTGAGAATTATTTCCACCTTCACGTACCCCTCACTCTTCACAAGGCATGAGTAGTATCTTCTTAGTACCTCTTCTCTACTCTAGATAGGTGAGCTTTGAACCTTCACAAAATATGTAGGTCTTTCATAATCTCCTCTAATTTATTTCACTAGATTTGACAGTCACTAAGACTATTTAGGAACTACTAATGTGCAATAAATTATAAGATAATATTTCACTTGACTAACAGAAAGTCTAAAAACTTGTGGATACACACAAATACCTTCAACTAGCACTATCTTTCTCTTGTGCTAATCCTTGCCCAAATTGATAACTAGATGATCTATACCACTCTTGAACTTCACCCTTAGGTTCTCAACACTAAAATGGGATCACTACCACAGAAACATACATTAGTGATAGGTCATAACGTACAATAGTGACGGGCATATCCCCTGTCACCCTTATCGCGTCAGTAAAGCCCTATCATTAATGACGTGTAAATACCCGTCACTAAAGGGTCTCTCCAGTTCCCCTCCACGGTGGGCATGCCCCCCTTTTAGTGACAAGTAACCAATGTTACCTGTCACTAATGTTATGGCCATATTTTAAAAAATAATTATTTTTAGGTTGTATCCTGAATAGGTCATATTAAGTGATGGGAAGTACTTTACACCCATCACTAATGTGCTCATTACTGATGGGTGATTATTATCACCCATCACGAATAATATGGTCATTTTCAAAAAAAAAATAGGCTGCATCCTGAATCACAGCCAGGATTTGTAAGCCAACATATGCAACATCCAAAGCACATCATAGATGATTCATTACCCAATTAGTATCACATACATTAACTACATACTCGTTATCTCGAAGAAAATGGCTACAACAAAGAGCGACACAAGATGGTTTCATGGCTTTTAAATAGCTAATAGCCAACCTATAGCGATATCAAGAGCTTGAATAGTATCCTATCACTATCCAAGCTTTTACCACCACCATGGACAGCTTTAACAGAAGCCCAGTGGGTAGTAGCAGGAGCACCATGGAAGCGTCCGGGTAGGAGCACCACGATGAATAGTCATGCCAACTTCAAGTGCATTATCTTGAAGAAATTGGCTAAGACCATCAATTATCTTGGAAAATTTGGCTAAAAGCAGTAGGACAGTTTACCCTATAACAATAAAATGAAAACAAAGTTAGCAACGATGGACGGTGCATTCGGACGGGGCAGAGGAGGAAGATGACGACCTTAGGAAGAGGACGAGGAGGATGCAACCAAGGAGGTGGCGAGTAGGGCGGCCACGAGCGCCGATGGTATATGTGGCCAGGAGCGGCGAAGAGCACAACGAAGGTGACGGCGGCAGTGGGAGTAAGGGTTAGGGTTGCGGGAAATGAAAGCATGACGATTCACTTCGGTTACCCACCTATTTATAGGCGAGAGAAGTCATTAGTGACGAGTGTTAGTTATCATCTGTCACTAATGATGTAGGGGCTTTTAGTGATGGTTATAGCTAAAATTGTCACTGACGATGTAGGGGACTTTAGTGACGGGTATAGCTAAAACCCGTCACTAATGATGTAGGGGAGTCTCACGGGTATAGATCAACCTTTAGTGATGATTTATTATTATTACCCGTCATTAATTATATGGTTATTTTGAAAAAAAACATAATGATTTTTAGGCTGCAACCTAAATCAAAGCCAGAAATTGGCAGCCAACATATCCAAAACACATCACAGACAATTTTTAGGTTGCATCCTGAATTAAAGCCAAGATTGATTTGGCAGCCAATTCATATCACAGACAATTTATCATGGAATACAGATAATTCATCAAAAAAAATTATAACCTAATATTGCATCATACCCTAGGTTTACAGTACATACATCACAACCTCAATGTCATTAGTAACAATGTTGAAATAGAAGGTGCACACAGTGCCAACTTCTAAAGAGTTGTCGCTAAGAAATTGCCTAAAACCTTTAGTTATATAGCATCGTCCATCTGTCACTTTGTGCACCGCAACTAGAACTGCGTCAGACCCTGCTACTGCCACTTGAATATCGGTGGTCTAGTAGTGTAGGTGAGGTGTGATATACTTTTCACAGTATTGCCTTAAAAAGTACTATAAAAAATAAACAAGACTATTATAGAAGACTATTTGTATAGATCAACTACATGTGCAAATAATTTACCAGTGACTTCTTGTTAATGATCATGTTACTTATTGTGCAGACATGTAACCGATTCTCGGAGGATAAACCTGCCGAGATGTCTTGTAGGAGAGTCTTCCTTGTTGGAGTTACATCTGTTGGATTGCCAAAATAACAGATGTGCTTTAATTGGTCCATTAGGTCGATGTCGACCTCCCTAGCTATCATATTCCCCTTCCTGTCTACAACATTGCTAGGATCCTCCCCTGACATTATAGGAAATTATGATAAGAACATAAACAAAATATGTGCATGTGTAGTAATGTCGCTTCTCTATGTATACCACTATCGTCATTGTCCATTTTGATGGTCGTTGGGGTCTTCTCATCACCAAATTTAGTGTAGAATTTTGCCATAACAGTCAATGGGTATGTCCCATTGTTATTAAAAATAATCCACTTGTGTTAGGTCACCTCTTCAGCTAAATTCAGCTCACCCTTTGTGGAGGCATATCGTACTGCCGCCCCACGGCTCACAACCTTAACCTTAGTTGTGCACCCATCTCTTGTCAGTATTTTGAGGGTGTCGAATGTTATTGACCTCACAAAATCTTTTTGATAAATACTACAATAGTAACAGATGTGCTTCAGTTTGTTAACACAATAAACAAGACATGCAATGTATAAAAAACTATAACTAAATCTGGTGACGCCCATCGTGAACTAGATGATTGATCTTTATTAAGCAACTATCAAGAACATAGGTCGATACTTGTAGATCGTTTGGAATCCTTGCCATACCCTAATTCACAAATTTTGGATAAATGATTTTATAAAGTAAATTTAATAGCAAGAATGAACAAACAATAATAAGACAATCACTTTATACAGATGACGCCGCCATCTTCGTTTTGCCAAAACAACAAGACGTCCTCAACCTCCAAGTGATCCTAAAATATTTTGGAAAGGTTATTAGGCTAATCACAAACTTTAATAAGACACATATCTTCCCCATCTGTTGCGAAGACCAGTTGGTATCCCCCTCCATGACTCCATCAACGCGAACTGGGGCATCTTTCCTTGTTGCTACCTAGGCCTCCCGTTGCACCATAGAAAACTTCGAAAGGTAGATTTTTAGCCTCTGATCGATAAAATAGATGGTTGCCTAAAAGGTTGGAAAGGAAAGCTTCTTTCCTCACATGGCTGCCTCACCCTCATCTAGGCAGCGCTTTTAGCAATTCCTATCTACCACCTTTCGGCCCTTCAGACCCCTTTGTGGGTGCTAAAACGCATCGACAAACTTCGTAGAGCGCTTTATTGGAAAGGGGTAGATGAGGTCACAGGAGGGCAATGTCTAGTTAAATGGTCAACCATCTGCGCCTCGAAATCTCAAGGTGGCCTAGGCGTATTGAACTTATCTCTCTTTAGGCGGGCTTTGCATCTCCGTTGGCCATGGAAGGCAGCCACAGATTCCGATCAGCATTGGAAGGACATCCCTCTACCCGTTGATTCCATAGATAAAGACATCTTTGATGCTTTAACGGAAATCGTGGTGGGGAAAGGTGACAATCAACTTCTGGAACTCCAGGTGGCTCAATGGATGTGCCCCCAAGGATTTAGCCCCAACTCTCTTTTGTCTAGCCCACAGGAAAAACAAAACAGTGGAATATGAGCTCCACGATTCCACTTGGCTTCATATTGCTCGCCACATCACCTCTCCTTCTTAGGTGGTCGAACTTATCTCCCTGTGGGCCCTAATAAATAGCCTCCAAAGGAATCCTCTAGAGCAAGATCAGTTCAAGTGGCGTTGGACAGTCCACGGGGAGTATACGACGCGCACTGCTTACACCATCCAATTCATAGGGTCTATTTGCCCCACCTGGCCTTCCCTCATTTGGCGTGCGCGCGCCAAAGGAAATTGTCGCATTTTTGCTTGGCTCGCTGTCCAACGAAGAATTTTGACAACGGACAACCTCGCAAAACATGGTTGGCCACAAAGACAATGTTGTAATTTATGTGACCACGCAGATGAAACAACAACCCATCTTCTATTCAACTGTGTTTTTGCAAGAGGTGCTTGGCGGCTTATTTCCACTTGGCAAGCTTTTCCGGGATACTCCTCCTTTACCTAGGTTGATTGTATCATCTCTCACTGGATTTCAATATCCAGCATTGCCTCAAGATCCCATCAACGTACCATAGATGACATCTTTATCTACACAATTTGGAACCTGTGGAAGGAGAGAAACCTTCGCATCTTCCATAGAACTCAATCTTCGGAGCTCTAGATCTTTCACTTAATCTTACAAGATGTTGGTAGCTGGCACAATGTTGTTAGTGTGCCAACCCCTCTTGTAATGGACCAGCCTTCTTTAGGTCTCCCCTACCCCTGGCCATGGTGTAATGTGTAGTGTTGGCCTCTTTGGCCATCGGGAGCTTCTTTCGAACCTCTCATATTAATTGTTTTCTCTCTTCTTTAATATATCAGCAGATCTCCTACTCCTTTCAAAAAGAATGAACAAACTTACGAGAATGAGAATGCAACCGAGGTATGGAGGGCACGGGCGACGGAGCGGCGAGGAGCACGACGAAGGCGATGGTGGTGGCGTCGGGAGTATAGGGTTAGGGTTGCGTGAAATGAAAGCATAACGATTCACTTCGGTGCCCTGCCTATTTATTAGTAGGAGTCATCAGTGATGGGTGATAAACTTCTTTAGTGATGGATGAAAATATAACCCGTCACTATAGGGCCCTTCTTTAGTGACGGGTCATGGAATAAGGTAGCGTTACCAACGCGTGTGAAATAACCTGTTACTAAAAGTGTATTATTGACGCGCATCTTTTGCCCGTCACTAAAGCCGCGTCACTAAAGTCCGCTTTTGTGGTAGTAGATTCAAAAGGCACCAGGAAAGTCCCGACCTCTCAAACTAGTCTAAACATGAAAAATTATATGGTGTGGACATTCCACATAAGGTGCAATTTATGTGTGCCTTTATCCCTTTTCTAATCTAATGACTATAGATACTAGCCATTGGACCAAAAAGGGGTGGATGGTCTCATCTTTGTCTGAACTATCCAATCCATTTTATGGTCTAGACAATTCTCAATTCAAGACTGAACAATTTGGTCCATGACCACCTTGCACCTAATATGGTTTTAGACGGACTCTATGGTCCATACAAGTCATGAACCCATACATTATGTTGATACCAACCCATAGTTCGTCCCGACTTTTACACACACACACCGAATGATCTAGTCTGGTCCATAATTGAACTACCCACTGCCGTACAGATTCGCTCGCCTGACATTGTTGCCTGCTCGACCGTCGGGCGCTTGTTGTCGCACAGATCCGCCCATCTCCGCACAGATCCCCTCGCCCGTTGTCACACAACTCCACCAATTGCCCATCGGCGGCAACTCATAATCTTAACCATGCCAAACTAGTCCTCGATGTATACACACGCTTATGAGAAAAGTGTTAATGCCAATGAGTGCACATCGTGCCCTCGCTCTGGCGACAAACCACAAGCTAGAATTAAGGCGGGAAGATCTTTACAGCAGTATACACACACATAAAATAAAAATGGTTGGTAGTATTGGTATTTTCCTGCAATTTATTGTGCGAGATTTGGCTGCTCTTGCAATCGGCAGAGGAGTTACTCCTTCTGAAAGTTAATAAAGAGCCATCCATCATCCATGCATCCTTGATCGCTCTCACAAATTAAAGTTAAATGAAAAAAGCGTGGCATGTGTGTGTGTGCTCGCGCTACACTCGGAGTAAACTCATTTTGTTTTTGCAACTTTGAAGTCCAGCTTCGCCATCGGAGCAGCATTCACGTATGAATTTGGCTCTACCATCTCATATATGTGGAGCAGCATTCCTTGTTTGTTAAAGGTATGTGAGTTAGCTCACACCAAATCTCTTCAGAACTTCATTGTTGGGCTCATGCGGCCTATTTCAAAAAAAATATGTGGAGAGAGATAGAGAGCCCACATGCATGAGCCTACTGCATTTACATCTCTTATATATATGTCCAAAAATTGTGAAATCTAATTGTCTTTCACTACTACAAATCAAGGTTAGCAGTAGCGTTAGAGCAGTGGCGGACTGGTTAAGTTGTTTGCCACTACAGTACATTTTTGCCCGCCGCTACAGTGTCATTTTGTAGTAGTGTTTTTTGCTTTAATGGATTTTGTTTTTTGCAAAGAGTTTTAATGTGTGGTTTGATTAAACAGAATAAGTATGCTATCACAAATGAGACACAATATTGACGAGACCAGATTGAGTAGAAACTTATCCACTACAAGTCCAATGTGCTTTCTGGCTTTGGTCCTAACCGAGAAGATGGAGATAGATCTATTCTATCCTCACAAAGGCCGCACAATAATAATCTATTAGTTATGAGAAGATAGTCGTTGATGAGTGGAGACAAGGCTACCTAATTGAGAAGATAGATGTAGATCTATTCTATCCTTGCAAAGATCCCACTATAATAATCTATTAGTGACGAGAAGATGGCCATTGATGAGTTGAGACGAGGCAACTACGATGGAGACGATTGAGGGATGAAGAGAAGGTGGCGATTGTTGATCACCTATGAGTAAATAGTGATGGGTGACAATCGATCGAAAAAGAGGATCAAAAATGGTAACTATGAAAATAATAAGCTCTTAACAAAAGTTAAAACTAAATAAATTATTATGATGCGAGGCTATGGATGGAGAAATAGATGAAATGAGATCCTGTAGTCGGCTCGCCCCCCTCCGATCCGTGTCGTTCAAACTTGATCAGACGGAGCACGAAGGGACCCTTCGCTGTGGACTCGGTGCGTGGATGTTTTGAGAAAAGAGAAAAGGGGGCTTCGCGCGGGGCTTCACATCGTTCGATTGAGATCGGACGGCACTAGAAAATGACTGCTCTCTGCAGTCGACACCTCTATTACAGAGGAGCCGCTCCGGAAACAAAACAGACATGTTTTCTCCTAATTTTGAGATCCAGACTGCTACGAGAAACCGCTGCCCCAACGTTCACGCATGATCTAGTTTGTAACGGAAGTATGTGTGCGTGTGAACAAATGAGCCTAGGAGTACATGTATAAAGAAAATTTGAAGATCGAATTTATTCTGGAGCACATGTATCAAAAAATGTGAAATTTATTCTGGAGCACATGTATCAAAAAATGTGAAAATCGAATTGATTTTTTTCATAAATTTGATTTCACAGTTGTTTACTCCACACTTGCATATAGCCATATCCAAATATAGGTATTTAATATATGATTTCATTTATTGAAATATTTTTTTAAAAAAAGTTATACGAGGGATGCCACGGGTTCCTTTTATCATGAAAATTGGGATTTATTTAAGTGGAAAAGTTGAAAAAAATGTCAGTTTTTTTAATAAAAGAAGCCCCCTGGCTCAGTGCCACGTGGCGCATGCCCCTGCTCAACTCCAAAGTCGATTTTTTTTAAAAAAATCAAATATGTATGTTACTTTTAAAAAATTGCAAAATTAATAGGCAGTCGGCATTTGAAGTGCCGACTGGAGCTACGTGGCAGCGGCACTTCAAGTGCCGACTACATATTAGTTTTGCAAATTTTTAAAATCAACATACAGATTTGAATTTTTTTAAAAAAATATTAATTTTTTAAAAAATCTCCAAGGTCACAGTTGGGCTCGACCGGGTCGCACTGCATGCCATGCCATGCGAAGCACAAGCACTCCCCGCGTGGGCGCGGCGGTTAGCTAGCTATATCTCTGGCTCGTCGTCGTCTGCCTCGCACCCCTCCTGGCACGCGTGGTCGCATTCCACCTCGATCGCGTGGCTAGCTCTGCTTCCAGCCCACCGGAGCGCTCGCTGACGGTATAGCAGATCGATCACGCTGCGCGCGCGCGACCGGGCCGGCCGGAGGCGGAGACAGGAGCGCGCGCGTCCCGGCGGAAACAGGGAGATGGTGCGACGGCGCGCCGACCCGGAGGAGCCCTCTGCGGCGCCGGGACGGAAGCGCTCGAAGCGCTCGAGGGCGGCACGCGGCGGTGCCTTCGGCGTGAGGAAGACGGTGTTTGCCATCGGCGGGATGTCCTCTTTGGTGAGGCAGCGCCTGGCGAAGCGGCTCAGGTCGGAGCTCGCGGACGTCCGCGCGCTCCTCGAGAAGGCGGAGCTTATCTTGGCCCCTGTCGCAGGCAAAAGCGGCCTGGCGACTTCTTCCTCGTCGCCGGCGGCTCCCTGCGGCGGCAAGGACGGACGGTCCGTGGTCGCCGGAGTGCGATCCGGCGGTGCACCGTTGGGGGCTGGCCGTAACAAGTTGGCAAAGAAGAGGAAGGTGTCTTTTCTCGTGCAGCACGCAGAGGAGCCGAAGATGACGCCCGATGGGAGGAAGCGGCTCGCCGCTCTCATGGCGTTGCGCTCGGCTGAGCTACATCGCCATGGCTCCAGCGGCAAGGCCGAGATTTTTGTCCGCTCCATGGATGACGCCTCCCTGTTCGAGCTGATGCAGCAGCTGGACAAGCGCACCAAACATATCAGCAGTCCAGGTCACGAACCGATGGATGCGTCCGCCGTTATTCAACCGTCGCTCTCACCGTCGCCGCGACAGCGCCAAGCAGACGGCAAGGTCGTCGTCGTCGAGGAGGACGAGGACGTCGACATCTGCGGCGGCGCCTCCCCTGTAGCAACAGCGTTGTCTTCTCTCTTCCCTTATTACAACGAGCTCGTCGGTGCAACCGGAGTAAACCTGCTGTCGCCGCTGCAGCGCAAATACAGTGCACTTGCCGAGCGCGTCGACGTCGTCTCCCCCATCGCGACGACGTTGCCATCTCTCCTCCCTGGATACAATGAACTCGTCGGTGCAACAGGAGTTAACCTGTTGTCGCTGCTGCCGCACAAATACGTCGCGCTCGTTGAGCGCGCCGACGCCTCCCCCATCGCGACGACGTTGTCCTCTCTCCTCCCTGAATACAGTGATCTCGTCGACGCAACCGGAGTCAAAACGCTGTCGCCGCTGCCGCGCAGGCACATCGCGCTCGCCGAGGAGGACGAGTACGTCGACATCTGCGGCGACACGTCCCCTGTGGTCATACTGAAGAATCTTGGTGAAATCATAAGCAACAACTGCAGCAGCTTAAGCAGCGACTTCGATTCGGACTCGGACAGCAGTTCTGATTCAGATTCAGACACGGACAGCGAGGCCGACGAGATCGCCGGCAATCCAGCGCCGGCGGTTCCTCCCAATAATGCAAGCGTCAATTCCGCACAACCGTCGGAGGTGGAGCAGAGTGCGAAACAAGAGACGCTCCCCGAGCAGCGCGCCGCCGCGACATCACCGAAGCCACTGACCGACCTGATCGCCAAAGCCCAGGGAGCTTTAGCGAGGCGGCGGCAGGAGGAGCTGGCGCAGGCGAGGGGGAAAGCACGTCAAGAATTGCTGGAGATGGAGAGGAGAGCGCTGGCCAGCAATGTCATACACCCCATGGACATGCAGCTGCTCGGCATCGCCGCCGTCGAGTACATGGTGAGCTCCGATGAGGAGGTTTGCCGGGCTCTGTCCACGGACAGTGTGCTTTGCTTCGCACCCAGACCCAGCTGCCCCAGCGTTCTGCAGAAGCTTGGGCTCTTCCTGAAGGCCGACAAGGAGCAGCAGCAGACGGGCTTCGCCGTCGACGCCGAAGATGACGTAGAGGAAGGTGAGATTCGGTAGCATTTTCAGGGATCATAGGAATGTATCTTTGGCTCCAGATGCTTCTCTTGGAGCGTTGAGAAACTATTTCAAAGTGGAAATATGCATTGTAGTTGTTGAGTCATATAGTACGTAACTGACTATTGTGATGCAGCATGCTCTATGCATTAATATATGATGGAATGAATGTAATGTTAAATTAAGTTAAGAACTAAGTCGAGATCTAGCGGGAGAATGTTAGTAATTAGATCTCGGGGAGGAGAGGGGGGCTGAGTCCCTCTCCTCCCTAGAACTCGGTCTTAGCCCAACAGACCCCCCTGGTCTTCAGGCATCCTGATCGGGGGCGCCCCAACCGAATTGGTTGAGGGCCCCTGTCGCGCGGCACATAAAAGGGGAAGTTGGGCGTATGAATAGGTTGTTGTTCATACGCCTAGCTACACACATTTTGGCTACCGATCTAAGCCGTGCCGAAGCGACGGGAAGCCTCCCTCACCTCCACTTCGACTCGCCGGACTCCGACGCCACAGCGCCATCGCCATGGCGCCCTCCACGACGGCAGAACCAAAGAGGTACATGTCATCCCTATGCTTTTACCCTACTAGTCTAACCCTAGGCGATCCTAAGCCTCCATCACAATAAAGATACATTGAATTCATGTTATTTAATTTGTACTAAAAATCAGAAAAGCAGAGTCTAAACTGCTTCCAAATTTGTATTAGAAAAAGCAGATTTTTCACAGCAGAAACAATTTTAATAATTCTGTTTAGTTCAGCTTTTACTTTTTCACAACAAAAAAAATTTCAAAAGCAGAAACTTCTCCGTATATGTGTGTGTCGCTTTTTCAGGATTAATTACTGAAATGAGCAGAAAATGTTCAACTCAGATGAACTGTGAACTATACTGCTTTTCAGTTGGAATCACGTACGTACGTGTTCTACGTATCGAGGTTCGCAAACCAACGGTAACCAATCTCTGTTTATTTTTTTTACTAAACCAGATAAGATAAGTACCAATGCCAATAAAAACTAGGCCGATTATTATGATAATCAATTCAGAAACTATTGTTCTGTCATGATAATAAAGACAGACAAACGATTTTATAAACCTAGATAATTTATTAGTGAGATGTATGCACGGAGAGGACCTAGCAGCTCCAGTTGGTGGGTGCATTTGATAAGTAAGACGAATATGATAAACTCGTTAAATTTGATCTCATTTTTATCATTATTGTAAAGTGATGTGAGAAACATGCATGGACGTCACTGTAGAATACCCTGAGGTGATCCTAATCAACTTTCTTAGGTAGCGTTTGGTTTAGGAGTTAGGTGAAAGCGAGCGGTTCCGTTCTACAGTGATAGCGTTTGGCTTGGAATTATATAGAACGAAGTGGCTTCCAAAAAAAATATTCCTCATCCGGAACCATCCGCTCCAAAAAAAATCGGTCGAACCGAACAACTCATCTCCCCTGCCTCCCACGTCATCCGTTTTTCTTCTCATTTCCTCTCCTGCTCTTAAACCAAATAAGGGACAAAACCGCTCTATTATTCTATCAGACTTTAGAACCAAACAAAAAACAGAAGGACTTAGTTCTTACTTTTAAACGTGTTGCGGAGTCGTTCTATTCTCCAAATCTAGAACGGATTCATGCCATTCTATCGTAATCCCGAACCAAACGTCACCTCAATGTTCTATATATTTCATACATACGTAACTCTTTGTGTAATCCAAGCGCAAGCAATTCTGAAAATCAGAACGATTTAATGTGCAACATTCTTTATTCAAATAGGTGAAGTCTAAATCTAATATAGAAATCATGCATTTTGATTGTTGTTTAATGTATACGATACACATATTTGCAAGCGATGTCCTCGTCAAGCAAAAACAACTTTGACTAAAATTACAGAAAAATATATTACCATTTATAATATTAAATAAATACATTGTCAAGTCACATTTCATGCTGGATTTAATGAAAAATAGTCTAATATTATATCTGTTAATATTTTTATTAAATTGAATACAATTAGCGAAATTTGATTTATAAAAAAATGTAAATTAACTTATAATATTTTTAGAAATTTTGTAAAATAACGACGACTTACATTTTTGTTATCCATGTTTCTACATTCTTTATCTATATTGATTTGTGAGACTGTTATAATGACGAGTGAAATACAAAGCAATGATTTGTCACTTAAAAAATAGTATCGATTGTTTACCGATTTACCTGTAGTTATATTTTTGTATATCATTTACATAACTGCTAAATAATAAAATATTTTAGTACTAAATTATTAAATCTCAATTAATTTATACTCTATCTTTTTTTCTGGAAAATGACAGATATATCCCAAATTTAAAGAAGACTTACAAATTTGCCCTAAAGTTCACTTGCCTTTAGATTTACCCTACACCCCCATTCTCCATTTACATCCTGTTTTAATTTATTTTTCTACTTTCTAGCAGATGAAATGTTCTTTCTATCCTTTCAATCCTTGTGTTTGCAGCTCTAGGCTCTGTTTCGGGAGCTACATATTCTCAGAATCAGCTAGTTCGAATATCTAGTTGGCTAGCTGGAGTAGCTAGTTGTTGGATGAGTGTGTTTTATTCAGTGGCATGGTTGGTAAATAAAAATATGTAGAATCTGAAGAAGCTGTAATTGACTAGCTTTTTAGCTACTATGATTAAGAGGTACCGGATACTACCAGTATCTAGCCAGCCAGAAACTCCCTTAAACAAGATTCTAATTTGCTACACATGACCGACCATTAGCCCGTGATCACCACCATCCCCGCACTCCATCACCGCCGTCAGCCACATGCCCCCACCCTGCACGCTATAGTCGCTCTGTGCGCCGTCACTATTGGCCTCACACCTCATTATCGTCAACCCTATGCCCCAAACCTCGTCATGTCGTCGGGCGTCGACCCTGTGCCCCTAACCCCACACGCCACAACCGCAACCCCTTCGTTCGCCGCCACCATTGAGTTGAGAAGATACGAAAAATAGGGAAATGAATTAAAATGAGCTGTAAATAAAAAATGGAGTAAATTAAAATAAACTTATAATTTGTTAATTATGAATTAATTAGATTTAATAGATTTTTCTCGTGAATAATATTTTGATTCTATAATTATTTTTATAATTAGTTCATATTCATAAATAATCTTTTGATTCTTTAATTAATTCACGTTAAGTCATATAATACGATGTCGAAATATCCTGTGTGAGTATGCAAGTTCGCTTTAAGTTTGGGGTAGGTTGAGAAATGTTTTGATCCAAACTGAAAATTGGCCTTCGACTCTCCTCCTGCCTCGGTCAGACGATCACCCGTCCTCTCGCCCGCGACTTCCTCGCTATCTCGCCGCCGCCTGCGCCGGGCAGCGCCGATCTCCGCCCCGCGAGCAGCGCCGCCGCCGCCGTCCTACTGCTTCCGCCGCATCCTCACCGGCGAGAACTCGTACGGGCGTCCTCTTTCTCATTTCGCTCTGCACACAGCTTTTCTCTCTGCCTTAACCTTATCTTCGATCTCTTCTAGATCTGGAAGCTCTTCTCTTTGCCTTAACCTTAGTGCCAATAGAGTAATAGGGGTTTGTTTCCATACATATTTGGGGGTTCAGATGTACCCCCATGCCCCACGCTAGGTCCGTCCCTGGCGCGCATGGCAGGTGAGCATCTGAGCATATAGGTTCGAATCGAATTGTATGTAGTCCTAATCGCAGTTTGTTTCACAAAAAAGGGGAAAGCTGAATCTACCGCCTCTACGTTAGATCCGCCTCTGCTATGTTGGATCTCGTCGGGGGTTATTAGTTCATTAGTTCATTGGTAAAGCTTGACCTTTTAGGGTAAAGTTGCATCAGTCCAATTGCAGGTTCGATCTCTTTTGTGTTATTTTCTTTCAAAAATTGAGTTCGTAATTTCTGAAAAATTTCAATTGGAAGTCGAAATATCCAGAAAAGGGAGGGATTGTGGAGTTTGGCTGCTGCTGCACTACAAAGTAATCGGTGGGTGAAAATAGATATGCTGCTCTATTCGTAACTGATATGATAACATATGCTCTAGTCAGTGTGGTGATCAAATATAATAGTGGATGAGGCATGGAGGATTTGAAGTTGCCAATACAGTTATACTTTCATGACTAGACATAAAATTTATCATGCAAGGTTCTTGGTGTTTGCAGACCAGAGGTTTCTTTGTACTTGTGATCATGTTGGAAAAGATTGGATTGCCGCCAAGGCCATCTATGCGGGGGGCTAGCTGGGTGGTGGATGCAACCCACTGCCAGGGTTGCTCTGCTCAATTCTCCTTGTTCACTAGGAAGGTAATCATTTTTTCCTTTTTCACCTTGCAACGACAATATGAAACATATGATACTCTCATACTCCTCTACCATTGTTTTGTACAGGAGCATGGTTCTGTTGAAAATTTACTGATGGCGCTGCACTGTTTTCATTGTCATATCAATCTATCATGCCCACCTTGATTACTTTTCGTGGAATTCCCTTTTTTGGATATTTTGTTGCTTTTTAGTGCTTTTACCTGCAAAATTTCTAGAGGAACCATGACACAAATATATCAATCATAGATTGGTTATGCTAGTATGGAAAGGACTACAGCTTGGGTGTCCGAGCAAACACCAAAAATCTCATGTTAAGCCATTTTTGGAACATGGAAGTTTTCTTGTTTTTTTAAATAATCGAATGGTTTGGTGTGAAATTCCTATGTTCTAGACAGTGCCTAAATGTTTGAATTTGCTTCCCATTCATATGTTGTTTCTTAATCTTCCTTTGACAAAGCTGCCAATTTTCTTGTAATCTTTTGTTTGCAGCACAAGCTGTTTAATACATTTTCTTTTAACATGTAGCATCATTGCCAAAGATGTGGAGGTTTGTTCTGCAGCACCTGCACCCAGCAGAGGATGGTGTTACGTGGACAGGGTGATTCACCCGTTCGAATTTGTGATCCATGCAAAAAACTTGAAGAAGCAGCACGCTACGAGTTGAGATATGGACACAAAAATAGAGCTGCAAAAGGTCAATTTCTTTTGCCGTTTGTTTCTGTTAGTTATATCTACTATGATTTGGTTGACACTTGATATGTCCAATCTGCTATGCTATATAAAGGGATGCATCTTTTAAACAAATAATCAATTCAAAGCAGTTGATGAATGGTTAATTAAAAAAACTGATTGTCAGCATGGAACACATTTTCTTTTGAATTTGCAATCCTCTGATTCTAGAGCACAGTTTAGCGCTTGTGCACAAACTGTACTTTGTAAAGGGGGTGGATATTTTGGGGTAACTAGGCCTTATGCTTTGCCAAGAGCTTGAGAGATTGAGGGGGACTAGAATTGTTTCTTCATTGTTCATTGCTTGATTCCAAAAGACAGAGCTACATGGGTATATATAGACCCCAGCCCTAACTAACTTCAATTTAATCTCTTAACTAACAAAATCCAATCTAATCTCTTAACTAACAAAATCCAATCTAATCTCTTAAGTAACAAAATCCAATCTAATCACTTAACTAACCAAATCCATCTAATCTAATTTGGTGGGTACTGTTCACGCGGCACTGTTCCGCGTGGGCCCTTGGGCTGGCTCCGCCTGCCATCTCGGTGGCAGCCTGCTGGCTGCCCATGACATCTCCCCCGCCCTTGGAGACCCAGCTCGCCCTCGAACTGGATAGTTACTGGTCGAGGAAGGAGCCGACAACGTCCTGGATCCCATGGGAAGAGACAAGCAGCCAGCTAGTCGCCCTGGTGATTGCTGTGGCCTGAGCCCCTTGAACCAGGGAAGGATGCCCACGTTGAAAGCTCTTGCGGCAAGGCAGCGACCTGTCCTTGTGAGTCACTGGCGGGTGCGGTGAGGGAGTTGATGAGCTTGGCCAAATCAGTCATGGTGGGTGCTATCCGTGGCGACGAATTGGAGACAACAGAAGGGGTGGTCGGCGCGATGTAAGGGACGGTTGGCAAGACGAAGAGGGTGGTCGGCAAGACGAAGAGGGTTGCCGGCGGCGGCGGTAGGTGGAGATAGTGAGCGGGAGCGAGTAGGGTAGGTTGGATTGTTGCACGCAGCTTCCTTGTGGCGTGCCTCGCCAAGAATCCTCGCGCTGCCGCCTGTAGCCGCACCGCAACAAGGCGTTCACGACCGGACTTCTCTAGAGATTGCATCCGCCGGCGTGCTAGGAGACCACGTGTTGCTGCCTGTAGGCGTGTTCATAGTTGTCATGGCGTCGCTTAGGCGTCGCCTAAGCGACGATTAGGCGTCGGGGCGGGATTCCGCGGACGCCACAACGATCGCCTCGCCACAGGGGAGTGTGGCGTCCGCCACAAGGAATATGGCGTCGTATGGACGCCATATGCCTTCGCGGCGACGCCAGGCGTGGCGGCGGTCTGATGGCCTCAGTGCACGGCCTGTGAACGGATGGCCCGAGCCGTAGTCTGTTGCTATGAAAGAAAACCCTAGCCGCTCGCACCTTTTCTCTCTGTAGTCTTTGTTGTTGTGCGCTGCCTCCGCCTCACCCTTTCGCCGCTCCCTCCGCCAGACCCGCCGCTCCCTCCGCCGGAGCCCGCCGCCCCCTCCGTCGGAGCCGGCGCTCCCTCCGCTCCCTCCGCCGGAGACCGCTGCTCCCTCCGCCGGAGCCCGCCGCTCCCTCCGCCGGAGCCCGCCACCCCCTCCGTCGGAGACCGCTGCTCCCTCCGCCAGAGCCCTCCTACGCACAGCTCTCTTCTGCATCTCCCTCTGCCGATGCAGGGGTCTGTGCGCTGCGTTCTTCTGTGCGGCTACGCGCTCCAGGCTCCAGCGGTATTTCTCATTTCCCAGTACTGCGTAGTGTTCTGTTCTCTACTTCTCTGTGCGTAGTGTTCTGTTCTCTGTGAGCAAATGTTTTCTTGAGTAATGTGATGCAGTACTGCTTAGTGTTCCTCATTTCCGGTTGATGATTATGGTTGATCTGGTTGCCATGCTATTATCTAATTAAAATGGCACTTAGTGATTTGATTGGGCATATTGCTTATTATTTGTTGTGCTATATAGGTAATAATGTTGCTACAAAATCTGTGAAGTGAGTATGGCGTCGCCTCGCCGCACGCCATACTCGCCTAAAAGTTGTGAAGGTGGTCCGGCGCCTCGCCTCGCCGCGCCGCCATAACAACTATGGGCGTGTTGCTGCCAGGCATTCACGTGCCGCCCTCGCCTCGAACAGCGCCAGGATGTGCTGCAGTGTTGTGGACGCCTGCTGGAGCCTCTCAACAAGGGCGCTTAAGGCATCGTCGGCAGCAGAAGCCATGGAAAATGGATCGAAACCAAAGCTATCTGATACCAGATGTAAAGGGGGTGGATATTTTGGGGTAACTAGGCCTTATGCTTTGCCAAGCGCTTGAGAGATTGGGGGAGACTAGAATTGTTTCTTCATTGTTCATTGCTTGATTCCAAAAGACAGAGCTACATGGGTATATATAGACCCAAGCCCTAACTAACTTCAATCTAATCTCTTAACTAACAAATCCAATCTAATCTCTTAACTAACAAAATTCAATCTAATCTCCTAACTAACAAATCCAATCTAATCACTTAACTAACCAAATCCATCTAATCTAATTTGGTGGGTACTGTTCACGCGGCACTGTTCCGCATGGGCCCTTGGGCTGGCTTCGCCTGCCATCTCGGTGGCAGCCTGCTGGCTACCCATGACAACTTTATCTGCAAAGCTGGACTCCAGAACGTCCTTTTCTCCCCATAGTTGTTATGGCGACGCGGCGATGCGTGGCGACCTAGCACCTTCACAACTTTACAACGCTTATGGCGCGCGGCGTGGTGTCGCCATAGACACATCAGTGTGGCGACCAATATAGAAAAATAGCTTATAAAATTTAAGGATTTTAAAAAATATATCAATATATAAGTACTAAATTGCAAATAAGAATAGTAATATAGTATTATAAAAATAGCAATTTCATATCAAGTTGCAATAATGTTAATTTATATATATTATAAAATAAAAATATATAATTAAAATTTCAATAAAATATATAAAATTATGTCTAATATTATATTTAAATGTTCATTTAATAATCTTTTTTTATAAATTTGATCCAATAGCCCATTTAAAGCCTAGTATGAACATTTAAAGTCCATTTCCTAACCCTAATTTTCTCAACCCCTCCCTTTCTCTCTCTCACCTCCCATTCCCTCTAGCCGCCGCCACACAATCCCCTCCCCCCTCTCTTTCTCACCTTCCTCTCAATCGCCGACCGCCGCACTCCTCTCCCTCCTCTCCGTCATCTTCCGCACCGATGCTCCTGGCCGTGTCGTGCGCTGCTTGTCGTGGTTGGCCGCGCCACGCATGGACCGTCCACGCCGCTCGTCGCGCTTGGCTGTGCCACGCCTGGCCTGGTCGCGCCGCGTCCAGCCTCGTTGCGCCTTGCTGTGCTGCTCGCTTTCTCCTCTCTCTCCCTTCTGTATGTCGGGCGCCACGGCCGTGGCGGGCGCCACGCGACGCCATAGCGACGCCACGCTCCTGTGGCGCTCGCCACAGGCCTTCGGGCGATATGGCGTGGCGTGGCGAATTGCAATTTTCCGCCACGGCGATATGGCGACGATATGGCGACGCCATAACAACTATGGGTATATTTGTATGGTCAAAACCCAAAAGTCAAAACCACATGAGGTAATAGACATTATACCTCACATGGACTTCTTACTGATAAATAATTGAGCACTTTGACAACATTTGTTCAATCAAATGAAATCCATCTTCTTAGCTAAAACTTGTAATTTCTAGTTCTGAAGTGACTAATTAGTCCTGATCTTTGTTTTGAAAAGTTTTATTCACCGTAGATTATACGTATTTGAAGTTCCACCCTTTTCATGCTGTGCCTTGTTTATTACTCCCTCGGTACAAATATATATGGCTTATTTTCTCAAGACTCTTGTAGAAAAATATATGGCACACACATTTTCCAAAGCATCTTATTTATTGGTCATTCCTAATACCCTAATTTTTGTGGTTATAAATGCATGCAGCCAAAGTAATGCTACATTAATTATGGGTATTTTTGGTAAAACAGATTTCCTTGGTAGACGAGTCTGAAAACTACATGCCCTATATTGTTCTACAGAGGGAGTACATTGTATATTTCAAATGTAAATTATCCAATGCTAAGATCGGTAGAAGAAAAATATCCATACTCCATAGTAGAAACATGATTGAATGGTGCATATGTAAAGAGACTCTCGGCTGCACATCTGTAAGACTTATCTATGATCAATGGCGTACAATTGAATACCAAAGTACTTGTTGGTCTCATCAAGTATGCAAACATAATAGATTTTCTTGTGTGTTTGTTTGCGAGAGCTATTTAAACTTTAAAAAATATTCTTTGTATGTTATTTTTGCAGCTAGCACAAAAGCAGCCTCTAACCCAGAGGATGAAGTTCTTAGCGAAGTTCTTGGAGGTGATGGAGTCCAGACTAAGTTTTCTCGGAAGGAATCTCTGGATTCTGAGATTCCTGGGAGAACCACAAGCCCTGCCAGTGCCTCTAGTTCTAGCTCCAGTTCCAGAAGAACTTCTGGTGCTTTCAGTATGGATGGTAATGGAGATGGAAATCTCTCTATTGAAGCACAAAATTATGAACTCAACAACACTGGGTCAATTTTTACCCCAGAGGAGCTGCGCCAACAAGCAATAGAGGAGAAAAAAAGGTACAAAACTCTGAAGTCAGAAGGTAAACCTGAGGAAGCAATGTGGGCTTTCAAGCATGGTAAAGAACTTGAGAGGCAAGCTGTAGCTCTGGAATTAGAATTGAGAAAGAACAGGAGAATGGCCACTAAAGCTCCTAATGTAAGTACTGCGGTTAGTACCAAGAATCTAGATGGTTCTGATGAGGCTGAATTGAAGAAGTCTTTACCTGGGAAAAGGGTTAGGAAAGAAAAGAATGATCTTGCCTCTGAACTTAGAGGATTAGGCTGGTCAGATGCAGATCTCCATGATGAAACAAGAACTACTGCTATGAGTGTGGAAGGAGAGCTTTCACAGATTCTTAGAGAGGTGGCACCGAAATCATCCGAGGGCAAAAAAACTAGTGGTATAGATAAATCTCAGGTTAATGTTCTGAAAAGGCAGGCCCTATTGCTGAAGCGAGAAGGTAAACTTGCTGAAGCAAAGGAAGAGCTGAAGAAGGCTAAAATTTTGGAAAGGCAACTAGAAGAACAGGAGATTCTGGGTGAAGCAGATGAGTCTGATGATGATTTGGCTGCAATTATTCGTAACATGGACGATGATAACCAGGATGACATTCTTTTGGACAATCCAAGATTTCCTGATTTCAATTTTGAACAGCTATTGGGTACTTCTGATGATCTTCCCATTGATGGCAACTTTGATGTTACAGATGATGACTTGAATGACCCAGATATGACTGCTGCCCTAAAATCATTTGGCTGGAGTGAAGAGGATGAGAAACAAATGGAAAGTCATAGTCCTGTTTCTTCTTTGAATCAAGAGGCATTAAAGGAGCAAGTGCTTGCTCTTAAAAGAGAGGCTGTCACCTACAAAAAGGCTGGTAATGTTGCAGAGGCCATGTCATTGCTTAAGAAGGCAAAGCTCCTTGAGAAGGATTTGGAAACTGAACAACCAACCTCAAAGGTTCCTTTCCAACAAGGACAGAGAAGCACACACACTGAAGATGTCACAATCACAGAGATGAATGCCCGGCCCGTGTCAGCGCCAAAAAGTAAGCTCACAATTCAGAGAGAACTGTTGGCTTTGAAAAAGAAGGCGCTAGCATTGAGAAGGGAAGGAAAGGTGGATGAGGCTGAGGAAGAGTTAAAGAAGGGCAGTGTTCTTGAGAAGCAACTTGAAGACCTTGAAAATTTTTTGATGAGACCTGCAACCAAGGAAAATAGGAGCTTTGGTTCAACTCCCCCATATAAGGTTGAACCTCCAAGTCTGGATCTTGCTGATGATGGTTATGAACCTGAGGTAACTGACAATGATATGAAGGATCCGGCATTGCTATCTGTGTTGAAAAATATGGGATGGGAAGACGATAATGTTGATTCTGTGAGCAGAATTAATAAGCCATCAAATCCTTCAAATATAGTTTCTCAAAAACCAACAAAGAGCAAGAGTCAGATTCAGAAGGAATTACTTGCTATAAAAAGGAAAGCTCTTGCATTCAGGCGGGAAGGCAAGAACACAGAAGCTGAGGAGGAACTGGAGAAGGCAAAGGTCTTGGAGCAGCAGCTATCAGAGATGGAAGAATTGGGTAACTTGACCGCTAGTCAACAAAGTGCAAGCACAGCTGGACAACAGATTAGGGAAAATAATTCTGGTTCTAGTCTTGATGCTAGTGCACACCAGTCTAACCAAAGGAATTCCATGGAGGGGAGTATTTCATTGCCAGTGCATGCAGCTGAACTTGGTGCATTTGTGGATTCTCAAACTAGTTCTCAAAGCATACCACCAATGGAACTAGTCATTGCAAAACCAGATCATGTATTAAAAGTAGATTCGGAAGGAATGCATCCAACCTTGTCCCGGCCACCCCTTACTGATCCAGTAGTAATGGCAGAAGGATTGCATTCACCATCTGATATACATGATCATAAAAAACCTCATAATTCACATGGACATGACACTCTCAAAGATGAAATTTTACTTCATAAGAGAAAAGCAGTTACTTTTAAGAGGGAAGGTAAATTGGCAGAAGCTAGAGAAGAATTGAAATTGGCAAAATTCTTAGAAAAAAGTCTTGAAGGTGTTCAACAAAATAGTGCAGAAAGTAGGGATGACTCAACGACACCTGTTATGCAAGAGACCAACTTGGTCCAACAATCTGCCAGTGCCAGCATCCGTACTGATGACTTGCCTCCGGCCCCTCCAGCACATGGGAGCAAGTCAATCCAGCCTCCGAAAGCATTGTCTAGCCGAGATCGTCTCAAAATCCAACGTGAATCCCTTGCTCACAAGCGCAACGCCCTCAAGTTGCGGAGAGAAGGAAAGACCGCAGAAGCAGACGCCGAATTCGAATTGGCCAAGTCACTAGAGAGCCAACTAGAAGAGTCAGATGGCCAGGATTCTGGAGGCAAGCCGTCTCACGCAAACGACGCAGCTGTGGAGGATCTTCTTGATCCTCAAATCATGTCCGCCTTAAAATCCATCGGTTGGAGTGATGCTGATATGTCCATGCAATCTTCTTCTAGCGCACAGCCATCCAAGAAAGCTGAGGTGAAGCCAACCGTGGCAGCTACAAGCAAGCCTCAGAGCGAGAAGACCCAGCTTGAGGAACAGATCAAGGCTGAGAAACTGAAGGCTCTCAACTTGAAGCGTGAAGGGAGACAGGCAGAGGCTCTGGAGGCCCTTCGATCAGCAAAGCGGCTGGAGAAGAAGCTGGCATCACTCATCTGATGCTGAGAAACTTTGAAGGTTGCTGTTAAAACGTTAAAACGTCATATGGCAGAGAAAGAGACAGAGATAGATGCTTATGGCAGATAGATGCTTATGGCCTGTGAGCCGTGAGCACTGAACTGAGCACACACGCACAACTTCAACTAGTTCAAGGCCATTTTATGTGTGTAGAAATAAATGGTGATGGCCAATGATTCTTTTCACTGATAGCCTGCTAGGGGTGCAGTGACACTTGAAGAGAGATCCGTGCATCCATCCATTGTGACAGAAATCGTATTGTATGAACTTGATTTACTTTATTTGTCAATGGAGTTGACCCTTTAATATCTTTATTTGTCGATACTGATTTTAGATCAAGGCACTCTCCTGATGGCTACTGCTCCCTCTGTACCGTAAGTCTGAGATTTCAATTGTCCTCAAATATAAGTCATTATAGAGAACTGATAGTCGTTAACCATCTATTTGTCAATTTTATCTCCATTTTACTCTATCTATTTTTCCCATTTACGGTTAGATGATATCTTATATATTCATCAAATTTTTCGACTCATCTTGTTGAAAATTGATGATGATGTTGTCCTTTCCAGCCAAAGATCTGTTTGTGAAGTTTTAAATTCCGAGTATCTAGTTTATGAAAACTAGATTAAAAAATCTGTTGTTTTTGAGCTTGTAGATTTTAGTTTATTTCTAAATTTTATAAATATGGAGTGTTTAAGATTTGAACTGTTTTGAAGAGTTTTAAATTCTGATAGTAAAATCTATCTAGAAGCTCTATCAAAGTGGGGATTAAAACGGAGTCGATACGGATGGATATTAGTGTTATCATATCATTTTTTATATTTTTCAGTTTTGGATTTAGATTTGAATACCACTCTAGATACGCGTATGGAAATAGATATTATCAAATACAAATACAAAGTAGATATGGAGTGAATATAAATACGGATACGGATATTTATCGAAAAAACTTTCTAGTAGATAATAAACATTCTCCAAATTTAGATTTTTTTTGAATTCCAAAATCTTTTAAAAGATCGTATTTATTTTTAAAATCATAAAGAAAATATAATATTCACTGCGCGAAAAAAATATTTTTGAAAAAATACTCGGTAAAACTAAAAAGTTGTCATTTTGTGTGAAAAAAATATTTTGAACCTATGTGCCATTTGCAACTTGGTTTTAGCCTGAAAAATTTTCTGCGCACGAAATATAATGTTATTATATGATACATAAATGTTGTGATAAAAAATTAATAATATTTCAAAAAAGTTGTCAAGTACAATGTTATGAAAGTCGAAGATTCTTTGAGGATAAATTAGAATTTAGAGAAGTATTGCATTGGGTTTAAAAGAAAATCAATAGTTAATTTTTTGTTTGAAATTGAAACCTTTTCTAATATCAAAATACAACACAGCTTATCTCATATAAAAATTTGGTGATTTTTGGAACAAATTACTATTTTAAAAATATTAGGTGAGTTTCTAGGATTTATATTGAAATAGGTTAAATTTGAACTACAAGTGCCTGAAATAATGAGCCAAGATTTATAGAAAAATCATATTCATATTTTTGAGACCATTTTGTAGGCCGTACCCACTAAATATAAAGAAATTTTGAAAAAAAAGGTTGTAACAGTACACTCGATTGGCAATGTGAAGTTTAATAGTTTTTTTAATTTAAAAAAAATCAAATGAAGTTGTAAAAATACGATATTTCTCATAATGTTGTGATATATTTTGTACATGCTATGATAAAAATTTTAAAATATTTTGAGAAAATTGTCAGATGCTACAGACGAGTAATCTTCTTTTATTTTTCTTTTTTGTTCTTTGCTCTTTTCTTTCTTTCTTCTACCTTTCCTTCTTCCCTGTTTTCTCTTTCTTCTTTCCGTTTCATTTTTCTCCTTTCAAAATTAGATGTTTTTGAATTCTAAAATCTCTCAAAAGATCTCCTTTCTTTTTTAAATCCAGATTTAAAATCTCTCAAAATTAGACTCTTGGTCACTGAAGTACTACTGATCGATGGTGAGCTATACTGTATATACACACGTACTGCACTGAAGCTGCCCCATCAGAGTAGCCGACGGCGCACCGCTAGCTGTACCTGGTTGACTTGGGGCATGCATGCATGTACGTACGTACGCGCGTACGTGCCCTAGCGGAACAGTTTTTGTCCCGCGTAGATGTTCTGATCGTTCATCTCATTCTCTGACACGCATGCGGCATGCTGGGTACGTGTCGATCTCTTCTTCCGCTAGTGCTCGCATGCTTATCTGCACCTGCGGCGGCCTCTCGGCCCTATATATATATATACAAAACCGCAGTAACTTAACCATGCCATCAGGTTCAAGTCCGATCGACAATGGCGTTCAAAACTATCTTTGTGCTCGCTCTCCTCCTCGCGTCGTCGGCCGTCGTCATCGCCAGCACCGCGGCCGACCAAACCAGTAAGCGATCGAGCTACCCCTTCTTCAGTACTGCTAGCTTGTTCGGCTCGATCCATCCGTTGGATATTACATGTCTGCAACTCTGCATGCCGGAGAACTGATGATATATATATGCTTTGCGAACGTATACGTGCAGGTCATGACAAGGAGCAGAAGGCGAAGGAGACCAGCGGCGGCGGCGGAGGAGGCGGCGGTGGGATGAAGTGCCGGTACGGATGCTGTCACTACGGATCTCACGGCAACTGCATGAAGTGCTGCGGGAGCGCCGCCGATGAGATCACAGAGCCCACGAACCACGGTGGAGGAGGCGGTGGTGGCATGAAGTGCCGGTATGGATGCTGTCACTACGGATCCCACGGCAGCTGCATGAAGTGCTGCAGTAGCGCCGACGAGATCACAGAGCTCATGAACCATGGAGGAGGAGGAGGAGGAGGAAGCGGAGGCGGTGGCGGGATGAAGTGCCGGCACGGATGCTGTCACTACGGATCCCACGGCAGCTGCATGAAGTGCTGCGGTAGCGCCGACGAGGTCACGGAGCCCATGAACCATGGAGGAGGAGGAGGAGGCAGTGGCGGCATGAAGTGTCGATACGGATGCTGTCACTATGGATCCCATGGCAGCTGCATGAAATGCTGCGGGAGCGCCGATGTGCACAACTAGATATCCCCCACCGTACCGGCGCCGGTGACGACGACCGGTCGGTCGACTACAATAAATGTCTATAGCTACTATGTACCTACAAGTCGATCCGTATGCTGCACGGATGGTCGACGACGTACGTATGTATCTGCGTACATACGGCGCGCGGCTTCCTTTGCCGATATGAATATGAATAAATAAAAAGCATGCGATACATGTACGCACGTGTACGTGCCAAGGAAAAAAATGTGACCTCGTTGTGTTTACTTTCGTTCGACGTGCCGCACGCTCGCACGCTTGGCCGGCCGGGTCCGTGTCATGCAGATGGGACTGGAATTTTAATTTGTAACTAAATCCCGGCCGTGTCCGTGCGTCCACATGCGCTGCTCGTGGCCGGCCGTGTAGAGTGCACGTACGTAAGCCAAACTGGCTGGCTAGCTCGTTCCTGGCTACATGCACCGAGTTCTTCCGTGATTATATTGCATGAGCCTGGCCTGGTCTCCGGCTGTTTATGTTGTTTTTGGAGCCTTAAGTCTAGGCCTGAGCCAGACGAAAAGTTCTAAAGCCTGGCCCAGAAATTTTATGTTAATTTCACACAAAAAAAAGAAGCCCGAACACAGCCGGACCATGAAAAAAATTGGCAAAAGAAGAAACCCTAGCCTGGCCCAAGGCTTTCCCAGCCCAGCCCAGAATAATCGGCCGAGTCTGCCCACGAGTATGCTACCCTCCATGTAAAATTGATCAGAAGAAGGAAGAAATTCTGAAACTTCCCAAGAAAAATTTAGAATTGGATCTAAAATTGACGGGTTAATGTGAGGTTATCTATACGGTTAGACACTCTTCAAATTGGCTCTCGTGCTTTGGTGAGTCGTCTGAGATCCTTTCGATGACTATGTTGTGTTGAAGGGATATTTATATGATCCGATCGATTGCATAAGACCCACGGTAGCAATAGAATGGGAAAAGTATACAGAAAAGATAGTTCTTTTTAATTTCGATTATCTATATATTAGTTCGTTTCTATTTCTAGATATCTATTTCTATACATTAGTATCAATTAGTAGTACTATTCTATTAGTTAGCGATCACAGCTCTGTAAGTTCTTTTTTCCAAGTTATGAATTGCCGGCACCAGTCCTACATTTTTTATCATTTTTTATCTGTGACCGAGGAGAAAGGGCTCACCGAAGAGTGGATTGTACCAAATGGTTAGCGATTGATATCGATCGTGCCGAAGCTGGGCATGCATCAATGCGTGCAATAAATTCAGAGTTTGAGACCACGCGTGTGGCTGCAGCCTCAGGGCTCCCTACACCTGCACCACTGCATGCCGAGTCAAACTTGGCTTGTTTTTGATATGGTTTCTCGGCCACTAGATCGCCCAAATTTCACATGCACGCGCAGGCCCGGCCCGATCAATACAATACAGCAGCAGCGTAAGAGCAAGTATAATAAGAGACTGCAAGTAAGCTATAAGCAGGCTAAATGCTGAGGTGGAGGAGAGAGAGGGATAAACAGTCTGTAAGCTTGTAGCCAGCTTAGACACAGGAACTAAGAAATTCTGTAAGAGAGATAAGTTGATCATATATTAATGTTGAAGAGCTAACTACTATACGAATAGGCTAAAAGATAGGCTGCAAGCTAGCAGCCGAATATATTATTAGCCTTGCTCTAAACTAGTTGCACGCAAGCATGTTTGTGCCTTCCTGTCATCATATCCAGTGTATATATGACGCGACGCCCTACCCTGTCATACAAGCATGGTACATCGAATTGCTTGATCAGACGATCTCTCTACGTACTGCATCATATCGCCAAGCTATCTAGCTACAATAGCTTTATCGTTAGTCGTTGTGCATATGCTTGCGCGAATTTGCATTGCCGATCGCCAACGTACGTGACGGCTAGCGCCGGATGAAATTAATCAATTGTAGCATGCATCGCAGGACGACCATCACTTGTTGTGCAGCTAATTAATTGGACGGGACATATGCAACTATCGTTAATGCGCCTAGCCATTGGCCGCCCCCCAACGGTTTCCTGGCCTGGCCATATATAGCTAGCTATATATGCTAGCCACTTGTTGGTCAGACTACTACACTGGCAGATCGAGAGCACACCGATCGATCGATCCGTCAACTCACCATTGACCTGCAGCTGCAAGCAATAAAGGACGGACGCATGCATGCACGGACGACGAGCACGCCACGGCAGCGAGCCAGCGATCGATCGATCGAGACGCGGATGCAGCAAGCTAGCCGACGGATCGAGCCGCGCACGCAGGAACTAACCAACCATCGGGAGTAAGCCATGCATGCATGCCGCGCGCTGCCTCATTGCTCGCCATGGACGACGACGACGACTGTCGGCAGGGTAACGAAACCACGGATATTAAATTTTTAGACAATCCGTCGGTCGATCGGTCGATTCCCGTACGTCCCCACGTATGGTATCAACTGGAGCAACTGATCGATAGACGAATCATGATGGATGCATGAAGCTCCAATAGTCAAACCTACACTACTACGTCGTGTGATATGTGATAATGTGAAGACAAAACGCAACGTACTGCAGGGCATATGCATGCATCTCCCATGTCGTCCCAACCGCGGACGTCGTTCATATATGTTGGATCAGGCCCGGCCCTAGCACATGCACGTACCTCACATCACGCGGCTCTCAATTTACGCCCTGTTTGAGCTTTTGCTTTCCAAAAGCTGACTTTTAGCTTTTGATCCTGGATTGCTGGCTTTCTGTAAGCTAGCTTTCAGAAAGCTAAGATCTGTTTGGCAACCCAGCTTCTATAGACCATAATTGAACCATGTTGAAAAATACTGACATTTAGGAATATGACGTCGGGAGGCTAGGACTGGTGGCACAGAGGAGTATGACGTCGGGAGGCGGGGAGGCGCGGCTGCGCCGCAGGAGAGGATGGCGCGGCGCGGAGGGGATGACGTCGGGAGGCGTGATGCGGTGGGAGGGCGCTTGACGGCGGCAGTCAGATGGGAAGAAGAGGGAATAGGGGTTCATGGGAGGAAAATAGAAAAAAAAACGGTTCAGGGCACTTTAGCGGTGGCAGGTGGGTAATTAACCCCAAAAGCTCACCAGAAGCTCACTTTTTGCTGTTTTCCAGCTTTCCATTGAAACACAGCTTGCCAGAGCTTTTGAAGGACGAAAGAAGCTCACCAGAAGTTAGCTGTTTGTTTGAGCTTTTAGCTTTTGGGGGCCAGAAGCTGCCTGAAAGCTTAAACAAACAGGGCCTTAGACTCCTTCCATTTGTTCCGTTTTTTTACCATAAGTTAAGTTTATTTGTTTAACAATGCAAATTGTTTGATCTACATTACACTTACACACCTTATAAATTTTACGGTACACCATAAATATTTAAATATTGTGAATCATTTATTTATTTTGATATAATGGCCAAGATTATATATGACGGGAGTTTATAGCCCACTTTTGATTTTTTATTTTTCTACGTAAACTTTATATTTGTTGCGTTAACTTTTCAATTTTCTGCGTAGATTTTTTGATTATCTGCATAAACTTTCTAATTATCTATCGGTTTAGTAGTTTTAATTTTAGTTTATTTTTAATCCAAAATAAAATCAATGTTCTCGATTAAAATATATTACTCTTAAATAACATAGCCCAACTAACTACAATATGTTATTTTAAATCTCAAATTTCTCTTGTTTAGAGTACTTTATAATAAGACACCACAATTTTCTACAATTTTCGACACCGCGTCGGATGGGGCTAGCTCTGCGGACTGCAGTTGCATCTCGAGATGACCTATTGCCCGCGTGTGCTGTCGCGACCGCCAACTTGCCGTCGCTAGCTCGTGGCTCGGTTCTTCCTATCTACTCGACCAATCGACGACTGGCAAACTCAGCTCATCGACCTAGCTAGCTAGCTGGCTGTGCATGGCTGGCTAGCGGCCTCCTGCCTATAAATACGGCTGGTTCGCATGCATAGCTTCTCATCAGCCAGCTCAAATACATATACATCAGTGGTATAGCTAGCTAGCTTGCTAGCTAGATCGAATTAAGATCATATCGACTGCAGGTTCGTCGTACGTCAGGCATGGCGTTGTCCAAGGCTCTCCTCGTGTTCGCTGTCCTGCTCGCCGCTGCTTTCCTCGTCTCCTCCGCTGAAGAGACTCGTGAGTTCGTGGTTTGGTTTCATGCACAAGCTAGCAATGCAAGTTTTCGCTAGCTTTCAATAACAAGTTATTGCACAATGCCTCAAGTTTTTTTCAGAAACTTTTTAGATCACATGAGTAATTTTACGTTAGCTAGAGATCGATCAATCAATCGATCGATCATATATATCACTGATATTATATATATGAATTGCATTGGTGTGATATGATGCATGTATGCATGCATGCAGAGGCTAAGAAGGAAGACGTCAAGGTGGACGTACAAGACTACGGCCGCGGCTACCCTGGGCGCGGCGGCGGCGGCTACCCTGGGTACGGCGGCGGTGGGTACCCTGGGTACGGCGGCGGCGGCTACCGTGGGGGTGGCGGCTACCCTGGGTACGGCGGCGGCGGCTACCGTGGGGGCGGTGGTTACCCTGGGCGCGGCGGCGGCGGTGGTGGCTGCCACTGGGGCTGCTGCGATCGTGGCTACTATGGTGGGTGCCGCTGCTGCATGAGCCCCGAGGAGATCCCGACGCCCATGTATCGCCCGGAGGCGGAGGTCCACAACTGATCGAGCAATCGATAAAACTACTACTTATGTTTCGTTATTATATTTCGCCGTTACACTCTGTGCGGTTGCGCCTACGTACCTCACCTCTATGAGACTATGAATATGAACATGCGTCGATCGTTATTATGTATGGTAATGGAAATCGTTAATAAAGTGCAAATCAACTATTTGGGGTGCTTTGGACATGATCGTTGATTGTGTGTGCGTGTCAGCCGGCCATAAAAAATATATCACTATTGGTTTTTGTTTTATTTATAGCATATCAGTGCCGGATATTATTCTGAATCAGCGTGAATAATAGGCTACTGTTAGTCAGCGCTAGTTCTTATTAATAGATATGAAATATTAATTTTGACTAATCAGTAAGTAAAACCTACAGCTCGGGAATTTGTTTTAGACTTGTATTAAGAGTTGTCTAAAAGAAGTCGTTTTGTATTTTATTGTGCATTTTAGACTTTTATACCGTTGAAGTAGTACTACTTCATTTCCTGTGCTATCTTATTTATACATTGTATTTAATAGGAGAAAACAAAAAATATACATAAATTAATCGTTACTTGATATTTGAAATCATATCCAAAATGATTTCCATTTGAAAAAGGAAGTATTGACCATGAATTTAAACTCGTACCGATAACGCGCGTGTTCTGCAAACCAAATCAAGAAGGGTGCCTCATCTATCCGAAAAGCAATTACTTTCTTTTGTTTCCTGAACAAACATAATTAATCTCTGTAGCAGAAAAAAAAGGTCATGATCTGATCCTAGGACTCACTTAGGGATGGCAAAGGGTCCGCTCTCGCCGGGTTTCACCACCCCATCCCCGTTCTCATTACACAAAAATATCCGTCCCCATCCCCGCCCACAAGTGGATCCGTTCCCATCCCCACGCGAGTATGGGGAACCCGATGGGTCCCCATACCCGAGACCGTGAACTTGATAATACCGCCCCAAGAAATGGGTAAAAGGCTAGGGTTGATAATACCACTGCAAGAAATGGGTAAAAGGCTAGGGTTAGCAAGATGATGAGAGTGTTTCTATGTTAGGCTGGGTCTATGCGTATGAGTGCTGCAGTGCTAGGCTGGGCCCATGCGCTTGGTTGTGATACGTGTTGGGCTAGCCCGTGCGCTTGGGCTGCAACTAGGTTGCTATGGCGGTCTGGCAGGAAAAAATTACCCACGAGGAAATGGGAACGGGGAATGGAGAACGTCCCCATCCCCGCTTACCCGATGGAATCAGTTTTAACCCGATTTCGTCCTCACGGCCGATGCTATATTTCGTCCATTTTTAACTCTTAATAGAGTCTTTCCTCAATGAGGAACGAGTTTCGGGTCCCCATTACCATCCGTGGACTCATTCCCTCCATTCACTTATACAAGTCATACTTTTTTCAACAATTATATGTACTTCAAATATTTTGATATATAAAATATATATACCCATAGATTTGTGTTCCAAAGTTTAAATCAAAATAGGCCTTGTGAATGCGAACGGAGTGCCGGAGTAATTGGTTTTATTTTTACAAACAAAATTACAACTTTGGGATGCTGTTTCAGAAAACAGGATACTAGACCTTTATCAACGTATATTCCTTGTTTACCATCTTTGTCTAGAAATTTTCAATAGCCATAGTGTAACGACCTGTCCCGGGACTCGGAAATACCATCGAGCGGGACGAGCCGGTACGTCATCGAAGACGAACAATATCGCCGTTGACATTGTTCCATTCGACAGTAGTACATTGCAGAAGGAAAATTACAATAATTAAATATGACAAAAGCTGCTAAAGAGGCATACCTCGCAGCAACAATCATTACAAAAACACAGCGAAAGCATTTCATCACTCAAACATGTACTACTATCCAAACACCACTTGGGGACTAGGCCCGAAACCCTAATCTTCTATATCTTTATCGGCAACAACTTCATATTCGCCTTCAAGGTTCTTGACGTCCTCCGAAGATTAGCAAACTCTGGTGTGGGGGTGTAAAACAAGGGTGAGTACTCAAGAGTACTCAGCAAGTCTAGGAAGTAGTATAGATGCAGGATACAAAGAGCAGCTATGGTTCTCAAGGGAATATATAGTTTATAAGCTAAGTGCTTAATACCCACGGATAGAGGTCCCAACCTCTAACCGTTCCCACATAAAGTAGCCATAGTTCAAAAGCTAATTCAACTCTCACATTCTCACCAACCGGGATTGCTTTGCAACAAATCCCACCATCATTTTCCATCAATTCCATAAGTCACATTTCTTTTCATCCATTCCACATATCACGACCATCATCTTATCATCATAACTCATCATTATCTCGGTACTAGCTTACCCATCCATCGGGGAAGCGTTCCCATTATCAACATCTCATCCCAATTCATTTTAACGCTCAACTAGTTATCACATCTCGCATCGCTCCCTATGAAGCCTTTCGACTTCCCGCTCCACACAGGAACGTTATCCAACCACACAGGTTAGTCGTATACCCAACAGTATACTCTGGTAACGTCCCAACCCATTTCCCATTTAGTTGAAAACAAGTAAACACTACGCTAGGGAAGGTACATGAAATCACTTGCCCATATCCGTGGGCACGGCTGTTCGAACAGGTTATACTTCAGCTGAAGGTGCACACTTTACCCTTGCGACTCAAACTCTACTCCGCTACCCGTCGGTATAGGAGGTTCGAGACAAAGACTTTCCAAAGTAAACCTAGGATATCCCATTGCCACCTAGATGGATTCACGGTCAAGGATCCGGAAAGTACGTCTTCCTTCTTCTCCCCAGGCAATCACACGGGTGCTCCACTCCCAACTCCTCGAATCACAACCACAATCTCGTGCCCGTTAGGGACTTTTCAAGTAATACCACGAGCCACCCGGTGATTCCACATCCATCGGCAATCAGGCTATCCCAAACTCACTAAGTACTAGCCCAGGGGCACCTCTCACGTACCCACAAGGTTGCACGATGTTGTGCTCATGCTTTCCCAAGGAATCGGTCCTTAATAGTCTTTGTAACACACACAATTTCATTTCACACAACACATTTGTAAAATCACATCATCATCACCCATTCTACATCTAGTCGTAATGTTTTGATATAAGTGTGTAAGTGTATGTGTAGTGCACCCATTTGACAAGGAATGTGCTAAAAATAATTAAAAGAATGAATTAAATCATGGATGTAAAATAAATCCTAGAGCGACAAGGTAAACATGGTATTCAATTATCAAGGAGGCTTGTTAACAAGCGTAGGTTTTATTTGTCTTAATTGCCCAAGCAATTGACTAATAGTGTACGTGAGTGTTTAATCCTAAACATGCATATATAAATTTTGTGGAACAATCAATGCAATAGGATCAAGGATGTTCAAAAGAAGACTTGCCTTGCTCGGGGAAATAGTCGAGGCCGTCGAAGTCGTTTCCTTCCAGAATTTCGGTTTCAACCCCTTCTACGAATTTAGAGTCAATAATTAATTAGAGATTTTATTTATCTTTTAAAAATTTAGAAAATATTGTTTATGTAAAGTTTAGATTTTTACAAACTTATAGAAATTTGAATGGAAATTTTCTGAGTTGAAATGATTTTTCTACGAATTTTTAAAGTTGCAATCGTATTCTGAAAATCAGAAAAACAGAAAACTCACTATTCCTAATGCGCCGAACCGGAAATTATTCCAGAAAATAGAAAATGCACTGTTCATTTCTGTGGGCCGGCCTGCTTCTGATTTCCAGAAATTAAACCAGGAAAATAAAAAAATTTACTGTGCACAGTGGGCCGGCCGGAGTGGCCCATGGTGCTGTTTTGCGCGGCCAGGCCTGGCGCGCAGTGCTGGGCTGCTGGCTGGTGGGGCCCACCTGGCGGTGGCTGGGGCGGCTGGCAAATGGGGCCCGCCTGGCAGTGGCTGGGACGTGGAGGGGGCTGGCGGCTGGAGGTTGAAGACGACCTCCAACGGCCAAAACTTCTCCGGGGCATAACTTTGTCATCCTAGCTCCGATTGCTACGAAATTTTAACAGTAGCTAGAGTACAACTAGATGAACATATCCAACGGTTGGATTGGGCATTAGAGCTACGGTTTGGATTTTATACTGGCGAACAGTAGGTTCGGTTTGGGATTTTTAATAGCGACGGCGGAGCTCCGGCGAGACATCGGGGGTCATTTTCATCATCCTTAGGGCATTGCGGAGCTACCGGTGCTCTTGGATTGAGCTACGGTGGCCCGTAGTGCCCTGGCGACGGTGACCCGAGAGCTCAAAATGGCGGGCTCGTCGCCGGCGAGCTACGACTACCCTACGTCCACGACGAGCTAGGGAACATGTTCTACTATTTATGGGGATGCTCTAGTATGATTTAATTGGAGAATGGTCATACCTTAATCGGAGCTCGGTGAACGGCGACGAATTTGGGGGTTTCCGGTGACGGTGAGTTCCGGCGAAATTGACTGCGGGATAGGGTTCTCCAAGGGTCAGTGATCACGTCTGGGTTGACGTCCCATGGAATGGAGCAAGGTATAAGGAGAATTTGAGGACGAACCGTGGCGATGGAGTTCGGCTCCGGTGGATTCCCGGCGAGGGCGAGCTCGGATGGCTCCGGCGAGTGCTCGAGAGTGGAGAGGAACGTGCGGGGAGTGTGTGGGTGCACTGAGGCGAGCCGGGGAGGCCTTTTGTGCGCGCGACGGTATGGGCGGCGACGTGCGGCTCGTAATGGCGATGGGACGGCGGCGCTGTAGATCGACAGGGCGGAGTGGTTGGAGGTTGTAGGCGCGGGTACGACGACGTGGGGGTGCGTACGGCGTTGACTCGACGGTGCCGGGCGCGGGTGCAGGCGTGCGAACGGGCGTACGCCGGAGCATGGCGCGGTCGGGGCGGCGCGCTGGCGAGGGGCGCAGCGCATGGGCGCAGTCCGAGCGGACGTAGGCGCGTGGCCGGGCGGCGAGGGCGCACGGCCTGGCGCGGCTAGCGCTTGGCGCAGGCTCGCGTAGGCAGTGGCCACCGGCCACGGGGCTAGCTGCAGCCCGAGTGCATGCGTGCGTGCTTTCATTTTTTTTCTTTTGTTTTTTTTTTGTTTTGTTTTGTTTTTTTTTTAATTAAAAACATGGATTTTACACATAGTTAGTTTGAATAGCAGGATAGTGAGAGTATTTAGCTGATAAGAATCTGAAAAAATGATATTTTTTTAGTTTTTATATTCTAATTCATTTACAGATTCTACGACTATCAATTCTCGCAATCTAATTTAGTACGAATCTAAAGCGTTTGTTTCAGATTTTCTGGCCTTCGGTATGTTCGCAGGCCGTGCTGGGGGTCGAGCCGTGCGCTCGATCTAGGCCCCCACTTTCCCAAGGGCCCCATCTGGCCACCACATACATAGAAGCGTGCATAAGTACCATAGGCCGTGGGCCGTGGCCATGAGGCAGGCAAAACCGTAAGAAAATCCAACCTCTCGCTCATAATTCTTGAAAATTTCTTAATTTTAGTTAGTTGATATATAATAGTAAAAAAATAGTTCTTTTGTATTAGACCCCCTATTTATAATCCCGTCCTGTGTCTCACAAAACTCATGAACGACCATGTATGTTCGTTCACAAATTTTGCAGTTTTCCGGTCGGCACTTGAAGTGCCGACTAGAGCTGACCTGGCATCTAGTCGGCACTTCAAGTCCCGCCACATGTTATTTTTGTAAATTTTTCAAACGGAAATACGGATTTGATTTTTTTTAAAAAATATTATTATTAAAAAAATCATATGTATGCGCGTTGTACGCTAATTGCAGTCTACGACGACCCTGATTGACGACATAACCTTTAGCACCTATATCTATTTTCGAAATTTTTAGCTGCCCTCATAGTTTATATTTATCTCTCGGGATATAAAACTCATTATCTACTATACATAACCGGAAACAACTAATATACAGACGTTAGAAAACACATTTTTTGATATATATATTTATATCGAGTATATGTTACCTTGCTTATTTTTAGGACTAAAACTTGCTTATCTTTGTATAGATTAAATTTTAGTTCCTTTGTTTGGATATAGAGACTAAACATTATTTAATGAGGGGTTCATAAATAACGATAGAGTGTGTATGAACTTTTAGTCCCAACAAGAAAACTTTTAGAGACGACTAATAGACTAAAATTTTAAAGACTAAATAAGACTAAACTTTAGTCCTAAAAATAAAGTCTTGAACTAATCAGACTCTTCTAAACAAGCCCGAACATTTAATGCCTTGCATTCCCAACTGCTAACGGTCCTCCTGTCCAATAGTCGTTGGGGCCTCGGTGCTTGCAGCCCGACGACCTATTGCCCTCTGTTGCCATCGCCATTAACTTGCATATTGCAAGCGTTGCTCTCGCTCGCGCGGCTAGCTAGGCATCACTTATCTACTCGACCGGCAAGAAGGCACAGCTCAGAGATATATCGACCTAGCTGCATCGAATCGTCCTCCTGCCCATCCAGCTATAAATACGGATGGTTCGCATGCATAGCTTCTCATCGATCACATTATCGCTTGCAGCCAGCGAACTCAGATACATCAGTGCAGTGGTAGCTTGCTAGTGACCGATCGAGGAGGAGATCGCGCGAGAGGTAGTCCATCGATCAGGCATGGCGTCCAAGGGTCTCCTTGTGTTCGCTCTCCTGCTAGCTGCCGCTTTCCTCATCGCCGCAGCTGAAGAAACTCGTGAGCTAGCTAGCAATATATATCTAATTTAATTAATTCAGTTAACTTCAGAGTTGCAAATGTAACAAATTGATTATTCTAGTAGCTAGCTCGTCAGAGACTGCAGCTCTAACAACTTGCATGCATATGTGTGGCTGCTATGCCGTCCATGCAAATGTGTGTTGATCGATGGATGCAGAGGCCAAGAAGGAGGAGACCAAGGACGCATACTACGGCGGCGACCGAGGCTACCCTGACCGCGGCGGCAGAGGCTTCCCCTACCCAGGGCGCCGCGGCGGAGGAGGAGGAGGCAACCCAGGGGGCGGCGGCGGAGGGTACTGTAGGTGGGGATGCTGCGGCCGCGGCTACTTCTTCCGCGGCTGCCGCTGCTGCGCCAGCGCCGACGATGTCCCGGAGCCCATGTACCGCCCGGAGGAGGTGCACAACTGAGCATGCAGCTAGCAGTAACCGAGACTACGTGAGCCTGCATGCATGGTTACGTTCGATCAATAAAAGACAGGGTATGTACATGCATATATGCATATCTGGTTGTGACTTTGTATGATGTCCGAATTTGCGTACAGATCGATCGAGATCTTGGAGAGATCGAACCCTGTGAGCGAGTGACTGATAATGTATGTAACACGCACTGCATGTACTTCCACTTTGTGTGTACGTACTTTTATTCAAATGTGTCTTGGAATAAAGGGCACGGTAATATATATGTATGTCATCCCCCCGTAATTAATAATATTGTTTTGTGTAAAACCTGTGCTTCTTAATTAATTTCTTTTCGAGATGAATACTCTCCTATCTTTTGAAAGAACAATGGATTGCTTCTTTAATTTGGGCTGGCTTGGAAATGCAAGCTGCCACACCTACCTTGGGCAGTGACCTGATAAGAGAGGTACTTAGCGCTAGAATATAATTCATAACGTGACAATAATTTTTTTGCCGCATCACAGCATGAAACGACACAATTCTTACCGGAGCATAAATTTTTACGGCCCAGAAACATTGTACGGTTCAGACTCACAAATAAGTTTTACATGATTTATATTTAGAATTATTTTATAAAAAGGTTAAAAAATGATCTCGGAGTATCTTTAAAACTTCGTTCCAACCCTTTTAATTGTTCGGGATATATATATATATATATAAATGTTATTCTATACTACGGGTGTAGCATAATTATTCTACCGAGAAATCTACTACTGAGAAAAAAAAATGTACTCAATTGCTATTCTACTGAAAAAATTCAGTACTGAAAGTAGTCGGTGTAGAATAGCTATTTTACACACAGTGTAGAATAGCGCTATCATATATATATATATATATATATATAGTATTACAAAACCGAGCTAACACAATGAAGGGACTTTAAATCGTGTACTTAAAAAAAGTCAAGTCCGATATAATTGGATCCGTAAGAAAAATGCATCCAAATGTACGTGCACAGTGATTTTTATTTTAACAAGTGCACAATTATTTATGCAGAAATAATTTGACCGTTTTTTCGTAGCAGAAGCAAACGCACCCAAAATAACTCACCTACATCTATATGTATGTTTGTGTGTCAAGTGTTTATGAATTGGCATATTATCCAGTTGGGTCAATATTGTTATATATATATATATATATATGCATGATAAATTACCGGTAAAATAGTTATTATATATATATATATATATAAACACGAGGTAATATTTGTTCACAGCATTAATTAGCTAGCGAACGACATGCATGCAATGGGCCTAATGCATATCACGCGGAATGAACGTAACCACACGCGTCGTCTAGCAGCTGAAGTCGACTGGGTTCAAAGTCAACAGTAGAGGACAAGAAGTCGACGTCCGTCGATCACGAGCCCATGCATGTATGTAGACGCCGGTCAATTCATATTATCTATAGACACTGTTACACGAGATTTTCTCGTCGTATGGAAGAGCAAAAAGAAAAAAGAACTATACAGAAATGCATTGTCTCTTGATGAAGGCAGACGCACGACGTTATCCTACAATTTTCAAATAATCCTAGCTACACGTTGTTCTCTACTCTGTCTCCTCCACTCTAACACCAATCTGATACCAATTCTTCTAGCATACTTACATTAGCTTATTATACCCACACATAGTTTGACTGTTTTTGATACACACTCGTAGGTTGTTGGCTTATTTAAATACCAAGTGAAATGATATATTTTCTAAAAAAAATTCAAATCTTACACGCTATTGAAAATTTATAAAACTAACCTTCTGTCGTCATTTCAAGTGTCAATCTAAATGAGATTTAGGTACTAAATCAGCACTCCACCGCTCTGTTAGCGGATGAAACGTCGACAAGCACTAAATCGACGTTTCATCGGTCGACAAATCGTTAGAGACGTCCAATTAGCCTAGATCGACTGATTAGAGCCTAAAACCCTATATCAACACTTCATCAGCCAACAGAAGTTTAGTTTTACTATTTTTCAAAAACGTGTACCAGATTTGAAATTTATTTTAAAAATGTATCATTTAAAAAATAATCCTCTCCCTTCAATCCCCCGTGACAAGCCCATAACTACAATTCAGACCGTTCAATCAACAGGCTCACTGGCCTGCGTATCCTGCGATTAATCAGAAAGTCGTCGTGCGTGCCAGTTTCGGACCAGTAATTTGATGGGCCAGTTAGCCCATAAATATTAAATTGCTGTAGCAGTGTAGCACGGCCTAGTTTAACGGATCGTCCTGTCATGAACCCGGCGTCCCAGGAAGTGCCGGATGTGCTACAGGAGGAGCCTGGAGACGTTGGCGGGAGAGGGGCGCGCGCCAGGAAGGCCAATGTCTGTTTCTGTGGGCCGGAATGGGCCACTTGAGTCATTGTATTAGCCCATGTAAGCGTGGAGAGTATAAATACTGCGCTGGTTGAACGCTGTAAGAATAGGGGAGAACTGGGCGGCGGCCGGCTTGGCGATTGTGGCAATCGTTCAAGAGATATCACCCAAATTTCGAGTTGAGTTCGTAACAATCTGGTATCAGAGCTCGCGTATTGATCCATATCCTCTTGGCTTGGCTGTAAAATTCCTGGGGAGAGGTTAGAATCCGCAAGAAATTGTGGAATCTGTAAATAATCCCTCGATCTGGTTAGCTAAGCTCGGAGGGATCAACACGAGTTGCGATCCAGGAGAAGCCCACGTATATTACCAGGCAGGCCGCGAAGATCATGGAGACGGAGAGCAAATTTGATCTCCTGCTGCAGAAAATGGAAGATCTCCTGTCGCTCAAGGCTTCGGTTGAGACTTGGATGCCTGATGTTGAGAGGAGGATCGAAAACCTGCAGGCTACGGTGGACAAGCTTCAAGTTAAGGTGGAAAAAATGGAAGGAGTCAAGGAATCAGAGGAAGATCGAGGAATTCCTTCAGGTGATTCGCATCGCAGTTCACCATCGACTGGAGGGAGTACTGATCTGATCCGCAGAGGAAGGGACGAGGGTGATCGTCGGGAGGTAACCCTAACTACTCCTCCAGCGGGTAATTCGATTCCTCGGCAAGGTTTCACGACAGGCGCATTTACTGGGGAAGCACCAGTTTACATGGGTTCAGGGAGTATGGGTATGGGAACCCTGCCGGCCATGAATTGTCCTCAGTTTGACGGAGATAACCCCCAGATGTGGCGTTGCAATTGCGAAAATTATTTTGAGACATATGGAATTCATCCTGGAAACTGGGTACGTTTAGCTACTCTCAGCTTTGTGGGTAATGCAGCGTTCTGGCTACAATCTGTGAGGTCTCAGATTGTTGGAATTTCTTGGGAATCACTGTGTGAACGTGTGTGTGCTCGATTTAGCCGTGATAAGCAACAATCATTGATAAGGCAGTGGTATGTTGTGCACCAAGAAGGAACGGTAGCTGCTTATGTTGAGAGATTCGATGCTTTAATGCATCAATTGATGGCTTATGACAATGCTCTTACTCCTATATATTTCGTGACACGATTTGTGGAAGGGTTGAGGGCCAATATTAGAGCTGCAATCATGATGCACCGGCCACCGGATCTGGATGTCGCCTGTGCATTGGCATTCTTGCAAGAGGAGTCATTAGAAGGAGTTAAACAGAGGGAGTATGCCAGAAATAGCAACAACCATTCAGTTAGAACATATGCAAAAGGGGGGCAGTCCACTGGCACCAACAAGATGACACAATCTGGAACTCATGAAGATAGTCGGGGCACTGATGGCCATGGATTAGGGCAAAGGGAAGACCGAATCTCATCTCTGCGAGCATACAGGCGATCCAAGGGGCTCTGTTTTGTTTGTGGTGAGCGTTGGAGTAAGGATCACCAGTGTTCATCATCTGTCCAACTCCATGTGGTGGAGGAACTACTTCAAGCAATTCAGGACGAACCTAACGATCACTTACTAGAGAACCAACATGTTGATCCTCCAGAAGATACCTTGATGGCCATATCATATCAGGCTTTGGTCGGTACTGAATCATCACAGACTATCCGTGTCAGGGGATGGATTCAGGGAATTGAGTTGCTTATGTTGGTGGATTCGGGGAACACACATTCATTCTTGGATGAGCAACTGGGCATGAAATTTAAGGGAGGCATTACTTTACCTAGGCCAGTCCAGGTTCGGATAGCAGATGGTGGATACCTATCATGTTCACAAGTAATTACCAACTGTCAATGGAGTATGCAGGAGCAAGTATACTTGACTGATTTCAGGTTGATTTCGTTGGGGAGTTATGACGCAATCCTTGGTATGGATTGGTTACAGCAATACAGCCCCATGAAGATTGATTGGGTGCAAAAGTGGCTTGAATTTGATCATCTCGGCAAACGCATACGAGTGCAAGGAATTGTTCCTCAGTTATCAACTTGTCACAGTATTACCAGTGAGCAAGTCAGGGAGTGGTACCATCAAGAGACACTAATGTATATGGTCAGTTTATGTGTTTGCAAGCTAGAATGTGAAGATAACACTCCACGGGAGATGCAACAGTTACTTGATGGTTTCCAAGATATCTTTGAAGAGCCGAAGGGACTTCCTCCTAGGCGCCACTGTGATCACAGCATTCCCTTGATGCCTGAAGCTAAACCAGTAAACATCAGGCCTTATAGGTATAACCCTGCCCAAAAGGATGAAATTGAGAAGCAAGTGAAGGAAATGCTGGAATCCGGTGTCATTCAGCACAGTACTAGTGCTTTCTCTTCCCCAACATTGTTGGTTCGGAAAAAAGATGGAACATGGAGGATGGTAATAGATTATAGGCAGCTGAACCATATCACCATTAAGAGTAAGTATCCACTTCCGGTGATAGACGAGCTCCTAGATGAGTTGCAAGGATCTAAATATTTCTCCAAGTTGGATTTAAGATCGGGATACCACCAAATTCGACTGGTTGAAGGAGAGGAACATAATACCACATTCCAGACGCATACGGGACATTATGAATACAAGGTCATGTCATTTGGTCTCACAGGCGCCCCTGGAACATTCCAAGCCGCCATGAACCGTACCCTAGAACCGGTACTCAGAAGATATGCCCTGGTTTTCTTTGACGATATCCTGGTTTATAGCCCCGACCTTAATTCCCATGTTAAGCACTTGCAGCATGTTATGACGCTTTTGCGCCAGCACCAATGGAAGGTTAAGCTCAGCAAGTGTTCATTTGGCCAATTAAACCTTTCTTATCTGGGACATGTGATCAGCTCGGAAGGGGTCTCCACTGATCCTAGCAAGATAACAGATGTTGTCAAGTGGCCGAGGCCTGAAACTATCAAGCAACTACGGGGATTCCTGGGATTAGCTGGGTACTATCGTAAGTTTGTACGGGGTTTTGGAGTTATAAGTAAGCCACTAACGCAATTGTTGAAGAAAGAATCAGACTTTCTCTGGAATTCAGACATGGAGCAAGCTTTTGTAGCTTTGAAGGAAGCACTTGTTAATGCGCCTGTACTCGCCTTACCAGATTTCACGAAAATGTTCATCATTGAGACCGATGCTAGTGAAGTGGGCATTGGGGCGGTTCTGTCTCAGGAGGGTCACCCCATCGCATACATTAGTAAGGCGCTGGGACCGAGAACCAGAGGGCTATCTGTTTACGAAAAGGAATGTTTAGCTATATTACTCGCTGTTGATCATTGGAGATCATACCTTCAACCTGTTGAATTCCTTATCTATACGGATCACAAAAGTCTAATTCATTTGTCTGACCAGAGATTAACCACGCCATTGCAGCAGAAGGCATTTGTTAAGTTGCTGGGATTACACTACCGATTATGTTATAAGAAGGGTAGTACAAATACTGCAGCTGATGCTCTGTCCCGAGTTGGTAACAGTGAAATGATTGAATTGGTGTCCATGACGAGCTGTCAGCCCCAGTGGCTGGAAGAGGTAAGTAAGGGGTACTTAACTGATGAATTCAGCACTCAATTGATAACCGAATTATCTATTGATCCAGATGCTCGCAAAGATTTTTCCTATAAGGAGGGACTTCTTCGGTACAAGGGCAGAATATGGGTGGGAGCTAATCCAGAATTGCATAGCAAATTGATTACTGCCCTCCATGATAGTCCTATGGGTGGTCACTCAGGGTTCTTCGTTACTTACCACAGACTCAAGAAGTTGTTCGCGTGGAAGGGGTTGAAGAAGGCAGTTCAACAACATTTGCAACATTGCACGGTATGCTTGCAAGCTAAGCCGGAGAGAACACGATATCCTGGATTATTACAGCCTCTGATGAGGACATCACTTCACATGATACACACATGGAGCCTCCACCTACAATTCAACTACAAGGACCAATCACACGCGCCCGTGCCCGTCGCTTGAACCATGAGGTTAATTCATTCCTTAGCAACTTTGATTATATTTGTTTGGATGGGATGCTACTGAATACTAGTGATATTTTGTTGCTTAGGAACATGGGAGATGGAATAGGAGAGTTGGAGTTGAAGACAGAGCCGCACGGATAATTTGAAGTCAAGAATTCGCTGGTTCGGACTACATCGACCACCATTCACCAAAATGGGCATAACTTCCTCATACAAAGTCCGATTGGCGCGTTCTTTGACTTTTTGGAAAGCTGAGGAGAAGACGGATCGTTTGCCGTTGGTTTCACCTCATTTGGAGTCTCGAGTCGTCCTGTGTATTTAAAACAGTACTGCGTGACAGAACTGGGCCATGTTGGCCCATAGTCTGAGTCTGTACGTCTTCTAGCCCACAGCCCATGTCTGTTCGCCTTCCACAGGCCGCCGCCCTATATATTCTCACGCCAGCCACCTCTAGGTTTTAGGTTTTGCTTTGTTTGCATCTACACTGTTGTGTTTAGATCCCGCCTCTTGCACCGGACCGATTGGCTGCTGCATTGGCGTTTGTGAAACCTCACCTTATCTTCGTTTGTCTGTGATTTGGCATTCGATTTGTATCCTTCCTGTTCTTGCTTGTGTTCTTGGGTTCGCTTGCAGGAATTAGCCTTCGTGGCGAGGTCAATCGCGTTCTGCGTGGTTGATAACCAACGGAAACAGTGGTGTAACGATTGCAAGGTTTTGATCCGCCGGACCGGAGCCTTGGATCGCCAACGTCGAGATTCTCCACCAACCCAAGTTTATCCTTTACCTAGCGAAAGATCGGGACCACTCCCCCATCAGTTGGTATCAGAGCTCAGTTTTCCCGTTAGGTAATTTCGATCTGTTTTTGTTTTTACCCAGAGTCCAGAAAACCGCACCAAAAAAAATTCCCCACCGAGAACCCCTTTGTGCCTTGCGATTTTAATTTCAGTTTTAACTTTGTTGAGTTCGTGTTCTTGGTCGAGTCTTGTTGCTGGTTTAGTCATCCCTCTGTGTCGTTTGAGTAGTAGTTGTTCTTGTGTCTCAGAAAAAATTTCCCCACCGAACCCCCCCTTCCGCAACCCTATTTGTTTTCCACATCGAGTCTTTGTGACCCCCCTTCAGTAAAACAGGCATAACTTTTTGCTCGTTTGGCAGAAAAATCTGAAATTTTTTGAGCGTGTTCCTGACCCAATTTGGAGGGATCCCTAGCCGGTTATCCCTCACCAAAATCGCCAAAAAAAATCAGGAAGATAAAGAAAAAAATTGGACAAAGTTTTTGCTCGTCGTTCACCGAACTTGTTTGAATTTTTGTGAGCCACATCCCACCTCAGTTGCAGGTGCCAATTTTTGTGGTTGTATCTCTTGTCATTCTTGTTTCAAAAAAATAGAGTGAAAAAAGGAGAAAAAAATATAAAAAAAAGAGAAGCGGTCCTGTTAGTTGCTTGTCCGAACTCTTGTCCGAACTCTTGTCCGATCTCTTGTCCGATCAGTGGCAGGCAGTGGCAGTTTCTACTTGTCCAATCCCTTGTCCGAACTCTTGTCCGATCTCTTGTCCGATCAGTGGCAGGCAGTGGCAGTTTCTGCTTGTCCAATCCCTTGTCCGATCTCTTGTCCGATCTGAAGAGAGCTGAATTTGGCCTGTGTTGCTTCCATTTGAGTTTTGGGCACATAGTTTCCCTCTATTGCTTGAATTTTCACCTTGGGAGCACTAAGGCCAGCAACTTTGACGAGTACTAGGGAATACTTATTGAACTTGGTTTAACTGTTATTATTATCGCTAATCCTTGCTACTCACTTTGCCTTCCAAGCTACACCTTTCTCTTGGTCAGGACAGGTTCATTCTTTGCAATTGCCACCACCCTCCACTTGGTTCATCACCTGTAGGCCGGTTACCTCACTGCGGCGTGGTAAGAACACTTGTAAGCGTGGGTAAGGTGCTTGACGGATTGCTTCCACCACACATCCACCACCTGTAACACCCCAAATTTTCAAAACAATAAAAATATTATTAAATTCAATTTCTTGGAATTATTATTTCAGAAAATACTTTTAAATCCCTTTTATACCCTTTTGAACTACAACATAGAGTAGATGACCAAATTAGGAGGTGAAACTTTTTGTATATGATCCTAAGACCAGGATATAATTTTGGGAAATTTTATAAATTTTTACCAGCCTTGGAAGTAGCCCTAATATTTTAATCTATTTTCCGGAATTATTTTTATTTAGAAAAGCTTTAGAACAGTAATGGGCTCCCCTCTCCCCTCTCCCTTCTCTCCCGGCCGGCCCAGCCCACTCCTCCTCGCGCGCGCGCCACCTGACAACTGGGTCCCACCCGTCAGTGACCTCCTCTCCTCTCTCGCGCGCACCCGACACCGCGGCCCCGCCTGTCAGTTCCCTCCCTCGCGCGCTCGCACCCGCTGACCACCTTGGCCCACCTGTCGGACCCGTCTTCCCCGCGGGATCCGCCCCCAAATCCCCCCCCCTCGCCGGCCGACGCAATAACGCGCCTCGGATCCGTTGCCCCCGACCCCCTCCCCTCAAATTGAGCCCGGCATTCAATCCCCCGCGCTCCGGCGACCGTTTCCCCCATTAAACCCCGCCCGATTGCGTCCCGGTTCGATGAACCTGCATGTCGCCCGAACCTCGCCGGCGTTTAAACGCGTTAACTCCCGGCCACCGTAGACTACGCTCTCTCTGCCCCCGCCGATGGCCCTATTTAAACCCCCTGGCCACCCGCATTTCACCCTCACGCCTACACGTCGCGAGAACGCACAGAACGCCCTCACTCCGAGCTTTAGCGCATTCCCTCTGGTTCGTCTCCGGCCACCGCTCGCCGTCGCACCGGACCACCTCCGCCCGTGCCTTCGCCACCATCGTGACCACCGGGACCTCCCCAACGCCGGCCACCACCCCGTCGACGAGAACCCTCGCCGGATCGCCGTCGCCGCCCGGAACCCGAACACCTCCACCGCCTCCGCTTGTCGCCGGCCTCGCTCCGTCGACCTTTTCTCGCCGCCGAGGTACCCTCATGATCCCCGTAGCACCCTCGTTCCATTTTAGGCCTTAGACTTGGTCGCCGTCGCTCGCCGTGGCCGCTGGCCCGCTCGCCGTCGTCGGAGAAGACGACCGGCACGGGTCGAGTACCCGTGCCGTGTCGGATCTGATCCCGACCGTGCGATCGCGATCGGACGACGCACGTGAGCTCACGTACGCGATCTAATCCGCACCGTCGGATCTGGTCAAAGCGTTACGTTTTAATCTCGCGCGTCGATTTTCATTTAACCCGGCGTGCGATCTCGTGCGTCCACGTGGTACCCCTTCGCGCGTTTTAATCCTAGCCGTCCGTTGTCACTTAACCCTCCCGCCTCGCGCCTGGCCACCGGATCCAGATCCGACGGTCCAGATCGAGCCGGCGCACGCGCACAGTGCGCGGGTTCACCGTGGGCCTGGCTCACCGTGGACCCGAGAGGTTTAAAATTTGAAAATAAATTCCAGAAATGCTTTTAAACTTGTAAAATTCATATCTATTGCATTTGGACTCTAAAAATTGCCATTCCAATTTTAGAAAATTCATAAAATTATTCTCTACATGTTTATGCAATAAAAACAGTAGGTTTATTTTGACATTTTCATGTTTATTCAAATAATTATTCAAAAGCCTTTAGGATTAAAATATGGATTAAAATATTTAAACTTCAGAAAAATTTATATTAATTTCCTTTCTGTCCATTCACTGAAAACCACCAAATTGACATGAACTTTTCATTTCACACTTAATTGAGAATTTAATATGACAATAATCACATTTAAACATTTGTTTTCTAAAAAGGACAACCCTTCATTTTAATCCCTTTAAAATTATTTATAAAATTCAGAACCTTAACCTTTGAGTTTATTTATTTTTAATCAAACCAACTTTAACTTATATGCTTGTAATGTAATGTTATATGGTTTGATTGAATGTTATGCTCTTTTTGTTTTAATCTTTATATTAAAAAGACTACGACGCCGCCGAGGAGCCGGAATACTTCCCGGAAGTCCCTCCCTCTCCCTTTGCTGAACAAGGCAAGTCACCAAACCATTCTTTTGAGCATATTGAACCCATGTCTGAATCGACTATCGCTAAAACACATAGGTTATGTATATGCATTAGTCAAATGAACCCTTACATTATATTTATTTAGGATCCCCCGACCTTGATGTGCAACCCAAGCCATGCTATCTCGCCTAACCTCCTTGTCACCATATGATCAATGATATTAGCTAGTGTCCAATGTATTGGCACGGCCGCTATAGGATAAAAATGAGTCGTAGTGAAATGGTTCTGTTATATGATCCCGTTACTTCTTATCTTTGGAAATTCTGTTGGTGATGAGTCATGGTTGTGAGTGTATGCATGGTGGGTTCCGGGTGCAAGCTAGGGCATTGGTCAGTCGCACCCGGGGCACTATAAGGACCGGTCTGAGGGATCCGTTGCAATACACTTACGTACTAACCACAAGTCTAGTGGGTAAGTCCTAACTAAGGTATGGGTTGTTCCAAACCGAGGCCACCACTTGGAGATGGGTCAAGTTGCACCTGCGGGTGACTTGTACCAATGTGGCGCAAAAGGGGGTGCGACGTTAGCCGGGATGCGGCCCGGCGCGCCGGCGAAACCTAGAGCGGGTGGTTATCGCTTGGAACATCTCATATTGAGGTTTTGGCACGAGTTCCCGTGAAATGGGTCATCTCGTTGAGATGAGTGCGTGCCTTGTGGGTACAGTAGTACATCTCTGATCAGAGTCTTAAATCTTTTCGAAAAGCCGAGCCCACGGTCAAGGGCGGGTTGCGTGACATCCCCCAGTTAGTTTACTTGAATATGGATGTGCATGTTGTTTGTCATGTAAGGACCGTTGTGCGAGGAGGTAAAACGTACTCCTCGAGTTAGTTGATGTTGATGATGCTCATGTTTACTTTCCGCATGATTAAAATATGATTACACTAAATGCCATAACTGCAACTGCTTTATTCCGCATTGTTAGCCTTTATCCTTCCTTGTTTATTATCCTGCATTATTATTTGCATTTGCGGTGGCTTGTTGAGTACTCTTTGTACTCATACCCGTTGGACCCCACAGAGGATGCTTATCTCGAAGACGGTCTGGAGTAGCGACCCAGTCAAGAAGAAAAATCCTGAAGAAGAAGTTCGTCATGCCGTTTTCTAATTATTCTACTCTACTGTTTTATTAAAACAATGTTGTAATAAATATGGTCTGCGTACCATAAATTTTACCGTATGTACGTTGTCGCATGATGAACCTCTTGTATTATTGTTTTTCTATGGAAATTCAATAATGTCTCGATTTTGATAAATCGGGGCGTGACAAGATGGTATCAGAGCCGACTTGACTGTAGGAAGCCAAACAGACCCGCCTAGCCATTGACCATAGGAAATTATTTCTTGAAAATCTACTTCATAAACTTTGTTCCTCTCCTCACTTTTATTCAACTTGCTGTTTTGTAGATGCCAGTCTACCAAGTCCACAGTTACTGCCGTCACTACGAGGGCTTCGTCCGGGAGCTCCGCATGATGCTCACCTTCCTCGGGTTCCTCTTCGAACCCGAATTTCAAGGAGTCTACCCCGACGAGTTCGCCGGGCCTTGCGACGTCTCCCTCACCGTCCATGGCTCCGGAGACCACCTGCCGCCCTACACCACCGCACTGGGAGGCCCGACTTTCGACGTCGCGTGCCAACGAGTCGCCCTCCAGGCCCTCATGGAGCTGAGGATGATCTACGACGATCGTCTTCAGAACTCATCCTTCCGGCTTGTGCCGAAGCGTACTCCCGGAGCCCACCGTAGTATCTACCTCGGAGTTCACTCCGTGCGTGATCCGGTCATGGCTCGGCAGTCGCGTCTTCTGCAAGCCATGGATGATCTCCACACCGAGGCGGTGCTCGACGCCGACGAGCACCATGAGGCGGTTGCGTTTCTTCGTGAAGAAACGAAGAACCTGATCCAGCAGAACGGCGAGCTGCAGCGCAAGATCATACAGCTGCAGAAGGATATAGCGGAGATGGTTCCTCTTCTTCCAAGGAAGAAGAAGCCTATCCGTGAGCCCCTCCCTCGCCCCAAGAGGATCCCGCCACGACCCTCCCCCGCCAGGCCTTCCACCAGCGCCCCTACACCACGCCCCGGCCTCGTCTCCGACTCCATCATCGAGAATTTTCTCGAGCCCACCATCTCTCTGGAGCCGCGCACTCGTGGTTCCGAGAGCACGGAGACCGCCTCCGGTGGCGAGTAGGCGTTAGGAGACGCAAAAATAAATAAAAAGCATTATTTTGTATGTGGTGCTACCCGCAACGAGTGTGTTGTGGGTAGAATAAGAACTTGATTGTAATGAACTATTTATACCACTTGATATATTTGTGTGCTTGAATGCTATATGTTAATTTTTGGTTGTATTATTGTTTCGTCATCTTTTGTTTCCTCACTTTGGATATTCAGAAGATGGCCGACCACCAGAACACCGGCTCTAACAACGGAGCAGGAGGGAGCCGAGATGCACCTGAGGGTGTTGTACCCAACTGGGGTGCGACAGGCCCACGTCAGTCTGGGTCGCCTTCCGCCAACCACCCCACCTTGGCGGAAATGATGGCGAACCAGAATCATCTGATCACCGCCCTCCTCACCCAAATGCAGCACCAACAGGCTCAGTTGGACCGTCTGCAGAATGGGGAGCCCGCCCCTCGCGCACCAGCACCCGCGGCCGCTCCACAACTCTCCGAGTTCCTGCGCGTGCGCCCGCCCATCTTCTCGAGCACAACCAACCCGATGGAGGCCGGAGATTGGCTCCGCACAATCGAGAAGAAGCTCGACCTCCTCCCCTGCACAGACCGGGAGCGAGTGGCCTTCGCCACTCATCAGCTCCAGGGTCCCGCCGCCGAGTGGTGGGACAACTATCGCGCGTCCCAGCCAGAGGGCCACATGGTGACTTGGGCAGAGTTCACCATCGCCTTTCGTGCTGCCCACGTCCCCGCCGGTGTCATCGCGGTCAAGCAGCAGGAGTTCCGCGACCTGCAGCAGGGCAACAGGACTGTCATGGAGTACCTCCATGAGTTCAACCGCCTCGCACGCTACGCACCGGAGGAAGTGCGCACCGACGCCCTCCGCCAAGCCAAGTTCCTCAGGGGACTTAAGGATGAGCTGTCCATCCAGCTCGTCGCCGCCGACTTCGCCGACTTTCAGCGGCTTGTCAACAAAGCGCTCATCCAAGAGACTGAGCAGAACAGGCTGGACCTCAAGAAGAGGAAGATGATCGCCTTCAAGCACCAGCAGGCGAACACTCAGAGGCCCCGCTTCGTCCCTCCGCCACCAGCGCCCGCCTACCATCCTCGGCCCGCCTACAGGCCACCTCATGCAGCCGGTGGATCCAACGCCGGGCATCCTCGCCCCGCTCCACCAGCTCCGGCCGCTCAGCCGGCACCAGCCGCCAAGGCCCCGATCTTGAGGGATCGCCAAGGAAGGCCGGTTGTCTGCTTCAACTGCCGCAAGGAAGGGCACTACTCGCACCAGTGTCCTCACCCCAAACAGAACCAAGGCGCAGCACCCCACCAGGCCGTTCGCGCCCGCGTCAACCACATCAGCGCGGAGGAAGCTCAGGAGGCTCCTGAAGTCGTACTCGGTACGTTTACTATGAATTCCGTACCGGCCGTCATATTATTTGACTCTGGAGCAACCCACTCCTTTGTCTCGGAAGATTTTGCAAAAACAAACCATCTGGACGTGCTCCCTCTACCAATTCCCATGGTGATTGCCACCCCCGGCAATAGGACCTCAGCTCGCTTCTACAGCCCTAAGGTTCAACTTGACATCCAAGGAGTGCTGTTTCGGGCCGAGCCTGTCCTCATCCAATGCACCGGACTCGACCTTATATTAGGTATGGATTGGTTGATGAAGCACAAGGGAGTGATCGACTGTGCCAACAAGTCCGTCACGGTGACCAGTCCTGAAGGCGTAACCGTCACCTTCCGGATGACCAGTCGCAAACCACTCGGAGCATCCCTTCGCTCTATAGCTCTTGAAGAGGTGCCAATAGTCAAGGAGTTTGCAGATGTTTTCCCCGAAGATCTGCCCGGAATGCCTCCCAAGCGGGACATCGAATTCAGAATCGAGCTTGTCCCGGGGACCACTCCAATCTCCAAGCGCCCATACCGCATGGCCGCCAACGAACTAGCCGAAGTCAAGAGCAACATCGAAGACCTAGAGCAGAAAGGTTACATCCGACCGAGTACCTCACCTTGGGGTGCACCGGTTATATTTGCTATGAAGAAGGACAAGACCAAGAGGATGTGCGTGGACTATAGAGCCTTGAACGACGTAACCATCAAGAACAAATACCCATTGCCTCGGATCGACGACCTGTTCGATCAGCTAAAAGGATCCTCGGTGTTCTCCAAGATTGACCTCAGGTCAGGTTATCACCAGTTAAGGATCAGGGAGGAAGATATACCCAAGACTGCCTTCACCTCCCGCTATGGACTCTACGAGTACACTGTGATGTCGTTCGGACTCACGAATGCCCCGGCCTTTTTCATGAACATGATGAACAATGTATTCATGGAGTTCTTGGACAAGTTCATCGTGGTATTCATCGACGATATCCTCGTTTACTCCAAGACCAAGGAAGAACACGAGACTCACCTCCGTCTGACCCTCGGAAAGCTAAGAGAGCAGCAACTGTACGCCAAATACAGCAAGTGCGAATTTTGGTCGTCTGAGGTGAAGTTCCTCGGTCATGTTATATCTGCCGGAGGAATAGCGGTAGACCCAACCACCGTTGAAGCGGTAACTAACTGGCTACAGCCAACGACCGTGACCGAGATCCGGAGTTTTCTCGGATTGGCCGGATACTACCGCCGGTTCATCGAGAATTTTTCCAAGATCGCCAAACCTATGACCAGACTTCTGCAGAAAGAGGTGAAGTTTGATTGGACCCCCGACTGCGAAGAGAGCTTCCAGACTCTCAAGAAAAAGCTTGTGTCAGCCCCCATTCTAACTCTGCCGGACATCCGGAAAGACTTTCACGTCTACTGTGATGCCTCTCGTCAAGGATTGGGATGCGTCTTAATGCAAGAAGGGAAGGTGATATCCTACGCCTCCCGGCAATTGAGACCACATGAGCTGAACTACCCAACTCACGACCTGGAACTAGCAGCCGTGGTTCATGCCTTGAAGATATGGAGACATTACCTTGTGGGAAATCGGTGTGAGGTCTTCACCGACCACAAGAGTCTCAAGTACATATTCACCCAACCAGATCTGAACCTCAGGCAAAGGAGATGGTTGGAACTGATCAAGGATTATGACTTGGGCATCCATTATCATCCAGGCAAAGCGAATGTGGTGGCAGACGCCCTTAGTCGAAAAGGGTACTGCAATTCCATCATGATTCAAGACCAGGCTCCTCTACTTTATAAAGAGATGGAAAGGCTAAACCTAGGGATCACCACTCGAGAGTACCTCGCTGCCTTGGAGTCTCGGCCTGTCTTAATAGACCAGATCCGAGAGAAGCAGAAGGAAGACCCGGACATCCTGGAGATCCAGCAAAACATGAGGAAGGGTAAAGCCCCCGGATTCTCCGAGGACGAACATGGTACCATTTGGTTCGAAAATCGAGTATGCGTACCCAACCTACCTGAGTTGAAGACTCTCATCCTTCAAGAAGCCCATGATACTCTGTACTCCATCCATCCCGGGAGTACAAAGATGTACCAAGACCTGAAGGAAAAATATTGGTGGGTCAGCATGAAGAGAGAAATAGCTGAGTATGTGGCCAAGTGCGACACATGCCGGCGAGTCAAGGCAGAGCATCAGAGACCTGCCGGACTGCTTCAACCCCTCAAAGTCCCTGAATGGAAGTGGGAAGAGATAGGAATGGACTTCATCACGGGACTGCCCAGGACCCAAGCTGGTCATGATTCTATCTGGGTGATCGTTGATCGACTCACCAAGGTAGCCCACTTCGTTCCGGTCAAGACAACTTACACCGTCGCCAAGTTAGCTGAGTTGTATATGACCCGGATCGTGTGCCTCCACGGAGTTCCCAAGAAGATTGTATCTGACCGCGGGAGTCAGTTCACCTCCAAGTTTTGGAAGAACCTTCAAGAGGAACTCGGCACCCGGCTGAACTTTAGCACCGCCTATCATCCACAGACCGACGGTCAAACCGAAAGGGTCAACCAGATATTGGAGGATATGCTTAGAGCTTGTGCTCTAGACTTTGGCGGAATGTGGGACAAGAACTTACCTTATGCAGAGTTCTCCTACAACAACAGCTATCAAGCCAGCCTGCAAATGTCCCCGTTCGAAGCACTCTATGGGCGTAAGTGCAGAACGCCGTTGCTCTGGGACCAAACCGGAGAATCACAACTGTTTGGGACAGATTTATTGAGAGAAGCCGAAGAGAAAGTTAAGATCATAAGGGACCGACTGAAGGCAGCCCAATCCAGGCAAAAGAGCTACGCCGATAACCGTCGAAGGGATCTAGCCTTTGAGGAGGGCGATTATGTCTACCTCCGAGTCACTCCCCTCCGTGGCACTCAAAGGTTCAACATGAAAGGCAAACTAGCACCCCGCTACGTCGGACCTTTCCAGATCGTCCGTCGACAAGGAGAAGTGGCATATCAACTTGAACTGCCTCCATCCTTGGCAGGCGTTCATGATGTGTTCCATGTCTCGCAACTGAAGAAGTGTCTCCGTGTGCCCACCGAGCAAGCCGACCTTCAGCAGCTCAACGTCCAAGAAGACTTGACCTACATAGAGAGACCCGTCAAGATCTTAGAAACCAAGGAAAGAGTAACCAGAAGTCGCGTTGTTCGCTTCTGCAAAGTCCAATGGAACAACCATCCCGCCGAAGAAGCCACTTGGGAAAAGGAAGACGAGCTGAAAGCCCAATACCCCGAGCTATTCGAGTAGCGTTCCAATCTCGAGGACGAGATTCTTGTAAGGGGGATAGGTTTGTAACACCCCAAATTTTCAAAACAATAAAAATATTATTAAATTCAATTTCTTGGAATTATTATTTCAGAAAATACTTTTAAATCCCTTTTATACCCTTTTGAACTACAACATAGAGTAGATGACCAAATTAGGAGGTGAAACTTTTTGTATATGATCCTAAGACCAGGATATAATTTTGGGAAATTTTATAAATTTTTACCAGCCTTGGAAGTAGCCCTAATATTTTAATCTATTTTCCGGAATTATTTTTATTTAGAAAAGCTTTAGAACAGTAATGGGCTCCCCTCTCCCCTCTCCCTTCTCTCCCGGCCGGCCCAGCCCACTCCTCCTCGCGCGCGCGCCACCTGACAACTGGGTCCCACCCGTCAGTGACCTCCTCTCCTCTCTCGCGCGCACCCGACACCGCGGCCCCGCCTGTCAGTTCCCTCCCTCGCGCGCTCGCACCCGTTGACCACCTTGGCCCACCTGTCGGACCCGTCTTCCCCGCGGGATCCGCCCCCAAATCCCCCCCCCTCGCCGGCCGACGCAATAACGCGCCTCGGATCCGTTGCCCCCGACCCCCTCCCCTCAAATTGAGCCCGGCATTCAATCCCCCGCGCTCCGGCGACCGTTTCCCCCATTAAACCCCGCCCGATTGCGTCCCGGTTCGATGAACCTGCATGTCGCCCGAACCTCGCCGGCGTTTAAACGCGTTAACTCCCGGCCACCGTAGACTACGCTCTCTCTGCCCCCGCCGATGGCCCTATTTAAACCCCCTGGCCACCCGCATTTCACCCTCACGCCTACACGTCGCGAGAACGCACAGAACGCCCTCACTCCGAGCTTTAGCGCATTCCCTCTGGTTCGTCTCCGGCCACCGCTCGCCGTCGCACCGGACCACCTCCGCCCGTGCCTTCGCCACCATCGTGACCACCGGGACCTCCCCAACGCCGGCCACCACCCCGTCGACGAGAACCCTCGCCGGATCGCCGTCGCCGCCCGGAACCCGAACACCTCCACCGCCTCCGCTTGTCGCCGGCCTCGCTCCGTCGACCTTTTCTCGCCGCCGAGGTACCCTCATGATCCCCGTAGCACCCTCGTTCCATTTTAGGCCTTAGACTTGGTCGCCGTCGCTCGCCGTGGCCGCTGGCCCGCTCGCCGTCGTCGGAGAAGACGACCGGCACGGGTCGAGTACCCGTGCCGTGTCGGATCTGATCCCGACCGTGCGATCGCGATCGGACGACGCACGTGAGCTCACGTACGCGATCTAATCCGCACCGTCGGATCTGGTCAAAGCGTTACGTTTTAATCTCGCGCGTCGATTTTCATTTAACCCGGCGTGCGATCTCGTGCGTCCACGTGGTACCCCTTCGCGCGTTTTAATCCTAGCCGTCCGTTGTCACTTAACCCTCCCGCCTCGCGCCTGGCCACCGGATCCAGATCCGACGGTCCAGATCGAGCCGGCGCACGCGCACAGTGCGCGGGTTCACCGTGGGCCTGGCTCACCGTGGACCCGAGAGGTTTAAAATTTGAAAATAAATTCCAGAAATGCTTTTAAACTTGTAAAATTCATATCTATTGCATTTGGACTCTAAAAATTGCCATTCCAATTTTAGAAAATTCATAAAATTATTCTCTACATGTTTATGCAATAAAAACAGTAGGTTTATTTTGACATTTTCATGTTTATTCAAATAATTATTCAAAAGCCTTTAGGATTAAAATATGGATTAAAATATTTAAACTTCAGAAAAATTTATATTAATTTCCTTTCTGTCCATTCACTGAAAACCACCAAATTGACATGAACTTTTCATTTCACACTTAATTGAGAATTTAATATGACAATAATCACATTTAAACATTTGTTTTCTAAAAAGGACAACCCTTCATTTTAATCCCTTTAAAATTATTTATAAAATTCAGAACCTTAACCTTTGAGTTTATTTATTTTTAATCAAACCAACTTTAACTTATATGCTTGTAATGTAATGTTATATGGTTTGATTGAATGTTATGCTCTTTTTGTTTTAATCTTTATATTAAAAAGACTACGACGCCGCCGAGGAGCCGGAATACTTCCCGGAAGTCCCTCCCTCTCCCTTTGCTGAACAAGGCAAGTCACCAAACCATTCTTTTGAGCATATTGAACCCATGTCTGAATCGACTATCGCTAAAACCCATAGGTTATGTATATGCATTAGTCAAATGAACCCTTACATTATATTTATTTAGGATCCCCCGACCTTGATGTGCAACCCAAGCCATGCTATCTCGCCTAACCTCCTTGTCACCATATGATCAATGATATTAGCTAGTGTCCAATGTATTGGCACGGCCGCTATAGGATAAAAATGAGTCGTAGTGAAATGGTTCTGTTATATGATCCCGTTACTTCTTATCTTTGGAAATTCTGTTGGTGATGAGTCATGGTTGTGAGTGTATGCATGGTGGGTTCCGGGTGCAAGCTAGGGCATTGGTCAGTCGCACCCGGGGCACTATAAGGACCGGTCTGAGGGATCCGTTGCAATACACTTACGTACTAACCACAAGTCTAGTGGGTAAGTCCTAACTAAGGTATGGGTTGTTCCAAACCGAGGCCACCACTTGGAGATGGGTCAAGTTGCACCTGCGGGTGACTTGTACCAATGTGGCGCAAAAGGGGGTGCGACGTTAGCCGGGATGCGGCCCGGCGCGCCGGCGAAACCTAGAGCGGGTGGTTATCGCTTGGAACATCTCATATTGAGGTTTTGGCACGAGTTCCCGTGAAATGGGTCATCTCGTTGAGATGAGTGCGTGCCTTGTGGGTACAGTAGTACATCTCTGATCAGAGTCTTAAATCTTTTCGAAAAGCCGAGCCCACGGTCAAGGGCGGGTTGCGTGACATCCCCCAGTTAGTTTACTTGAATATGGATGTGCATGTTGTTTGTCATGTAAGGACCGTTGTGCGAGGAGGTAAAACGTACTCCTCGAGTTAGTTGATGTTGATGATGCTCATGTTTACTTTCCGCATGATTAAAATATGATTACACTAAATGCCATAACTGCAACTGCTTTATTCCGCATTGTTAGCCTTTATCCTTCCTTGTTTATTATCCTGCATTATTATTTGCATTTGCGGTGGCTTGTTGAGTACTCTTTGTACTCATACCCGTTGGACCCCACAGAGGATGCTTATCTCGAAGACGGTCTGGAGTAGCGACCCAGTCAAGAAGAAAAATCCTGAAGAAGAAGTTCGTCATGCCGTTTTCTAATTATTCTACTCTACTGTTTTATTAAAACAATGTTGTAATAAATATGGTCTGCGTACCATAAATTTTACCGTATGTACGTTGTCGCATGATGAACCTCTTGTATTATTGTTTTTCTATGGAAATTCAATAATGTCTCGATTTTGATAAATCGGGGCGTGACACCACCCCACCTAGCTGTTTACATAAGGATTATTCTTTGTTGTTTTGCCTTTTCACTAACATGGCAGCACTTATTGTACAACGTGACTTGAGCACTCACATGGACCAGGACGACCAGGCACAACGGAACAATATATTTCAGACCATCTTCCTCGTCAATAACCGTCGTGCGCGTGTCATCATCGACAACGGTAGTTGCAACAATTTGGTGAGCCTCGACGTGGTAACTAAGCTTCAACTTCCCACACGTGCACATCCACACCCTTACCACGTGCAATGGTTCAACAATAGCGGTAAGGTCATGGTAACACAAACTGCTCACATCGAATTTTCCATTGGTACATACTTCGGAGTTGCTGAATTTGATGTAGTACCAATGCAAGCATGTTCTCTATTACTTGGTAGACCTTGGGTATATGATACTGATGCTACACACCATGGTAGGAGCAATAAGTACACATTTATGTATAAAGGAAAGAAAGTTACATTGCTTCCTATGACTCTTGCTGAAATTGTGAAATTTGAACAAGAAAAACGTGCTAGGGACTCACAAAAGAGCAAACAACCTTCTGAAAATCAGCAAGAAGCTGAAACACTTTCGAGACAACAAAAAGATAAAGTTGTTTCTCCTTCTTCATCACAAGATATTAATCTGAAAGGACGTGTCATGCTTGCCACTAAAACTAACCTTGCAGTACGTAGTTTTCTTGGTCTTGCAGGTTTCTACCGGCGTTTTGTGAAAGATTTCAGCACCATAGCTGGTCCTTTACCTGAGTTGACCAAGAAGGGAGTTACTTCTACTTGGGAGCCAGCACAAGAACAAGCTTTGGTCACACTCAAGGATCGTCTTACACATGCACCTCTACTTCAGCTACCCGATTTTAGTAAGCCTTTTGAGTTAGAATGTGATGCTAGTGATTTTGGAATAGGAGATGTGCTGCAACAAGGAGGTAAACCCGTGACCTATTCTAGTGAGAAATTGCATGGTCCACAATTGAACTATTCTACCTATGATAAGGAATTATATGCCTTAGTGCGTGTGCTTGAAACTTGGCACCGTGTGCTTGAAACGTGTGCGTGTGCTAGTGACTCTGTACGTCTTCTAGCCCACAGCCCATGTCTGTTCGCCTTCCACAGGCCGCCGCCCTATATATTCTCACGCCAGCCACCTCTAGGTTTTAGGTTTTGCTTTGTTTGCATCTACACTGTTGTGTTTAGATCCCGCCTCTTGCACCGGACCGATTGGCTGCTGCATTGGCGTTTGTGAAACCTCACCTTATCTTCGTTTGTCTGTGATTTGGCATTCGATTTGTATCCTTCCTGTTCTTGCTTGTGTTCTTGGGTTCGCTTGCAGGAATTAGCCTTCGTGGCGAGGTCAATCGCGTTCTGCGTGGTTGATAACCAACGGAGACAGTGGTGTAACGATTGCAAGGTTTTGATCCGCCGGACCGGAGCCTTGGATCGCCAACGTCGAGATTCTCCACCAACCCAAGTTTATCCTTTACCTAGCGGAAGATCGGGACCACTCCCCCATCAGTTACTAGAGGGGACGATGATGAGGATATCACTTCACAAGATACACACATGGAGCCTCCACCTACAATTCAGTTACTAGGACGAATCACACGCGTCCGTGCCCGTTGCTTGAAACATGAGGTTAATTCTTTCCTTAGCAACTTTGATTATATTTGTTTGAATGGGATGCTACTGAATACTAGTGATATTTTGTTGCTTAGGAACATGGGAGATGGAATAGAAAAGTTGGAGCTGAAGACGGAGTCGCACGGATGTTTTGAAGTCAAGATTTCGCTGGTTCGGACTACATCAACCACCCTGCACCAAAATGGGCATAACTTCCTCATACGAAGTCCGATTGGTGCGTTCTTTGACTTTTTGGAAAGCTGAGGAGAAGACGGATCGTTTGCCGTTGGTTTCACCTCATTTGGAGTCTCGAGTCGTCCTGTGTATTTAAAACAGTCCTGCGTGACAGAACTGGGCCGTGTTGGCCCATAGTCTGAGTCTGTACGTCTTCTAGCCCATAGCCTGTGTCTGTTCGCTTTCCACAGGCCGCCGCCCTATATATTCTCACGCCAGCCACCTCTAGGGTTAGGTTTTGCTTTGTTTGCATCTACACTGTTGTGTTTAGATCCCGCCTCTTGCACCGAACCGATTGGCTGCTGCATTGGCGTTTGTGAAACCTCACCTTATCTTCGTTTGTCTGTGATTTGGCATTCGATTTGTATCCTTCCTGTTCTTGCTTGTGTTCTTGGGTTCGCTTGCAGGAATTAGCCTTCGTGGCGAGGTCAATCGCGTTCTGCGTGGTTGATAACCAACGGAGACAGTGGTGTAACGATTGCAAGGTTTTGATCCGCCGGACCGGAGCCTTGGATCGCCAACGTCGAGATTCTCCACCAACCCAAGTTTATCCTTTACCTAGCGGAAGATCGGGACCACTCCCCCATCAGCCCCTACCCGTGCCGGATGGAGCTTGGCAACTCGTTACTCTTGACTTCATTGAAGGGTTACCAAAATCTGAAGGCTACAATTGTATACTAGTGGTAGTTGACAGATTCTCGAAGTATGGCCATTTTATACCACTGCATCACCCATTTACCGTCAAGGAGGTTGTGAAGGCGTATATGAAGGATGTATACAAACTACATGGAATGCCTAGAGCGATAGTATCTGATCGAGATAGAATTTTTACAAGTATGTTCTAGCAGCAACTGTTTGAAAATTCTGGCACTGCACTACACTTGAGTACCGCTTACCACCCGCAAACCGACGGCCAAACTGAGCGAGTGAATCAATGCCTTGAAATATACCTGCGCTGCTTCACTCATTCTTGCCCTACCAAATGGATGAAATGGTTGTATCTCGCGGAGTAGTGGTACAATACTAGCCCCCACTCTTCACTTAAGAAAACTCCATTTGAAGTGTTATATGGTCATTCCCCCAGACAGTTTGGCATCGATGACAAATCTTGTTCGGTTCCAGATTTAGTTTCTTGGTTGGCAGACCGATCATTAATGAATCAATTACTGAAACAGCAATTACATCGTGCTCAGCATCAGATGAAGGTGCAAGCGGATAAGAAGAGGAGCTTCAGGGAATTCCAACAGGGTGATTGGGTTTTGTCAAGCTACAACCTTATATTCAAAGTTCAGTACAGAGGAGGGCCAACCACAAGTTGTCATTACGTTACTTCGGTCCTTTCCAAGTGGTTGCACGGATTGGTGTGGTAGCTTACAAGTTGCAGTTGCCTGAAACCAGTAATATACATCCCGTGTTTCACGTATCCCAATTACGGAGGGCGCCTGGAGCTCCAGAGGATTCGTCAAGGCAGCTCTCTGCTGAATTTACTAATCCTTTTCCTTTTCAGATCCTAGACTACAAGGTTGATGACACTAGTGGCAACTCTGAAGAGAATGTTTTGGTGCAATGGAACCAGAGAGAAGCTACTGAAGCTACGTGGGAAGACTTGGAAGCTCTTCGGCATCAATTTCCGGAGGCGTTGGCTTGGGGGCAAGCCAAACTTCAAGAGGGGGCGATTGTCATGAACCCGGCGTCCCAGGAAGTGCCGGATGTGCTACAGGAGGAGCCTGGAGACGTTGGCGGGAGAGGGGCGCGCGCCAGGAAGGCCAATGTCCGTTTCTGTGGGCCGGAATGGGCCACTTGAGTCATTGTATTAGCCCATGTAAGCGTGGAGAGTATAAATACTGCGCTGGTTGAACGCTGTAAGAACAGGGGAGAACTGGGCGGCGACCGTCTTGGCGATTGTGGCAATCGTTCAAGAGATATCACCCAAATTTCGAGTTGAGTTCGTAACACGTCCTCCGCAGCAGCCGAGGCATTACGAGGATCAAACAGATCGATATCTTGCATTTATTAAGTTCACCGTGGTCAGATCTCAGCTCGTTGCTTTGGAAAGAAGAAGTTGTCTTGACATATCACCAGTCCAATGTCTCCGAGCAGGAGACACACTGTGTCTAGCTAGCAAGTTTACCGCACTCCTAGGTCGGAATGAGCCTTTGTCCTTATCGAGGAACCTCGCAACTATGGGTGTTTCCAAAATACGAGCCTTTGACTTGTTAAATCTCTCGAGACCAAATGCATCTTAAGGTAGGCGTGTCTATGTGATCAATAATGTTCAAACCATTAACATAAACTAGGATGATACAGTTAGAATCCACTTTTGGACCTTTTTGATAAACATGGAGGGGCTATCACCGACAGTTTTGTATTTAAATTTATTCAACTTCCACATTAGAGCGGCACAGTGGTGCAAGAACCTAGCCGGGCCGGCATGTGACTCTGTTTTGGTAGCAAGACAAGGGCAATGTTTTGACAGTAGATTTAGTGATTTACATCTGACCTCAAAACCCTTTAAACTTTCGCCCGTGAGGATGTAATGGATCTCATCGGATGAACATCTGATCTTGTTCTGCCACTGTTAATTTGTATACTATTTACAAAACTCATTCATAATCGGAGGATTATTTGCAAGACGGATCTAACGAGCTTAATTACACCATATGATGCTATGGTAAACATTTGTTAATTATGGATTAATTAGGCTCAATAAATTCGTCTCACGAATTATCCTCTAATTATACAATTATTTTTATAATCAATTCCTATTTAATCCTTCAAATTGATGTTGATAAGAACTAGGGTTAATTTTTTCCGTGCCATTACAATTTTCACGGTTTGCCAATATGCCATCAGTGTGTCACTGACAAATGGGGACCACCACAGTCACTGACAGTGACATATAGGTAATTTCTGAAAATTATAATGGCATGTGAGTAATTTTCCCTAAGAACTATGATCCAAACTCCCCCTTACCTTTACCTTCCAAAAAAGCCGGGAAATTCGGCTAGAATTGATCGTACAACGAACGCCACAAAAACTGTCACATCGCCTTCTCCATCTCCAATGGCTACTTCCCACCTAAAGATATCGACAACCCTAGATGGCGACAATTCCTCGGCGCCACTGCCACTCGCAGGTGAAGATTTCTAGAGCCAGACAACGTCTTCCACCAAAAAGTGGGTGAGCCACTCAGCCAGCTTGACACTGATGATCTTGAATCTATCTACAGATTCACTTTAAGAACGTCACTTAAAATTCAGACAAGATCTCATCATCCAGGGGGGATTATCAATAGGATAGTGAAATGGTAGTACTGGTGATTACATGGTGTAGAATGGTAACAGACCTTCCCATTTCATCAACCTTATCATCCAATAGATGGAGGGAGGAGTAGAAGTAGAAGTAGAAGTAGAAGTAGAAGAAAGAGGGGAGCTGATTAGAGCAATGGATTGCACGGGTATCTCAGTCTCAGGAGGAGAGGAGAGATCTCAGTCTCACGCCGCAAGAAAAAAGGAGAAAAATCTTCCAATACCGTGGAGATCACTAGCTAGGGAAATCCAAATAAGCTGGCCTTTAGATGATACGATGCGGTGCTATTTTCTCTCTTCACCAATCTGATCTCCTCTGTTGATACGATGATTCAGGGTGGACGGGTGGTTGCCTGGGAACTCGGCGTCACTGGGCCTCCACGGTGCGGGAGGAGGCGGAGGACGGCTGGGGCGCGGCGGAGACGGCGGCCGGGGAGGTCGGATGGGACTGGTGCGGGTGGTCGTGGCCCTGGGAGTTGGTGCGGTGGAGGCGGCACTTGAACGACCCGGCGTGCGTCGCCGGCGCGCAGACGCACTTGGGAGAGCCGCCTCCGCCGCCGGAAGACGCGGACGAGAAGCTCCGCCGCATCGTCCTCGGCGACGACGCCGCGGCGCCCGTCGGCGTGGTGCTGTTGTGGTGGCCGTGGAACCTGCCCTCGTCGCCGGTGGTGTCGACGTAGTTGGACGCCATCTTCTCTCTTCTCTCTTCTCTCTTCTCTCTGATCTGCAAGGTGCCACACGAAGAGATGATGAGGCCACGTACAGCGAGCTCCGAATCACGGCATGGCATCTACAGATGCAGCTGGTACGAAGGCGATTAATATCAGCATAAACATAAAATCCATGAGTTCATCTTCGTGCCAGTAACGGCACAGATTTTTTTCTTTAACGCAGAGCCAATTAAAACCCATTTGCTAGCCATGATTCCGCCTTCAACAATTCGATCACCAAGCCATCCATGGCGGTTACTACTAACAAAAAAACTAGCAATTCCATTTACTTTTAGCACAAAGAAAATCACTCTACTTAAAAAAAAGATAAGCAATGCGAAGGTATGGAGACACTGGAGAGGGGGCGATACCTGCGGAGGCGGAGGAAGAAAACAGAAGATAGCTAGAGAGCGGCAAACTGCCTTATCCTGGCATTGGCGCGCATTTTATAGCGGAGGCCGACCTTGCGAACCCTAAGATGACAAGGTTTGAAACCCCTGAAACACATGCAAATCCGAATATTTAAAACCCGTAAGTTCAAAACCAAACGTAAATAAAAATCTGACAGATAACTTACGAATTCAGTTTATACTCTTTATAAATTACACTATAACATAAACGTAAATAAAAATCCACAATAAATATGACATTATCACATTATCAATACATAGTTTGAAATAATGAAAACACTCAACATAAAATTATCATGGAAAAAAGAATGAAAAATAAGCTAGATTTTACGTAATTTTAAGTAATTGGATAAACTCATGCCCACACCCACGATTAAGAGCAAGATTAATAATTTAGCTAGTTGTTGGCTTTATATTTGTGTCATGTCACATGTAGCTAATCTAATAGCCAACTCATATAATAGTTAGTTGGCTATATGTAACATATTACATCATCTCATAATTTTCATTGAAATTTGTGCATGAATGGGCTGGTAACTAATAGCCTGCTTTTATTCTCTCTCTTTCTTTCCTCCGCATGAGTGATGTGTTAAGTCTTGTAGCTGCGTAAGCTTGTCCGGTGACCTGTCCGGGATTCCCTCTCATCTCATCCAACCGCCCAACCCGCCCTCCCGGCCCCACCACCTCACTAGCTAGTGAGGGAAAATATGACCATATCCGATCCGTTGCTTCCAGCAATGCGTGCATACTCCGGGTTAATGCTGCTGCACACCGGTTGTTTTATTAGGTGCATGATTGCCCGTTCATCAGGGAGCGCACGTGCTTCCCCGCACATGTACATGGCTAGCTACGGCCTAACCATGTTCCCTTCCCCTCGATCACAGCAAATGGGAACCCATGCTACGGATCGTATATTGATTATTGAGACGGATAGATGCACGCGACGCTCGCGGCGAACTCCCGTTTTTCGAGTATCCAAGACGACGCGCGCGGCCGTTGCTTTGAGTTTGGACCTGTACGCACATGCGGCACGCGCGCGCTCCCCCGCATTGCTGCTCGTGACGTACGCGCGGGTGCGACGAGAGCGACAGCGAGCAGCGAGCACGGCGCGGGTCGCCGCCTAACTCTCGCCGGACGCAGATTTTTGCACGAACACGTCACGTACAGCGAGCGGTGGACGCGTCGGCGTCGGGGCGTTTCGGCGGCGCCTGCGCGTCCGCTCGATCGACGCACGGAAGCTGACAGGTTCCAGAACCCGCGACTTTTCCGGCGTTCCCGTCATCAACTCATCTCATTTCGCGCCGCGCTGTAAAGCAGCGGCGGCGGCAGCGGCGGCGGCGGTCCGAACTCAGCGAGCACTAGCCTCGCACTCGTGTCTCGTCCGTGTCAGATACTACTCGCTGCTCATCAGGTGAGCCAATTTGTTCGTCGTCGTAGAGTGGGCGTTGCGTCCTCCGACGACTCGTCTGAAACGCGTGTGGAAGATGAAAGAGAAAAAATGAGCCCATGTTTAAGTTAGTTATTTAACGGTTTAAATGGATTGATTTAAAAAGTTGATAAACACTACCAAAATTTTTGTTCAAAATTTTAATATATATTGTTGGCGTAATTGGAGATTTGGAGTTTACACCAAGCATGTTTGTTTAGACTCAAAAGTCTATTGATTACGAAGTAAATTTATACTAGTTCAGACCTCCGAATATCGGATAATAACCTTACGTCCGATGTATTGTATCTATTGTGGATAGATAAGATTTAACCTTCAAAGGAGAGTCTTTGGAAGGTTGTACTCTACTGAAGGCTACCTAATCTTTCGTAAGGTTATACTCGCTCGAAGTCTCTCTAAGACCTGACCTTCGTTCTTGTGTGAGTATTTCATCTTCATCATTCTCCCTCTCGTCTTCATGCATGCTAAGATGAGAGTATTTGTAGGCTCATCTTTGATATAAAGTTACCAAAATACTATCTACTTACAACCGATATAACAGTTTATACAAAGAATTACATATGGATAACACAGTAAAGTGTCGTGTGAACATCGAAAAGCACACGTCTTATTAGAAATGATTAAAGCCCCTAATATTTAATCTTTGCTTTGAACTGACGATGCTTTGAAGGGCCTCCAAAGCCATCCAGGGCCGCCCCTGATATTTTTGTGGCCCGGTGAAGAACAAAAAATGGAGGCCCCCATTCACCATAAAGATACAAAATAATATTGAAAAATTTAGTGTCATTAACGAATCTTACACTAATAAGTTTAAATACAAAGGAGAAAAATAATATCGATCGTTTGGTCTTCCTCTTAACAGGCATGTTGTCCGTGACATGTAACTAATTTGCAACTAAGTTTTATTAATACTTGTGAGACCTATTAGCATACTAAATTTTGGAGGCCTCCTACTTTCGGAGGCCCGGTGCGGTCGCACCGCTGGCACTGGCCCAAGGCCGGCCCTGAAGCCATCTTCCTCTTGGAAGCTACGAGCACCTAAGGGGAGCTTTGAAAATCAATATTTTTGATCAACTTTATGTACTATTATAATTATGTCCCCCAATAAATATATATATATTAAAAATAAACTAATTAAGTTTAATAAACGTGTCGAGATTTAACCAGCCTGAAACCGACTCTCTGTATGGTCTGAACTACTACTACTACCGGTCGTTTAGTTGGCTGGGGAGGAGTATACTTTGGATTGGGTTGGTCTAAGAAGGCCATGACTGGGAAAAGAAATAATAAATCATTGCGGATAAACATCAAGCCGGCTAGCTCAGCAAGCCGGGTTAACACTAACCACGGCCACCGAGTGGTACCTCTGGGCCGCGCTGATTGTTAGGTTAAACTGATTTAGGGTGAAATTTATTTTTAAAATATTACCATGTTACAAAGTTATAAGCTGCAAGATCAACGAGAATAAAAGATACAAAAATAGTTTTTATCGAGCTGGTCCGAAAGACAAAGCAACTTTTCTCTTCCCCTTTTTCTATCATTCATTAAAATTACAACAGAGGTGCGGGATTCTATATCACCAAACTAAATGTTTTTATGAGTTTGTGAATGGAAGGAGCTTATGTTACTAAACCAATATCAAAAATTGAAATGATGATAGAGGGTGCGAGATTATTCTCGTATCACCGAAACTAACGGTTTGTATGAGCCGTGGAGGAGCTCGTGTCGCTAAACCAACGGTTGATATATAGGAGCCGACCATTATATTTTAGCTTAAGGGGGTGTTTGGATTAGGGGCTAAAATTTTAGCCCCGGTCACATCCAATGTTTAAATATTATTTTGGAGTATTAAATGTAGACTATTTACAAAACTCATTTATAATCGGAGGATTATTCACAAGACGAATCTAATGAGCCTAATTACACCATGATTTGACAATGTGATGCTACAGTAAATATTTTCTAATTATGGATTAATTAGGCTTAAAAAATTTGTCTCGCGATTTAGTCTCCGATTCTGTAATTATTTTTATAATTAGTTTACGTTTAGTACTTCAAATTAATGTCGAAACATCCGATGTGACACAGGCTAAAATTTAGCCCGTAGATCCAAACACCCCCTAAATCGATAGTTATTCGGTGATAAAGTTCTCATCACAATTTCAACCACACACCAACAGGACATAGGTTGTCAAACCAACACGTAAGTCTATTTTTGAAATCTTTTTAAAGACGATTTAAAAACATAATGTTGAATAAAAATGGGTTATTAAATTAATTAATTAATTAATCAAACACGTACCTGATGTGGACAAGAGAACTTTGCATCTCCATTGTACTTGTTATCATATTTGCTATTCTCTAAAATAGCAAACACGGTTCAAAAAACATTTTCATTTTACTTGTTACTTAGACTTGTTATTTTAGGAGGCTCCATATTATTCTCTCCACACTTGCTACATCTAGCTAGCCAACCAAAATTGATATTCCATTGAGTATTGAGCTTGTTTAATTGTTTTTATTTTCTTTGCATGTATATAAATTAATAGGAAGACACATTTAGCAAGTACATTGAAGTGAATAGTAAAATAGTAAGTCAATTTAAATAAGAAGATCTGATATTACTATAAATAATAAGTAAAAAATAACAAGTATACGTCGTTCCTCAGCAATTATACGTGCAGCTTGGAGAGAGAAATCAGACATATATAATTTTAGAAAATGTCCTATTTGAATCGGCTACCGAAAGCGGTAACATCGAGATGGAGAGAGATAGAAAGGGCCGTCGCTTGCTTTGTCCACTGAGCAACGTGCATCGTCACCTAGCTGGATCGATCGATGTTATCCTCAACGATCGAGCACACGTACGTATCAGCCATCGCACGTACGTTAACCACCCCTTTGTTTTGGTTTTGCTCGTGCGACCCCACTTCTGTCAGTAATTTTGGCAGGGATCGCCGTCGTCAAAATGCTGACGTCTCATGAGAGACTTCCTATTAATCACTTGTACACCACACATCTATTTCACGCCTGCCAACAAGAGTTCGAATCCGACAAAGAATATTTGCGCCACGCCGCCACGTATGAAAATCAAACATCAGGATTTTGTATAAAAGATCGAACGAAAGTCTTAGTTTCATATGACTTATCCCCTGACTATAGAATTGAAGAGCACTCCTCAAATACATAGATATGATTTCCTATGTTTTTATACGCTCTCAAGTTATATTGCATACATCCATTCATTAATCCATAACACACATAGGTTATAAGACTATTATCTTTGAGAGACTTAAATTTTTGTATAAATCTTTCGGTCTCGTAAATTCTAACTCAATTGTAGAACATACAATACAACGCTCTCAACCATCTTAAATATCATCTCGGTCCCTCGTAGATGTACCGTTCGTTAAAACACTAACACTTACGTGACTTAAGGTTCATGTCATAGTTAGCAATTTATGAATCTAATTTCTTTCGTCAAAATTAAACTATAAATAAAATAAAATTTGTAAATAAGTTGTTCTGATGGCTTTTCGATCGGTCGGGCCGGCCTGGTTTGGGAAATTAACGCGGACCCATGGCCCACCAGTCAGGCCATCAGTCAGGCCCACCAGTCAGTGAGAGTGCGAGAGCTCTAGAAGTGGGGCCATGCCCCGTCGTGTCCATCCATGTCGCGTCAATGTCGATGTACAACAGCGACGTGCCATCTGCTCCGGCACCTAGAATTGATGATGCGTACGCTCTTATCGTTATCGTTATCGGTGGCAGATTATCTCCAAAGAAAAAAAAGTTTAGTTTGGAGGTGTTTGGATCAAGGGCTAAAATTTTAACCTCTATCATATCTAACGTTTAAATATTATTTTTAAGTATTAAATATAAACTATTTACAAAACTCATTCATAATCGGAGGATTATTTATGAGACAAATATAATGAATCTAATTACATCATGATTTGACAATACAATGTTACAGTAAATATTTGCTAATCATGGATTGATTAGGCTTAAAAAATTCGTCACATGATTTAGTCTACGATTCTACAATTATTTTTATAATTAGTTCACGTTTAGTTTTTCAAATTAATATCAAAACATCTGATATGACACAGGTTAAAATTTAGTCTCTAGATCCAAACACCCCAAATGTATTGATCTGGATTCTGGCATTGGCACACATAAATATCTTGCTATTGGTGCTTATTAAAAAAAGCATAGCGCCTGCCTACCATGGTACAGTCCAATCGTGGTGAGAGATGGAACAATGAGACAGCCACTGGGCCCACCTGAATTAAAAACGAAAAGAAACAGAGGGAAGGAAGTAATTGATTAGTGTTAAGCTAAGAGATCGTTGCTATAGGAGCTATCTTTTAACCTCTGTTCAGATTATCTCTAAAGTATCTATAAAATTTGATTAGCCACATAATATTTTGGGATTTTTTTGGAGATGCAAATCATTTTAATGGATTTCTTTTCAATAGAGTACTTAGGTTTGAATTCCTGTATACGTTCCCTAAAAATAGGGAGCAAAAATATTAATTTTAAGAATTCTTTATTTTTAGAGTCGTTTAGAGTACCTGCTTCCTGAGCTTATTTTTTAGTTTTAATTCCAAACACAACTCGATCATTTACACGATTACACCCCACGTCATTCCAAAGCACGACTTTAAAAACCAAATTATAATTACATTAGTAGTAAGCTCGTGCTACACAACGGTAAAAATAAAAAACAATAAATAACCAATATCTCAAACTTGAAGCAGAACGACATGATGAATGCTATGCTAGTAACATAATAACATGCCAAACAAGAGAAAGACCATCACTATGTCTTAAACAATGACCGATAATAATTTCAGCTCATCAAATACAATTTCAACTATGCTTTCCGGTCAGGATATAACATTATCAAAGAAGCAGATGAAAGCCTATAATCTAACAAAACTCATTTTCTCGCAAGCAAAACATTTGATGGCAAACCTTCACAACGTTTGGAAGAGCAATAGGTGATGGCAGTATCAAAACTTCATCTTCACCCAATTTTGAGTAGAGGGCAAGTCATCATGAATTTGAATCAATCCAAACTTTTGAATTCTCATGCATATCGTTTTCCCAATTAGTACTACCATTAATTAACCACATAACCTTTTAGGTGTCCAGATGCAAGGAAGCTTACATCTAAATATTAAGGCCATTCTGTCATGTAGTTCTAGATCCGGATAAAAGAAGAGTCACGGTTCACAACATATCCTTCAAAATCATGACTACAAATAACGTAATGGAATATATGGAGAAAATATGCTCAAACTAACCTCAGCAGATACTTTTCTCATATCCACATAAAAGAAAGCATCACCCAAGGTTACAATAGGATAAGAATGAACCATTGAGTTGTAGTGCACATCATATCCTCGAATGTTGTTTTTTTTTTTGAGGCGAATCAGTAGGAGAGGCTCCTACTTACGATTTTATATATATAAAAAAACAGCAGGTAACAAAGATACAGTAGCGGGGGAAGAGGGATTACAGGGTTTCAATCCAACGCTTCAGACTATCCTTGACAGAAGGAGAGAAACGTTGAGATTGAGCAGAAAAGGTGAGGAGGAAGCGATTCTTCCAAGAGAAGAGGGAAGGCTCTAGCCCATCAAAAACCATTCTATTGCGGATTAACCAGATGGACCAGGCCCCCATTAAGATTACATCCATAAAGAGGGAAGTACTAAGGAAAGACTTCAAAGCCTCCAGCTTGTCCTGGATCGTGCCAGGAGGGATTTGGGGGGCCCCCAGCACAGCCCAACACTCCCGACTGAAGGAGCAGTCAAAGAAGAGGTGCGCCGCCGATTCTTCTTCTCCAGAGGAGCAAAGACAGCAGGAGGCGTCATCGGCAGAGATGAGGATTCTTTTCCTGCGAAGGACCTGTCTTGTGTTGAGGCCATCCATTAAAAGTAGCCAGAAGAAGACTTTAAGCTTGTTGGAGCACTTAGCTTTCCAAAGCCACCGGAAGGCAACGGGGACCTGGATGAAGTGATGTTGGTAATTGTAAAACTTGGCAGCACTATAAGAGGAGGAATGCCAAATGAAAGACCAATTATCCGGGATGTTGGCCCTGAGAATCACTGTATCAAGAATGGGGAGCAAAAGCTGGTACTCATTGTGAGCTTCAACAGAAAGAGGAAGGAAGAAGTTAGAAGACAAGGGTAAGTTAGAGAAGAAGTGTTTAACCGAACAAGTGCGACGCTTAGCAAAGGAGAAGAGGTGGGGGAAGAGGAGACGAAGGGGGGTGGCAGACCACCCATCTTCCCAGAAGGCAGTGTTGCAGCCATTCCGGATGGAGGGACAAGCGATTGCCCTGAAAAGATTGGAGAGGGCAAGGATGTCCCGCCACCAACGGGAGCCACGGGCGGGAGAAAGATGAGGAGGGGAGACAGCCGAGGTGTAATGCAGAGAAACCAAGATAGCCCAAGGGGGGGGGAGAAGGACTTAGAAATTTATGAAGATGCTTAAGGAGCAGAGCAATGTTGTGAGTGCGAAGATCAATGACTCCCAGTCCCCCTTTGGTTTTGGGCTTACAAACTCTGTGCCAGGCGACTCTTGAGGAGTTCCGGCCAGAACAATCATGACCATGCCAAAGGAAATTACGCCGGGCTTTGTCAATACGCGAGATAATAGAGATTGGGAGTTTGAAGGTACACATGGCAAAGGTGGGAAGAGCAGAGAGAACAGAGTTTACAATTTGGAGACGTCCCGCCATGGAAAGCCAGGGAGAAAGAGCAGTCAATTTTCTCTCAACGCTGTCAATGAGGAAGGCAAAGTCAGCAGGCTTAGGCTTCAGGACCCCCAAGGGGAGCCCAAGATAGGTGAAGGGAAGAGGGGCTATGGGGCAGCCAAAGGTGGCTGCCAGGAGCTCAGCCTGCTGAGGATCGGCGTTGATTGGCGTGATGGTGGATTTGGAGAGATTTATGTGGAGCCCAGTAGATTGGGAGAAAGTGTGAAGGATACCACGAAGGTGGAACAGGTTTTTTTGATCCGCATGGAGAAAAATGATAGTGTCATCAGCATATTGGGCAATAGGGAAGTCAAGGTTCGAAGGATGGCATTTGGGGCCCTGGATGATCTTCAAGCTGGAGGCCTTGTTAATTATGTGTTGGAGGAGGTCGACCGCCAGGACAAAGAGGAGCGGGGAGAGAGGATCCCCTTGGCGCACACCTCTTTTGCAATGGAAGAATTTACCAGAGGCGCCATTAAGCAGAACAGAGGAGAAGCCAGAGGACAAGAGGAGTTCAATCCAGCGAATCCATTTGCTGGGGAATCCCAGCTGAATCATCATGAGAAAAATAGTTGAGTGCTCTATGGTGTCAAAGGCTTTCTCAAAGTCAAGCTTTAAGATGACAGTTCCGAAGGAGGACTGTTTGCAGCTGTGCGACAGTTCCAGGGCCCAAGCGAGGCAGTCTTGAATACTTCTTCCTTTGATGAAACCATACTGGTTTTTGTGAATAATATTAGAGATGACTCCTTGGAGTCTGTTGGCAAGGATTTTAGAGATGATTTTAACGCTGGTGTTCATAAGGGAGATAGGGCGGTAGTCTTTAACAGAGGAAGGGCAGGGGCCCTTGGGAATGAGAGCAATATAAGAGGCATTGATGGGAAGGAGCTGGATGTCACACTGGGAGAAATGGAGGGCAAGGTCGATGAAGTCCTGCCGGAGAATAGGCCAACAAGCTTTATAGAAGGAGCCGTTGAAGCCATCTGGGCCGGGAGCTTTGTCCGGATGTAAGGACTGGATGGCCCGGTCCAGATCAGACTCAGAAATGTCAGCAGCCAGGTGATCCAAGCCCTGAGCCCTGGGAACCAGCTGGGCCAGATCAAAGTCCATGCGAGGGTGACCCGAATAGCCCATTTTGCAGAGGAAGAAGTCCAGGAAAGCATCAGCTTTGTCCTCATGCTGAGAGACCCACGTGCCATTGGCAAGCTTGATTGAGGAGATCGTATTGCGGCGACGCCTAGACGTAGCAGCAGAGTGAAAAAACTTGGTGTTGGCATCTCCCAGTTTAGTCCAACGGATGGTGTAACGCTGCTTCCAGTAGCAGTTGTTGATGTCAAGGAGGGAAGCAAGGTGAGTCTGGAGAAGGATCCTGAAACGGAATTCAGGAGGAGAGAGGGAGCGGAACTCCTCCATTCTGTCCAGGAAACTAATGATGATGGAGGTGTTCCTGATCCAAAGGCTGAAACCTCTATGTTTGCGCTGCCAAACAGAAAGGACCTTCTGGAGGGACTTTAGTTTCTGGGCAATGCGTTTGGCAGGGTCAAGCACAGTAGGCCCCTTGTTCCAACAGGATTGAACCATGGGAAGAAAGTCAGAGAATTTGGTCCAGAAGTTTTCGAAACGAAAAACAGTGGACCTAGGAATGGTCGTGCCGATAGAAACGATGCAAGGGCAATGATCCGAGCAGCCATTGGGCAGCGCAGAGAAGGAGGTGTCAGGAAAAGAATTTGCCCAATGCGAGGAGGTAAGGCACCAGTCCAGCTGGACAAGGGTAGGGGGATTCTGTCTGTTAGACCACGTAAATTGTCTGTGACGGAGGCTAATCTCCTGGAGGCCCAGGGAGCTGATGACATCGTTGAAGGAGGCCATGTTTCTGCTGTTAAGAGGGCCTCGGTTCTTGTTTTCGCTGAAGCGATAGAGGTTGAAGTCTCCTAGGAAGAGCCAGTCTTCAGAAGGAGAAATGAGGAGAGAGTTCAACCAAGAGAGGAAATCAGGGCGCATAGAGGCCCTGCAGGGCCCGTAGATATTAGAGAGCTTCCAGGAGTCGCCATTGAGAGTGGAGGTGAGGGTGATAGAGAGCTGGAAGTGGGAGGAGGAGAGAAGGGAGCCAGAGAATTTAGCGCTATTCCAAGCAATGAAGAGGCCCCCAGCGGAACCCACAGCAGGGGAAAAGAGGAAACTGTCCAGACGTTTGGGACAAAATTTTCTAACAGAGGAGGGGACAAGGGTCGCCATTTTGGTCTCCTGGAGGCAGATGATATCCGCAGAGGAGGAGGCTAAGAGGTTGCGGACGGCGAGCTGCTTAGAAGCAGAGTTCAGGCCCCTAACGTTCCAGCTAACAACTTTCCAGGATCTGGAGGCAGTCATGGAGGAAGACATGGAGGGAAGCAGAGGGGGTGGGCTGAGGCAAACGCCAACCCAGCCAAGAGGAATAAACGGAGCGATCATGCAGGAAAATAACAAGTCGGCCAAGTAATCTGGGCCAGAGCGAGGGAAGCCCACGAGTCTCCAAAAATACAGGCCGAACAAAGGCCACCAAAGGCACGCAGGCCAGCAGAGTTTGTACAGCAAAAAACCGAAAGCGGCGCGCAGGCCAGGAGTTAGGAATCAAGTTCATTGCTTGGGGGATTGGCGGGAGCGGGGGGGTCCACCATCATGGGAGCCGATGAAGGGCCGGCCACCATCCCCACCTCCAGAGGGCTCGTCCCATCATCGGAGCCGCTGAAGAAGAAGGAAGAAGTAGAAAAGGTGTCAGGAGGTATGCCACAGAGATTAACAGCCGAATGAACAATCTGTTCGCAGGAAAGAGGGGGGCAAGGGGAGGCAGACCTTGACACTTCAATGAATTCATCAATGGTTGGGAGGTTGGAGAGGAAAGGCCCCAGCTTTCTGCGTGAAGAAGCGCGGAACCCCCTGTTCTTGGCCGAAAGTCTAGCACTGCGGCGCAGACCTCGGACAGACAAGGGAGGCGACCTGGACTGCCCCTCCATATTCAAACGCCGAGCACCACCCCCCCGACGTCTTGTGTAGACAAAACGCACAGGGAGGTTGGCGCGCTGAGGCGACGAGGGTTGGGGAGCAGTAGTGGCCGCCCGCACAGAAGGCGAGACCGGGGGGATCGCCAGAAGAGTGAGCTGGAGGCGAGAGGCCGGCGAAAGAGGCCTACAAACAGAGACCAAGGAGCTGGGGGGGGAAGCTCTGACCTGCGGGGGCAAAATGGGGGCCCGGAGAGGTTGATCAGTGTGAGAGCCCACTGAAGGCTCGGAGGAGATGCCCGAGATCTCCATGCTGTCCTGCGGGTCGGCTTCAGCCAGGGGCATCTCTTCCACGACGTCCTCCACCATGGGCTCAAAGACAGCTTCAAAGAATTGATCTTCTTCCAGGTCATCTTGCGGAGCACCTTCGTGATGTTGGTTCTGGACATGGTGGTGCCATTGGTTGGCCATGGGGCCAAAAAGCTGGGCATCCGCCCATTGCTGGATCCACTCCGGTTCTCCAGGCATGACCTCGCCCAGGAAAGGGTGGGGGTTGCCATTGTCGGGCGGAGGGGGGACTTCATCCCCAGGCCCCTGGTCCGCGAGGTCGGACTGGAGAAGGTAGACCGGGAAGGTCCAGGAGCGACCACTGCCATCGAGTTCATCCCCATGCTTGACAGTAATGCTGCGAGGGACGTCAAGGTCATCCTCGTAGAGGACCTTGACGATAACCCTTGCAAGGCTTGGGTCCGCCTCATGCCAGAAAATGAGCTGACCGAAGGAGGAGCAGACTTGTTGGAGAAAAGGAAGAGACTTGCAGTCAAGAGGGTAACCAAGAAACATGAGCCATCCCGCTCTGGCGAACGGGGACTGCTTGCAATTCATGGCTTCATCATGTTTGACAAAACGCACGAGGCGGCCATCAATGAAGATCGGGGGGGAGTTGACGAGCGCGTCTCGCTCGAACTCGGACCCCAACTTGTATAGACCGACCCCAAGAGGATGGAGGCAGTAGCGGGAGACTTGGAGTCGGAGCTCAATCCCAAGGTGATGGCGGATGGCGATCAGAAGCTCAATCCGCTGAGCCGGCGTCAAGGGGCCGTCGTGCTCGGCGATCGCAAAGGTTTCGTGACTTTTGATGAGGTCTCCCGATAGAACAACAGGGTTCCTCTGACGACGAAGCGGTCCGCCGCCATCCCGGATCACGCCACCATAGGGAAGGAAAGGGAGAGGATTAGCCGGAAAGTTAGCCATTGAGGGAACCGGAAGAAAGGGGCTCAGCGGGCGAGAGCGGGGAAGGGGGGCGGAAGCTCCAAGACGAGGGAGGTCCGGAGGAGGGAGAATGGAGAGAGGGTGGCTAGAGATCACAGAGGAGGAGGCTGCAGGTTCAAAAGGGGACGGGGAAGCTGAACCGAAGCGGCAGGGCTCTGAAGGGGCCCCATTGGCAGAGGGGGGAGACTGACGCCCTTGGCGGGGGGACCCAGAGGGAGAAGAGTGAGAGCAAACCAGGGAGCGAACCCCAGGGCGCGAAATGACCGAGCGATCAGAGCAATAAATGCGAGGCGGCGAAGAGGCGGCAATAGGAGCTTGAGAGGCAAGGGGCGAGCTATCCCCCCTAGGCGGTCTAGTCGCAGGATTTTCGTGCTGGCGGGAGGAGATACGTCGGTCCGGAAATGAGCCCTGAGTCTGTCGCAGGTCTGAACGCACCCTTGGCCGGAGCACCGAAGTGGGGGAAGGACAGACAGGCGGAGGAGGCGAGGGGGCAGCGGGCCCACACTCCTTAGGGAACACCGGAGCCAAAAGCGCAGAAGGCCTGCCAGGTTCCGGAGGAGGGAGGGCGGACCTGAGGCGCGAGAAGATGTGCGACAGAGGAACAGTACCCGACGAACCCGACCCCGCGAGGGGCGGCCGGCCAAGCAAGGGGGGGAGAGAGGCATTGAGTTTGAAAACAGCGCGAGGATCGAGGCGAGCCCCGGGGGAGGGGGCAAGGCTTGCAGCGGAAGGAAAAGGGCAACGAATGGAGCCAACCCAAAAGGACGTCGGAGCAACGGAGGAAGAAGGGGGGGATGAGGGGAAGATGGAGACGACGTCATTGAACGAAACCGTCTTAACCTTCTTAACCGGCCTGCCCTGTCGGCGTGGGGAAGCAGGAGAGGAATGAAGCACGAACGTCGAACTGGGACGAGCACGGGCAGGAAGCCGACGGGGAGGAGATGAAGGGGAGGAGTGAGGGCGTCGACGACGAACCGGGGTCCAGCTAGCCCATTCCTCATTGGACCATCGGCGAAAGTCTTTGGACCAGAGGGGACCCCCGTCATGCCAAAGATGGAAGTAGACGTCAAACTGGTCCGAGATAATCCGTCTACGGCGGCAAACCTCGAAGCCCACACGTCGCGAGGAGACCGAGAAACGAAAATGCCGTTCCTGGAGGAAGGAGACGTGGAAACCAGCAGGCGAGCCCCCCAGACAGGCATGAAGAGCAAGGCTAACAGAAGCCTCGGAGAGCCGAAAGGTGTAGCGACGGAACACAGCAAGGAGGAAGAAAGAGCCCGAGGGGGAAGAGGAGGGGTGGTGGACAGGGGCAGCAAAGGAATCCAAGATGAAGTTCTGAAACTCCCTACCAGGGGAGAAGTCCCAGGAGTCGACGAGCTCACGAAGGTCCTTGTCTTCATTAAGCTCGATCAGCTCGAGGGAGGGCCCCATAGAGGCCGAAACCAGGGGGAGCCGAGAAAGAGGGAGGGAGGAGGGAGAGAAGAACGCACCCGGAAGGACGATCAACGTGAAGCATTCCGGCGGAGGACACCGGAGGGAGGCAGGGAGGCGTCGCCATCAGAGGGGACGAGGGAGGCGGGCGAGACTGCCATCCTCTACTGCTGACCACTGCAAATGCAGTTTCCTCGAATGTTGTACAACCAAGCAACCTAAAACAGGTATTACAATGATATGATATCAACATCATTCTGTCATGTAGTTCTGAATCTAGACAAAAGAAGAGTCATAGTGCACAACATGTCCTTTAAAATCATGACTAAAAACAACATAATGGAATATATGGAGAAAATATGCTCAAACTAACCTCAGCAGATACTTTTATCACATTCACATAAAAGAAAGCACCGCCAAAAATTACAATAGCATAAGAATGAACCACTGAGCTGTAGTGCACATCATCTCCTCAAATGTTGTGCAACCAAGCAACCTAAAACATGTATTACAAAAGAAAATTAAAATAGGAAAAGTTATGCAAAATTACAACAATCAAAATAGACCCAATTAAATATATATAAGTGGCACTGTTTTTATCCATAAGTAATGGATATGTTTTAGAATTCTAGAGTGGATTTGTTGATTGTTGAAATAAATGGTAAGTAGACAATGTATAAACTATAAACTTGATATTTCATATTCAAATCTACCAATCACTAAGCCAATTGTTCTGAGCCTCTAAGAGTGAATTTTACTGTGTTCAACTTCACATAAAACATCAACCTTTTGCAGTATCTATAATGAAAATGGTAAACACATAACATGCATTAATTAGACAACAAAAGTACAATTAGTTTAGTTGTATCCATCAAAACTAAGGCCCTGTTTGGGAATACAGTTTTTGGAAACTATAATACAACAATTTACTTTATAGAGATTTCATATGGAGTTACCAAACATCTTTTAGTATATAATACTGTAATATTGCTCAATACTACAATATTGCTTTCAAAACTACAAAAAAATGTGTTCCCAAACAGGGCCTAAAGGGCATATCTTACGTTGTTGGGTCATGTCTGAAAATTTGCTCATATAGGGTGAATTAGATGCATGTTACTTCTTGGCTCTCCTCGTCTCCATAAAAACTATCACAATAAGTGTAATCACAAAACTTGAGGATAGAATTGGAAAAAAAGGAGTGGCTATGACAGTAAAACTTCCTAGGAAAAACAAAGCTGAATAGCACCTACATGTGTTGTAGCTACAGAAACCTCATTTTCATAACTTAGTTCTGAGAATAAACTCAACTTCTCTGAATTTTTGCAGTGCTCATCCCTTGAATTCAAAACCAACGAAACTTGAACACTTCCTGGATAAAAACCAGCATATTTAAATCGGTTTGGATTAGGGAACAAATGAAAAAAATCTTAGAGCATTCAAGGTGGTTTGGATTAGGGAACAGATGAAAAAAATCTTAGAGCATTCAGCGTGGAATCAAGCTAAGTAGCTAACCTTTCTCATATCTTTTCTCGACCAAAATAGATGTGTTATATGTTGTCACAGCCATCTCTGGAGAATATGTAAAATGCATCAAATGCATCGGGAACTATAGCATAATGCATCTCCTATAAAATCATGACACCACATCTTACTATAAAGGTCCATGCATTTCTAGTGATGCTTCCGTCAAAGGCATTACTTGACTAAAAAGAGGTCTTACCTGCATAAAAAATACTACTAAGGTAGAAAAGCAATGTCAAAAATCCAATAAGTAGGGACGTAAAATTTTAGACTAAAATCATCTCTATGCACAAAATGTGTGTTAGAGATGAAGTACACAAGCAATGTACATACCTGTCTGGCACTTCAATATTTCTTTGATAGAATTGCTTACTTTTTTTCGTTGTTAACAAGTGTTAGATTATGTTCTAGATGAAGTTGACAGGTTCACAACTGCAACCAAAATATCCTTTGTCACCACACAATACAGTGCATGACTAATTTTCATGGAATGGTTTTGAAGCTGCAGGTCAATTCTCCTTTTCAAGAGAAAACCTCCATCCAAGCAAAGGCATGATGGAGTAATTGCAGCTGCTTAGGACCACACGCATTATTGAATGAAACAATGGTATTAGCCTAAAATGATTAGAATAAAACAATTAATCATCATTATGATGGAATTTTATGCACAAAGTTAACAGTTTGAATTTATATGATCCTCCCTCTGGTATCTTCTTTGAGAAGTAGCCTCCCACCAGTAGCTGAAGCACTGCGCCGTTGCTGCAAACCGTCACAAGATCAATTAAGACAATTTCACATCATTACATCGATGAAAATTTTCTAACTTCCTTAAGGGCAAACCGGCGAACAAGTGGCGTACAACACCCCGTGCTTAGATCACCTATGACCAACCGAGGAGAGTGGGAGCTCCGCAATGTCCATCGCGTTCTGCCCAGCCTCCGAGAGTCGACGTGAGCAACATGTCGTAGCATCCATGGAACCTCTCAAAGACCTCTCGCACTGCTACCTCTGGTCGAAGGTGACATTGTACAACACGGATACCCCTAGCAAGCCCTCCTTCGCTAGCAGCTCCAGTAGGAGGCCGCAACAGCAATGTAAATCAATAGCCCATTTTCCCCTCCTTTGAAGAAACTGATGATTCTTGTCCATTTGATTTCATGATACTTGCGAGCAACAGGCTCTAGACAATCAAAATTGCGCCGCTCGGCTGTGGGCGTCGGCGCGTCGGCCGTTCGGCACAGGGGGAGGGCTGACGGAATGCGCTCGCTCGGTGCGGAGGGTCTTCGTTGTGCGCACGCGGAAGAGAATTGCGGTTTGATTACAGGATATTCGGGTGATTAGTTGGGGCTTCACTGCGTGAAAGGGAATGCATGCGAATAAGGTGGAGATTGTTTCAATGAGTATGAGTAATTAATTGATGGTTCAAATTGTCTAGATTTAAACAAACTCGTCAATTATATAGTGGTATAGATATACTTGACTTCTTAAATTGAAGAAACTCGGGGGACGAAACTGGATAGGTTGCTGGGCTTAGAAGGCTTGATCAATGGGCCAATGGGTCTCCATATCTCTTCCCATTTAGGAATATTTTAAGTAATTTTTAAACAATAATTTGTCCAGTAATCATACCTAAATTATGCCAGGCCTCCACTGGCGGCCCATTACTTTCTCTTCACTTCTCCCATTGATGTACAGTTGATGGGAATCGGCACGATTCGGCGAGGTCTCTCCATGGCTGCTTGGTGCTTGCTGTCGGTGGCGAGGAGAATGGGGAACAGCAGGAGGAGGAAGAGGGGTTGGTGGGAGGCGCCGCTGTTCGCGATGGAGCAGCGCGCGACGCTGGTGAACGTGAAGCTGAAATGGGTGAAGGACCGGGCGCTCGACGCGGCGGTGTCGCGCGAGCGCCACCTCCGCGCCGCCCACCACCTGCTCGACCTCGTGTCCTCCCGGCCCGGCCACCGCATATCGCGCCCCGAGCTCCTCGCCGAGAGGTCTGTACGCAATGTGTTCGGGTCCGAGGGCTGCGTGCTTGCGTTTCTGGGAAAGTACCGCACGCTTTTCGCGCTGTGCCGCGGCGGCGACGTGTCCCTCACGGACGCGGCGCTGGACCTCCGCCGGCGGGAGGTGGACTGCCTGGTCGAATCCGAGCCCGACCTCGTGTCCCGCCTCCGCCGCCTACTCATGCTCACCCTGCCGCGATCGCTCCCGCTCCACACCGTCGACCTCCTCCGTTGGGACCTTGGCCTGCCCCGCGACTACCGCGCCTCCATCCTCCGTCGTTATCCAGAACACTTCGCTCTCGAGCAGCCCGAGGGCGATGAGCGCGTCTGGCTCCACCTCCTCTCATGGGACGACCATCTGGCCATCTCCGAGCTCGAGAAGAGCGCCAGTAACAGCGACACCACTTGCCTCCCCTTCCCGGTGAGCTTCACGAAGGGGTTTGGTCTCAGAAGTAAGTGCATTAACTGGCTGAGGGAATGGCAGGCACTGCCATACACCAGCCCCTATGCCGAACCCTCAGGCCTTGACCGCCGCACCGATGTGTCAGAGAAGAGGAATGTAGGAGTGTTCCACGAGCTGCTGCACCTTACCGTCGCAAAGAGGACGGAGCGCCACAACGTGAGCAACATGAGGAAGTTGCTTGCCATGCCACAGAAGTTCACCAAGGTGTTTGAGCGCCACCCAGGCATTTTTTACCTCTCTAGAGTGCTTGGCACCCAGACAGTTGTGCTCAGGGAAGCTTACGGTGGTGGAAGTCTGCTGCTTGAGAAGTATGCGCATCCACTTGTTGCTATCAGGGAGGAGTATGTGACCATGATGAGGGCTGCATTGCCGCCAAGGAGGAGGAGTAGGGAACGTGACTCTTGCAGTGAGCAGGATGAGGAAGACAAGGAAGGAGAAGGATCTGAACTCACTGAATGAATGCCTTTGTGTGATGAAGCAGTTTTGGTGCACTGAAATGAAGGGAAGTTAGCGAGATCACACAGTGGCTGATTAGGCTCAAGAGGACTTCGCAAACTTCATCAGATGGATGCCCTGCAATGTCGATGGCTCAACAGGTATGTTCAGTTGTGCACCTTCTTATGATCATCTTGAAAAAAGAAAACTGCAAGACACAACCTTAAGATTCTACATCGGTAAAAAAGGATTAAGATTTAACTGTTGCACTTCATCGATGGCAGTTGTGAACCAAGATAACTATATTTCTGTATCACAGTATTGAGCGTGCCTTCAGTGACAAAATTATTTTCCTTTTTGCATGTTGGCACAAATGACAATGACACAAAGTGGTTAGTTAATTGTTTTCCTATCACTATTTACATTTCTGAACATTGAAAGGAGTATTTGCTACCTGCGTGCAGTATTTTTTTTTATCAAAAGTGGCATTGGGACGAGCAATCGCATGCACAATACGCACATTAGAGATGCAATGTTTGAATCCAAGCACGAACACTGGCTGCTTGGACCATGTGAGAATTATACCTCATCTAGCCTGTGTTGCTGGAGCCCTGTACTTGAGGTAAGTGGAATCCTTGCCTATCAGGGATGCTCCAGTGGCACCACCAGCTGGATGCTGAGGCACCGACTGTTAGAAATGTGGGCCATTCTGGTCATGTTGTTTGATGAGAACTTATTGTGGCATTGCTTTTATAGCACATATATTTTAATGTTTATGTTACTATTATAACGAGCATTTATAATTTCGTTTTTCGGGACTTCTGCATCTGTGTATTTCTGATTCTGATGCAGACTAACTTCCTTTGTGTGTGTTGGAAACCGACATCTGTAACAACTTGGGACCGTACATGTAAAGCATCCCTACCTCATCCTTGTAAGTTGTAACCCTTTTGCTCCCTTCACTTGATGCCAGCATCTTTGCGTCGAAGAAATATAGCATATATTTTTCAATTTGTGCTTGTCTTGTCTACAGTATTATGTACATACATGTTCGTGTAGTAATGAACTAGTACTTCCATTGCACTCATTTCCCTAGTATCCATTAATGATTACATAAGATAGGCAGATAGCATGCTCAATTGCATATCCATATTATGCATGAAACTTATTGGCCTAGTTTCTAACCTTTGAATAGTGTTCAATTCGATGGTAAAACACGTGGAATTGATTGTTCAAACTCCGGAGTCCTTCCTACTTTCAGTACATTACTTGCAGATAATAGTTTCACTTTTAGGCAGGGTTCTGAGGTTCCCGGAGTTCATAAGTTTGTTCATCTAGAACTGAATTGAATAATTCGGTTTCCAAGGGTCGCAAATAGTTCATTCCATTAGGAGACTATAGTTTGCTAGAACAGGCCTTTTTGTCTGCTGTTGTGATGTAATTTACTAAAAAAACATATTTTCAATCTTTGTTTGAAATGGTGTTTTTCTTTTCTTGCAGTACCCATGAAGTAATCCTTATCAGCCTTACTAATTCGATTTTCAATCATGTTGTTGATTGCTTTTCATTCGTAAAACAATCACAATAAAAGAGTGAAACTAGGTGTGAGCTTCTACAGGATCAGGATCAAATTTATGCTGTACTACTAGTTATATGATTCATTTTATACTGTTTTTTTATACCCTCTAAATACTTCTCTTTAGTAGTATACTTGAAGGGTATTTAGTTGGACACTCCAAAGGTTCCTTTTTAAAAAAAGTCCTCTCTTTTCTGAGTATAGTGTTGAACCAAAATGACACCATAGCTGAGGCTGTTTCTAAGGCTCTTGAATAGACTTGGATTATTTGCATATGAATGAACTCCCAAAACCATGACTTGCTATATAGAATCAGGGAGTGTTTGCATGGTAGAGTTGTCACTACAATTTCTGAAGCTGTATCTAGTGGTTGTCCAAAACTCTTAACCCATGCATGTAGTATCTTAAAAGTTGATCACATTGATAAATCCAAACTGCACTGTTGACAAGAGCATGAAGATCTCACTAGCACTGTTGGTCAGATCTCCAAACATAGAGATGAATTAACGATATAGGAAAAGAGTGAGCAGTGCATTGATACTCTAAGCATTTGATAAGCTTGTACCCCTGGCTGTTGCTTAATTTTTCCGAGTTTGAGATAAAATTGAAGAACAAGAACGATCCGTAGTTAGATATGAAATTGCATAACAAGAACTACCGTCTGATTGTTTCTGTTCATGCTTTTGGGCAAGTTAGGACATATGGGTGATGATGGGCTTGTGCTGCTGCTGTAGCAAACACATCAATGGCGTCAGGTACGCATCTAATGTTCTGCAAAGCTACACCACAGCTATGGGCTATGTCTGCATGCATCGTCTTGATCTGCTGCCACATTGTAACGAAACAGTAATCGTCTGGGGGGGACCATTCCTTGGTCAACACACTCCCAAAATGAATATGGTCGCTGCATGTGAGGCTGCATCTGAGCTCACTGGCCGGAAAATCTTCTAGTGTTTTGTATTGACTGTTGGCCCAGGCAAGGCGCGAGATGAAGATAAAAAATTAAAAACGATGGGCACTCCTACCATGCAAGTGCATGCCCCCCTCGAGCTAACCGATCCATCTTTATTTACTTCCCTATCGAATCACACGTTAGCTTGATCCTGTGATCCAGTCATCCCCTCAACACTCTTCAAGGAATACTGCTTCTCTGCTAAAACCGGTAGGGCGGTCCAAAACCACGTAACTTCGCTTACTCTCGAGTTATCTGTATATATATATATATATATATATATATATATATATATATATATATATATATATATATATATATATACAAATGCTATTCTACACCACGGGTGTAGAATGCTATTCTACACCGACGTGGAATGGAGGGGAATAGCGTTTCCGTATATATATATATATATTACTTTCTCCGATTTTCGTTTTAGATTTGTATATAAGAATTGAGAAATTAAATTTGCTACGTTGCATACTCATTTATTATGTGTTGGGAGAAATACTTTCATCCACATGTTAAATAAGAGGTCTTTTCGGAGGCCTAATTCGAAGGGTAAGAGGAGCCGAAGCTTCGTTCTTTTGAGACACAGATGATCGACAAGTTCCTTTTGAAGTTGAAGGGAGTATTTTCGAAGGGTTGCAGGTTGAAGGGTTCAATGAGGCTTCGGTCCAGGAGAACTCTCCAAAGGGTATCCTCTCGAAGGGGCTCCACCAAGACGGATATGATATTTGTTTTATTTAAGTGTTTACATGACTTTTTACCTTTTTAGTCCTACAAAGGTTAAAGAACAGTACATTTTACGACGGTTGTAACTAGAGGATAGAATGATTTTCTTCTTATGTATTCTTGCTTATAAATATCCCCTCTTTACTGAGGTATAGGCATCGAAGCCTGAGATAATCAATAGACATTTCTAACTGTCCTCGGTTATTATCCTACTTAGAGGCTTAGAACAGTCTATAATCAATCATTTCACTCAATAACCCTTCAGGTTATTTAAAGTTGTTAGCGTAATTTTTTACGTAAACACTATGTATTATAAAAGATAAGTCATTTATTTATAAGAGGTACTGTTTATTGGAAGGACAGATTAAAAAAGCTCGAGGAATTCTAAATAAATTATATATATATTATACACATGCAATGGGCTGACGTGCAACGATGGATTCTTGTAGTGCGGCAAAAACTGAGCCAGGTGCGTGCTACAACTACACTGTGCTCAGCCTATCAGCAATCATCTTTGATTTACTCGAGGATAAAACAACCATCTACTTTTGCTCTGTACCTTGCTTGTATCGCACATCTCCGTCCTACTCTTCCCAGCAGGTGAGACGAATTCGTCCAAAGCTCGGAGCACCACCCACCTGCAATCTCGCGAGAGCTGTGACAAAACTCGCACACATGCCATGGCCCATCCCAGCCTTTGCACAGCCAGCGAGGAGGAGCTACTGATGAGCTAGAGGACGCTCGACACAGGTGAGTGGCGCGTCAATCGCCCGGCGACCAACTGCCGTCGCGGCGACCAACACGGCACGATGCGTGCGTGCGTGCGCGCGCGTTGCACCAAGCTCGAAACAATGGCCGTCGTGCTGGCGATGCATGGCCACAGTGGCGATGTGCATCGGCCGCTAGCTAGGCTGGCGTGCCGTGTGCCGTGTGCGAACCAGCCAAATGATTGGCGCGATCAGAAAACAGCGGGTGCGAATAATTGCGTGTACTGGTCATGGCAGGAACGGCCTACCTGGAAACCGAGATCGTGTTCGGTCTTCGCCGTGCGGTTGGCCGGTCAAAGGCTCAGAGCTGGCGGCCTCTGCTACGTGACAACGTACTGGTTCGCAGCCGTCCCCGTCTGGTTCCCAGAGCTGTGCGTGTGCTTCGAACGGGCTTGCAAGTTGCAATCCGGAAGAATCTCCACTGCTCCGTGCAACAGCCAGCAGGTGAGGTGAGGTGGGCGAGTTCTAAGTTTTAACTTGGCAATGGAGCCAGTAGTGGCTTCAAAAGCCACACCAGCTTGTCCTTCTGCTGTCGACCTGTCCGCTCGGGAGAATTTGATGTAATCGGGCGGCTGTGTTCTTACTGTGTTGCTCTGTGCTAATGCTACTACACGGTTTATTTTTCTCGCTGCTGAGCTGCAGCTTCCATCAGTGATCACTCATCAGTCCATATGATGCTCTCTGTTGGGGAAATATATTTCCCTTAAACAGGGGCCAAATGACGTCAGCCCTCGACAGTCTTCGGCCCAGAGCCCAAGTCCTGTCGGAGCCCGTTTTCTATCTAAGAGTTGTTTCAGGTCCCAAAGTGCCTCTCGGGGTCCGTAGCTTCGGAGCCCTCGGACCAAGAGGTCCGGCCCGGAGCCCCCAGTCCGGGCCTCGGCGCAAGGCGCCGGAGGCCACCCTCCGAGCGCAGAAGTCCGGAGGCCGCCCTCCTGAGCCAAATCCGGAGGCCGCCCTCCGGAGCCAAGTCCGGAGGCCGCCCTCCGGAGCCAAGTCCATACCGGGGCCCCTCCGCCCCTGGTATGTCGTTTAGCTGGTCAAGCCTGGCGCAGCCTGACACGTCTGTAAAGCTGTAAAAGCTGTCTGGTACCCGTGTACCGTAGTTAGCTCCCTTTCCCTGTCTACCCCTATAAGTCTGGGGGCCTGTAGAGGGTATCAGGGTCTTTTCCTTAAGGCCTGCATGCCTATAAAAGCAGGGCCAAGCCCTTGTAACGGGGGACAGGCTCCAAGGGGGCCAGGAGACCCTGGAGTTATCCTCTTCACATCAAGGCACACCATACCAAATCCACTATAAACTGGACGTAGGGTTATTATCCCCTAGGGGAGGCCCGAACCAGTATAAACCCTATCTCTCCCTGTGAGAACCCATCGAGGTTCATTCTCCACATCATACTCCACCACAGAAAAACCTGCTGGAACTAACGCAATTGTTCCAACAGTTGGCGCCGTCCGTGGGGCCTTAGACTAGAAGCTAAGTTCTCTACCACTGCCTGCAGTTCGAAGCACGCCTGCGGGGGGAGCTTCGAAGCTTTCTGCTTCGCGCACTCTTCGGCAAGGGGCTTCGGGCGCAGTCCGAAGGCCAATTTTCGCCTTCCCTTGCCCTCCGCATACCGGGGCTCGCCCCCCAGCAAGGGGCTCCGCTTTGTGCGTCGGGGGTCGTCGAGGTCCCTAGGGGCTACGAAGCCAACCTTCAGCCATCTCGCGAGGTACGTCCGCTGTCCGAAGCACTACCTCGACGTGCCATGTCGTAATCATTTTAATGCATTTTCGAAGCCTTGCTTCACCCCAAAAAATCGAATCCGAAGCCTTGCTTCGCCTTATTAAAATCCGAAGCACCGCTTCGCCGTGTTGAAAAACCGAAGCCTTGCTTCGCCTCGTTTAAAAAAAAACAAAAACCGAAGCCTTGCTTCGCCTTGTTTAAAAAACCGAAGCCCTGCTTCGCCTTATTTAAAAACCGAAGCCTTGCTTCGCCTTATTAAAATCCGAAGCACCGCTTCGCCTTATTTAAAACCCGAAGCCTTGCTTCGCCTTATTTAAAAAACCGAAGCCATGCTTCGGCGTATTAAAATCCGAAGCATTGCTTCGCCTTATTGAAAAACTGAAGCACTGCTTCACTTTATTTAAAAAACCGAAGCCTCGCTTCGCTTTTCAAATTCCGGAGCACTCCTCCGAAGGCTACACAGCGCCTCCGGGCCCGTAGCAGCTGGCTTTGAGGCTTCCGAGCGACGGCTCGGCAAGTCCGGGATTCCAGGCTCCGGCCTGACGCATCCCCGGGTCGAAGGTGGCCCAGGGTCGAAGGTGGCCCAGAGTCGAAGGTGGCTCAACATATCGCAGGTTCGGTGAATCCACACCAAATATCCTTTTCACTACAGAACCAAGCTCCAGAAGCCTTGCTTCGCCATCTAAACACGCACCGGAGCCCCGCTTCGTGCGACGTGATCTAAGTTAAAAAACTAAGCTTGTCGAAGCCAGACTTCGCTAAAAATCTAAGTGCGTTCAGGGCCTCGCCCACGCACAGCATCCAAATCCCGGCATGCCGAAGCATGCTTCGCTCAGATTGGTTATGCGGAAGCCTTGCTTCGCACCAAATTGATGCGTTCGGAGCCCGTAAGAGGCCTTCGCTCGGTACAAATCAAAATATCTGAAGCCGCCGAAAAGGCGCACCCCTTCGCATGTTTATTTTTTGCCCGCACCAGCAACGGTTAAGTCCCTAACTGCCACGAGCAAAAGGGGGGAAGAATGTATGCGAGGTGTGCGAGTGTAATGCGCAGTACGAGCGTGACAAGCTAAGCGTTCGAAGCCAAACAATGCGAAACATACAAACGAAGTATGCAAATATAATAAACTCCGTTCATTAAGAGACAATTGAGAAGTATGTTACAAACATGCTTCGAAAACAAAACTACGAGTAATCTGTGTCTAAGCCTAAGAAGAACCGAGTGCGAGGCCCCAACCCTCGCTTGCCTCTCCTTCGGCGGGGGCCCCCTCGGCTGGATGTTGCCTCGTCGGAGCCCGCTCTCCCTCGACCGGCCCGTCCAGGCTCCGAAGCCCACAGGCTTCGACTTCCGCTTTGCAGGTTGCTCCAAGTTCGCGAAGCAGGCGGGGCCGTGTCGAAGGCAGAAAAGTCTAGGGCTTCGTCGCTCGCTAAGGCCGCTCGCAAAGGCAAAGGTAAAGGGTTCTGGAGGGGCTCCGCCTTCACAGCGGCTAGCAAATCCTGAGCTATTTCGGAGATGGCTTCGCCCCTAGGCCCCCTCGGAAGCTTAAACCGAGGGGGGCCTTCGGACCTAGCTACTTCAAGAATCGCCCACAGTTGTCGAAGCCCTTCAGAGTCCTCGAGGACTTTGAGGTCTGCGCTCGAAGGCTGAGCCTGGGCAGGTATAAAAAACCCCCGCATTCATATTAATAAACTGATAAGTCTTTACAAGCCTACAGCTAGGTATTACAAGGAAGCCTAAGGAGATCTACACCTTCGGAGGCGGAGGCGTCGAGGTCGAAGGCTTGTCCGAGTCACCGGGCCCCTTGAACCGGCGTTGTCGAAGGGCCTTCATGAGGTCAAGGACTGCCTCGCAGCCTTGCTCCTTCCAAGGTTCCTGCAGCCGCCGCCAGGCTCCGCGGACTTCGCCCGGAGGCGTCACCAAGTGCGGACCCCCGAAGGCTACTGGGGTCACGGAGGTCGCAGCCCGAAGGTGGTCACACCCCGCGGCATGGAGCAGGTGCAACACCCCTTGACCCGCGACGCGACCGGCCATAAGAGCGAAGCCCGTCAGCGCTTCGTCCGCTACCGAAGTTGCGGTCTTCAAGAAATCGGCGCGGTCCCCAATCGGGTCCCGGTCGCCAAAATCCAGAGTCGGACACTCGGTCCCTATCTTCTCAAGGACCTCGGTCAGGCTCTGGGTGGCCTCGCCAAGATTAGCCACGACGAAGCTCTCAAGATCCCGAGCCCGCTGGCGGAGCTCCTCGTTCTCCTTCGCCTGACGGGCCTCGGCGTCCTTCGAAGCTTGGAGCTCCGCGCGAAGCCGAGCCGTCTCGGAAGCCAAGGCTTCCTTCGCCTCAGCCGCCGAAGCCTCGGCCCGCCTCCGCTTCTCAGCTTCCACCAGACCTCGCGGCGAAGGGCCTCCTTCTCTTCTGCGAGGCGCTCCATCCGCCTGTCAGCAGCAGTCGAAGCTGCCGCGTTCAGTGCGAAGGCCTTCAGAGATTCAAGAAACCTTAAGTATTAACCAAGGGACAAAGTATAATTCGAAGCTGCAAGGGGCTTCGCTCACCCGCAGGAGAACTTCGTTCGAACTGATGAAGAGATCCGCGGGGTCCTGATGGCTAAGCTGGGCCACCAAGTCCCCCTCCTCCGCAGAAGCACAAGCCTCGCGGAAACCGCGGATCGCCGCCACCGTCACACCTCCCCTCGGCTTGAAAGGATGAATCACCGCCACGGTGGTCTCCGCGGGCTTCGGCGAGGCAGGGCTCAAGCCCACCACGTCGACATCCTCCTCGCCTCGAGGGACCGCACGGCCTCCGCCGCCCTCGCCGTCAGACGAAGTGCTCTCGGACTCCGACTCACTGCTGCTGCCGCTGCTGCTGCTGCTCGAAGCTTCCGCGGGCTTCGATCCACCTTCGCCTACCGGCTTCACTACAGTGGGCCTCGCATCATCTCCGTCATCTGCAAGAAGCCAAGTCAAAACCTGCATATTGGAGCAAAGCTTGCAAAAAAGGGTTTACCATCATCAGAGATCTCTTGGAAGGAAGCAGGGGCTAGGTGTGTCTTCCAGCTCCCTCGCTGCGAAGCGGGCGCATCCACCTCCGCGCCCGAAGTTGGTTCCGCCGGGGCATCCGTGGCCTCCTTGGCAGCAGGAGTGCGCGCGTCGGCCTCCGCCTCCGAAGTCCTCACCGCCGGGGGCTTCGCGGCCTTCTTGGGGGTCGGAGTAGCTGCGGGCTTCGCCGCAGCCTCCCCCGAGGCGTCCGGTTCGTCCTCGTCCCCTCTCTTCCTCTTGGCTCCGGCCGACGAGGTGCCCAGATGGGCGAAGTCCGGCAGAGCTGGGAGCCCTCCGAGGCCGAGCGCGCTCCATACTCTGTTCCAGTGCTCCCAGGACCCCACCAGGGCGAGGCGCTGGTTCTGCTCCTCGGGGGTCGGAGTCCCGACGACTCGGTCCGCCGCCGCGATGGCCTCCTCCGGGGTCCTCATGTCGAGGTCGGCTACACGAAAAGGTTGAGTTAGGAGCAAAGTGTTCGAAGTATTAAAAGCAAGAAGAGCGCGAAGCCTTACAGAAACGGTCGAAGGCCAGCTCGCTGAGTTCACCTCGACCCGAAGCTTGGAAAAGACCCTCCGGCCAAGAGCGCGCGAGGGGGCTGAGCCGAAGGGTGATGAACTCCTCCGCGAGGTCCCTCATGCTCATCTTCGTCGCCACCCTTCGGAGCAGCGAGATCCTCGAGTGAAGGAGGCCTTCGCTGGTCGTCACCACCCCTTCGCGCCGGTACAGGATGTGGGCGTTGGTACTCCGAAGGGGAGAGTTCGCGCCAACGGAGGCATAGAACCACTCTTGATCCCACCTCGAATACCACTTGTTGTTTATAGCCCTCGCAGGGAAGGCGTCCTGGAACTCCTTCCGGAGCTGGAAGTTGGCGCTGCCGAAGGCCAGCGCCCTCTTGACGCGGTCCGTCCCCTCCCTGGGCTTCGGCTGGCAGTTGGCGTCGTGAAGGGCAACGAAGACATCCGCGCGGCCCTCGCAGCCTTCGGCCCTCATGGCCCACTCAAAGACAGCTAGCCTTGCCACTGCATTGGGCGAAAGCTGAGGAAGCTCGAGGTTGTAGGCCTTGAGGACTTCGCTCAGCATCCCCACCGCAGGCAGTCCGAGGCCGGCCTCGAAGAAGGCTTCAAACACCACCACTTCGTCGGCGCGAGGCTTCGGTACGGCCTCCGACTTCTCTGGAACCCTTAATTGGATTTTCGCTGCAATCTTCCCCTCGCAGGCTCTCCGGACCGACTCCTCCGTAGAAATCGAAGCCCTCATCTCCAGGGTTTGCTCGAACCTGTCGGAGGGCATCCGAAGGTCCCTCGGCCCCAGTCGCCTAACTGCGGGCTTCGCTGCCGCGGCTGCTGCTGCCGCTGCCTGCACTTGGGCGGAGTCCGAGCTCGAGCCCAAAGCCAGGGGCTTCGCCACTGCCTTCTTCGGCATTCTGATCAGACTTCGGCTCGAAGGGCTAAAAGATGGCGAAGGGCTAGAAGCTAGCGGAGGCCGCTCTGCGAAGCTAGGAGGAAAAGGAGAGCGAAGATTGTAAGGCGGTGAGAAAGAAGTGAATGAAAGCGTGCCGGAGCCGCACGCGGTAAGTCTCTATTTATAGGCGCGGTAAGAATTTCAACCGTCGTGGGCCGAGCCCACCGTCAGGTGGGCCTCCAGCGAAGGCGAACCGGCCCAGATCAAGGTAACGGTAACTTTCTTGACCGTTGCGGGGCCGTTCGGCCTCCCCGAGGCCGTTCCGGCGACTAGCGCGGGCATTTATTACCCCCGGGTATCGAGGTCACCTTCGGTCCAGGCTCCGAAGGTATGTTTCCTCTGAAGTCATGTTTTCAGGTCATTTGTCCTAGGGGCGCGTGCACCCCTTCGTCCCGAAGGCCTGCACGCGAAGGGCTACTGTTGGGGAAATATATTTCCCTTAAACAGGGGCCAAATGACGTCAGCCCCCGACAGCCTTCGGCCTAGAGCCCAAGTCCTGTCGGAGCCCGTTTTCTATCTAAGTGTTGTTTCAGGTCCCAAGGTGCCTCTCGGGGTCCGTAGCTTCGGAGCCCTCAGACAAAGAGGTCCGGCCCGGAGCCCCCAGTCCGGGCCTCGGCGCAAGGCGCCGGAGGCCACCCTCCGAGCGCAGAAGTCCGGAGGCCGCCCTCCTGAGCCAAATCCGGAGGCCGCCCTCCGGAGCCAAGTCCGGAGGCCGCCCTCCGGAGCCAAGTCCATACCGGGGCCCCTCCGCCCCTGGTATGTCGTTTAGCTGGTCAAGCCTGGCGCAGCCTGACACGTCTGTAAAGCTGTAAAAGCTGTCTGGTACCCGTGTACCGTAGTTAGCTCCCTTTCCCTGTCTACCCCTATAAGTCTGGGGGCCTGTAGAGGGTATCAGGGTCTTTTCCTTAAGGCCTGCATGCCTATAAAAGCAGGGCCAAGCCCTTGTAACGGGGGACAGGCTCCAAGGGGGCCAGGAGACCCTGGAGTTATCCTCTTCACATCAAGGCACACCATACCAAATCCACTATAAACTGGACGTAGGGTTATTATCCCCTAGGGGAGGCCCGAACCAGTATAAACCCTATCTCTCCCTGTGAGAACTCATCGAGGTTCATTCTCCACATCATACTCCACCACAGAAAAACCTGCTGGAACTAACGCAATTGTTCCAACACTCTCCAATATTCATGTACTTACCGAGACGAGTTCTACTTCTCTCGCGGTTGTAGTTTCCACTATCATGTCCACTCGACTCATGGCTGCAGTTGCTCCCCACAAACCAATTGACTCCGGGATCCGATTGCTGCATGCATCTCTTCGCTACAAAGGGATCTTCTCGGCTTTTCCCCCAACGGGATCCCCATCTTGTTGCCGCAGACAGATCAATGGCGCCACCCGGTCACATTTTAGTCGCTAATAACCCTTCATTCATTCCTAATCATGGTGACAGAGTCACAGAGCTGGCAAGGTCCATGGATGGCCGGGGCTGTGCGTGTGACCGGACCGGCCGATGGGCCACGGCGACCGGCGAGGGGAGGGGAGAGGAGACTGGAGAGGGGGAATTGGGAAAAAGGAAGCATCGAACGAGACAAACGGAAGCATATCTGTCTGCGGTATTTGCATGGGCCCCTCGCGGCGGCAACAGCCAGAAGCCATCACGTGCCTGCTCCAATGCATTTGAGATTCTCTACATTTTTGTAGAGGACACGCACTCTCAGTTCCATCAAAATTTATGTGTTTGGTTGTCTATTTCTCAACCCACAGAACTAAGATGTACTGTATATTACCGGGAATACTAGCATTTGGTTGACTGGATCCATTATAGCTATTCGTATTCACCGGTACAAGCGTACGGTTTTATTCTAGTTCCAACCAACACCTTAAAATCAAAATTATCGTCAGATAAGACCGAGCGAGCAGAAAGAAATGAAGAGAGAGGTGCGCTAGCATCCCTGTCGTCGCCCCGCACAGCCCCCTCCGCCGCGGCCCCACGAGACCTCGCTGCTGCCCTCCCGTGTGTTGGCGTCTCGCGCGGGCCTCCGCCGCCGCCGTGTGTGGCCCCTGTCACCACCGCCCCACACGGCCCCCTTCGCCACCACCCCACAGGCCCTCGCCGCTACCCTCCCACACAGGCCTCCTTCGTTGCCGCCGTTGGGCATGGCCCTGGCGTCCGTCGGTTGTCGCCCCACACAGCCCTGTTGTCGTCGTTGCCCTTTCTCTCTTCTTCTCTACCCGATCCAACTTTTTTTTCTTCTCTCTTCCCTGCTTGCTGCCCTTTCTCTCTGCCTACCAAAGACAAACTCTTTTAATTGTATCCATATAAACAATGTATCAAACACTTCTTTTTCAAAATACGACTCCACACATCCAGCATATATAATCCTAGCTCCGAAAAGAAACCAAACATACTCTTAATGGTGCAGCATGACAACTAACTCCACAAGTTAAATTAGGCTCCACATCATTGAATCTGCACCGGAGGAGTCGTGGTGGGGCCTATGGAGCCAGAAGCATCTTCTACTAAAGGGAAGCATCTTCTACTAAAGGGAGAACCAAAGTGTGCTCTCTGATCCTTAGGACACTATTGGCCGTTGGGAGGCATGTGGCTTCGAGTGTAACATTTATTTGTAGGATGCTACGGAGGGCTCCATAGATGATTGCGAACGAGGCCATAGAGGTCCTGGAGGACCTTTAAAGGGGGTTGTGCTCTTGTTTTTCTTCGAATGCATCACTTCGAAGATTTGGTGGTAAAAAGGCTAGTTTCGTACTAGGTCCCTACCAATTGTTAGTATAAGAGTTTACACTAACACGTTTAATTAGCCTCGAAGAGCTAGTTTAGAAGCAAGTTGATATTCATACCAGTTCATGCCTTTGAAATGGATAATAACCTTACATCTATGCCGAAAAAACAAATGTCTTGTCATATATTGAGGCATACCTTCGAAATGAGGTACACGCGCGAAGGGGAGGCACTTCTTTGAGATCTTCCTCCTGTCTTGAGAAGCTTCAGAACACCTTAATTAGCTTCGATACTCCGAAGTCTGCATTGCCCGATGGGATTATTTTCCTCCAAATATATTATAAGGAAGCTACTAGCGCTCGCATGTCTCACCAAGTGTTGATCGTCGAACGCACGTTCCGTCATTTGATTTCCCACCTCACGCATTACAATTATTGCCCGGTAAAAACATATTGTCTGCATCGCACATCGCTTAATGAAATATTTATTTTCAACTAGTGAAATATTTATCTTCAATAGTTGAAATATTTATTTTCAACACGGGAAACATATCATAAAACATTTAACTTCAACGATGAAACATTTTATTTTCAACATATGAATCATTCGTCTTCAACAGGTGAAACAATTAAAACATTTATTTTTAACATATGAAACATAGTATAAAACATTCTTATTCAATAGGTGGAACATTCGAGATAAAAGATTGAAAACTTTTAAAGTAAAAGAATAAAACATTAAGTTCTTTGCAGTACGCAACAGATGAAAAAATTATCTTCAAATTTCATTTCTAGTGGACTAGCTATACGTTGGGCATGATGAGCTAGCTATACGCTGGGCTTGGCGTCTTAAGCCATAACCTACAACATATCCATATTAGGAGCATGTTTGGTAGTGTTCCAGCTTCTTTGCCAAGCCAAACAGGCTCAGCTCTACAACAGATCCATCAATTCTACTCAATCAAACACTTTTGATAAACATGGATAAGATTATCCATTTACCCTCCACCTCTCTATTCCAGGATTTCTGGAGCAATTCAATTCAACCAAACACTTTTGATCTACTCCAGATTACAAATAGATCCAAAAATTAATCTGAATTTCAAGATCTCAAGCTCAAACAAACAGTCCCTATATCTCTTACCTTGCGTGTCATGAAAGAGCATGTTCTAAATTCTAAATTCCTCACTGCTACCTCCTATCCTAGTCGGCAAGACGGCTCGAACGCCGTTGATCCATCAACACCAACGCGGTACGCTGCTGCTCCAATCTAATCTCTCCTCATAATCACAACACTGTGGAGAGTGATTGATTATTTGACTGATCCGTCGTCACCTCCGCCTCTCAATCTCTTACGCGCCACGTCGCGATCAAAATGTGCAATTGCAGAATAGTAGAAATGCAGGACGCCCGGGAAAGGGAAGAAGAGAGCGTTGGTTACCTAGCTCGCCGAGACAAGATCCGTGAAAGGAGTGTGTGAATTATTAATAGAGAGAGAGCGAGGAGGAGGGCCCCGTCTCCTTTCCCGGAATGATACGCCATTGATACCGCAGCCCGGCGACGCGAGTACTCGATCCCATGGCCGTGCATTCATGCAACCATGCGTGGACGAGACGGCCCGACGGCTGGCCGGCCGGCCGGCGACGAGACCAACGATTGAATTGAATCCGGACTGCTGCATGCGACTGCGAGCAGTAAGGAGTAGAAGAAAAGTCGCTCTCTTCTGGGAACAGTCTCCACTGTGGCGTCCTCTCGTCGTCGTTGTCGTCGCGACTCGCGAGCGCCAAAGCGGCCGGCACAGTGACAGTGCCCACTGCCCAGCTAGCTGGTCATTGCAAGCCGGCCACACAGGTGTCGACATGTATGTACCCGTGCACAGTGTCGCTGCTTCGCCTTCCCAGTTACACGTAGCTTTCAGCGTCCTCCTCCTCGCCAGCTTTCTCAGAGACAGGTTTCCAGACACTTTTCATTTATAGTGCTGCGTTATCAGCGGTCGCCGTCGTCCACCGGAGGAGGGAGATCGAGGAGAGTAGAGTAGCTAGGACGTACATGCATTGTCGCCAGCCATGGCAGCGGCGGCCTTGTGGTCCGTGCGTCTCAGCGAGAAAGCGCGCTGCAGCGGCGGAGGAGGCGGGGTCACGGGCTGCGTTTCGCAGCGCGCACGCGGCGCAGGCGCAGGCGCAGCCGGAGCCGGCCCGTGTGTTCATCGCGTTGCCTTGCAGGCGTGGTCAAAACTGTGCTTGTACTTGCAGGTAGGGTTTGTGTAGGCCACCTACACTTCTGACAAAATGGTCACACTCCCACTGTCACTAATGCCTGGCAGTAACAATTCTTGGCTGGTGCCATGCATCCTTCTCACTTCTGGTTCTTCTACCAGCCTCAGCCTCCAACTACCCAACAAATGATGGCAGTTAATGGAGAACTTAAAAGGGATGGTTGGACACATCAATAGCTCAGTTCAATGACACATTGATATTGGGTTGCATGCTTGCATCACAATCACATCTGAGGAAAAAAAAAGAGATCTTTTTCGGTGGATTGTTCAAGTATGCGATTCATGGAGTTTTGCCTTTTGAATTGGCGCAAGTGAAGAGAAGCGCTGGAATGGATAATGATCTGAGAAACGAAACCGAACAGATTTGACAGCAAAATCAACCCGAAATCAACGGCACATTTCGACTTATGAGCAGTTTGTTCGATCTTGAAATTACAGACACGAGAGAACGCAAAAAGGAAGGCCGCAGATGAGGAAATGTGTACGGTTCAAGAGGAAGCGGGGAGAGGAAGGGTAATTAACCGGCCGCGCGCGCTTCTTTAATCCGTTGCCGCCGCCGTCGACGATGGTGGCACCGGGGAAGATATGGACATGGCCGCCGCCGGCGTGCTGCCGTTGCTGTGCACGACCACATGGCTGGAAGGAACGGCTGTGATGGTCTTCGTGGAGGTGGTGGTGCTCGTCGGCCGGAGCGCTCTCATTGGGCTGGCCAGCGCCGCCCACGCCCAACTCCGGTGGCTCCGGCAGCCCGACTTCTTCGCGCTGCCACCGCCGGCTGCGGCAGCGCCCTCTGCTGCGGAGAGCCAGTAGGACGAGGAGGTGGGGCCCATGCCTCCAAAGAACCCGGCGCACTTGATCCGGTGCTGATGCTCGTACACGTCCTCGTCCTCGTCCTCGTCGGCTCCGTCGTCGCCGCCCAGGTGGCCGAGCGAGCGCATCTTGTTGGGCTTGGGCTCGCGCTGGGACTCGACACGCCGGAGCGTGCAGTCGCCGAACCCGTTGGAGATGCGCTCCAGAAAGTCGCCGGAGAAGCTGCGGCTGCCGCACCCTACGGAGCGCGACCGCGCCACCTTCCGCCCGAAGGATGACGACGACGACACCTGGCTCGGGCTATCCGGTTCGCCGATAACCTCGAGCCTCCGGCCCGACGCCGACGATGTGACCGCGCGCGGCGGCTGTTCATGTGCGCTGGCGCCGCCGGGAGCGGACCCACCTCGGGACGCCCACGCCACAGACGCCACCGATACTGACTTCCTCCTCGCGGCGGCGCCACCGTTGGTGTACATTGTTGATGTGGCTGCCTGGTGCGTGTACGGCGACGAGGACGAGAGGTACAGGAAGGACCAGAAGCTCTTCTTCCGCGGGCTCTCGGCCGTCACGGACGAGACCGACGACGATAAGTGCTCTTCGGGCCTCGGCGCCACCGACTTGCTCCGCTTCAGCCCACCGCCGGCCAGAGCCACCGACGCAGAGGAAGACGTATACGACGACGAGGAGGAAGTCTTCTTCCTGTGGAAAGGGATCAGCTTGCGCGAAGCACCGGAAGAATGGAGCGGCGGAGGAGGGGGCTCGGCCACGCGGCGAAACGACGGCGGCGACGACGGCGAGGCGGAAGGGGGAGGGTGCCCGCCGAGAGTTCCGAACGGGCTGGACTTGGACGAGGACACCAGCCTCCCCAGCTTCTCCTGCAGGCAGAAGGCGCATATCCCGCCACCAGCCACGGCCGCCGCCGCCGCCGCGCCGGGCCGATACGGGTGCTCGCTGCAGTACTGGATACCATCCAGCGCCGCAGCCGCCCCCGCCGCCGCTTGTCCGCCCTCCTGATCCCCCACTCCCCCCGTCGCCTTCTCCCCCATCCTTCCACCAACCTGTCGCCTCTCCACCACCTCGCTCTGCTGTCTGCTTCTTGACACACCCAAATGCACGCGCCCGCCTCAGCTACGATCTAGCTGAGCTCCTAGGTAGGCAGAGCAGCCATGCACAGATGACCGAACTCGCTAGCTAGCTGGATGATCGCCGGCATTACCCAGCTTGACGTGACTGATTTGCCTCCACCACTGCACCCTGCCGCTGTTCTTGATCCCCTTTTACTGCACGAGCATCAGCAGCAGCAGGAGGAGACGAACAAGCTAATCTCTCCAAGAGGGGAGTGAGAGAGAGAGTGTGCGGGAGGAAGAGAGCAGATGGGGTACAAGCTAGAGAGAGAGAGAGAGAGGGTAGCAGTAGGCAGTAGCGGTCTAGTACTGCAGGGCATGGGAGAGACTAGAGAGGCGGAGGAGGTGGTGGACACAAGCGTCCGCTAGCTGCTGCGGCGTGCTGAGTTCAAGAGCTCTAGTCCATTTTAGCGCCATTTCTGGAACATTTTTATTTCGATTTTGCATCGCTGGGTGGGTTTGTTTAATGGGCCGCGGGGTGTGGCCTGGAATACGAGACCCTGGGGTAGTGGGTAGTGGGGTGGCAGTGACAAGTGAGTTGCGCTGCCCGAGCAGGAGGCCACGTGGGGGGCGACCTCTTTTTACGCAGGCTCACTACTGTCACTGTAGACGTACGTACGCTAAGTACGTTCTCGTATCGTATGCGGTATATACGGTGGTCCCGTATGGCATGGCCTCCACGTCACCGTTTAAGGGAATCTCAATTATAATAAGTATTCTTATTCAAATTGATTTGTTATTTTACTATTCACTCTAATATATTTAATAAATATGACTTCATATTTTTATGTAACTATATTTTATCAATTTATATACATACAAAGAAAATAAAACAATTAAACAAACACAATATTCAATGAAATAATAAGTTTGATTAGCTTGTTAGATGTAGCAAGTGTGGAGAGAAGAATAACAAACCCCCTAAAATAACAAGTCAAGTAATCAATACAATAAAATAATTTTTTAGATCATATTTTTTATTTTAAAAAATAGCAAATATAATGGAGATGTTTTAACCGCAGTTTCGGGCTAGCCGCAATCTGACTAGTATGGGTGGTAATCTCTGTGTTTCTTTTTTCTCGCGGGGAGGATCTTCTGAGGTGTAAGTCACGATGGGCATGACATTTCTGAGGGAAAAATACTCTCCTGAAACAAGTGTTTTCCCCGATCGGATGGCGATGCATAAAATAAATTTGGTGAGTAGCTTTAAACTGTTCGTTCATCGAGTGTGGTTTTAAAATCATAGACTTTAACTTAATCCTTAGACTATATATAATTACCCTTTACACGGAATAAGACATTAAACTAACTAGAATTATAGAGGAAATGAGGAAGACAACGATTGTTTCGATCGGCATAGATCTTGTAGCCATGAGAGGGTAGTGTCGAGATTCCAGACTTCACTTGCACTAGTCATTGGTTACTCCTTCAAAGTTCCTCCAAGGTGACTAAAGATCATGTTAATTTAGGAGTAGGACGGCCGACCCAGAAAAAGCCAAACTCGTTGCTTGGCTCGTGGCTCCCTTTTATATTGAATGCTGTGGAAATCGGGGAATCAATTTATAAACACTTTTACCGTGCTAAAGAGTGTTTGCCCAATAGGACACATCGGTTGATAAGCTACACATGTTTTTTATAGAAAGCTAGGTTATCCTGTCGTCTAAATTGTCTTCTTAACTGAACGGTTAGATATTTACCGTGCTGTCATAAATAGAAAGACATGTGTGGTTAAACGAGACAAGAAAGCCAGCTCCTTCGTCATAGTAAATTACGGACACAATGTTCGTTTGTGCTCCGGGACGTCAAGCTCAGGGATCCCGACCTGCACAGGACATCGAGCTTGAGGGATCCGTCTCAGGAACGAAATGCTTAGGATGGACATCTAGAAGAAAGCCGACCCAACTCGGCACCAATAGCTTGTGCTAGTCGTCTAAACGCTCCGATCCTTCTCTCATTATTCGTTTGTGTATAAAAGACAACGAACTTGGAGTAGGTAGTATACCACCGTGTTTCTCACTTCTCAGGCAAGCTATTTATATGGCTGTGAGATTAGATGGGATCAGATTATTTTGTTCCAGTTTTTAAAGATGGGATCGTCTCATCTTGTGTTTGATTGAATGAGATAGATTCGTTCTAATTTTTTATTTGGTTAGAGAGATTGGAGGAGAGAGATGCAGGCCAAAATAGCAACAATTAATTGTGGAACCCACGTGTCAGCCGAAGAAAAAAAGAGGAATATATTGGTCCGGTAGATTTTGAGAGACTGGGCTATCCCGTTTTTTGAAACATATTTTCCTGAAATATTTCCTAATGGGAATCATCTCATCCACTGTATCTCTCAATCAAACAGCTCTAAAAATAAGATTGTTCCATCCTATCTCAGAATATTCCTCAAACCAAATGGATCTAAAACACCGGCGATGTGTCGTTCCGGAGGCACACGGAAAACCCGACTAATTTCAGGGCCCGGTCTCGCTCCTGTCCTCCCCTCCGCCATGGTCCATGGAAGACCAGAAAACTGCCACCCCACCCCTATACCTACTTCCACTTGGTTCCAGTTTCTGCCCACAGCTGCATGCCATGTTCGTTCCCGTGGACAGATTGATGTACCGTCTGCATGTGCCACTGGTGTTGTTTAATTACGACGCATAGCAGCAGGCGCTTCAGTTAATCCAACTTTTTGGCCGATGGCTTGTACAGTTAAATCCTCTGGTTTTATTCCGTCCTACGCTGCATGCTCAACCCAGGTTTACAGAGCCACAGTAACAAGCCAGCTATTGTGATTTTTAGATATCATACATAACCAGGTTACACTCTTCTTTGTTAGAAAGCAAAACAACAATGTTTCTGCTGGGGATTCCGGCTTACAAACAAGCTAGCCAACACAGTAAGCTTACAAGCAAAACAAAGCTAACACCCGGGACCCAGGGCACATAGCAATTAATGTGATTTTCATCCATCTCACTAACCAAACTAGCTAAACAGTAAGCGTTATCGATCTAGTTGACCGTTTTTTTTTTTGTACAATATAAACCAGACCACCCCGATACCGCTGTCTAGCTGCCCGCGGGTAGCCAGTGTTGCAAACATGGCTCAACCCAGGAGCAGTACTAATTTGACAAGAGAAAGAGTGATATTATCAAGATCCTCAGGGAGGGGGTGAGAGACTGAGAGCATCGCTGCATTGCTACAGCTATTTATTCTCAAAACCTCTAGCTTATATAGTGCTAGTACCTGATAATAAACTAGCTATTTCCTTAGAGATATGACCTGAATAATCATATCTCTAAATTAATAATTCCTAATTTAATGTTATAGTACGTGTGGTTCGTCCTATATTGGGCTATGATGTGGGCTTTGGCCTCCAGGCCCATGCCCATGACACGCTTGTTTTTAACTTCAACTTTACACAACTAATATTCAATCTTTCTTTAAATCTTTGTTGAACCTTTTAATTGACTACACAGTTCATATGTGTGTTTGGCTGGTTTCCTTTCCCAATTTGTTTGGCAAACAACTCACAAATGATACTAGTGTTTTCAGCATTCCATTCAATATGGGAAGCCATGTACTGCTGAATTCACCATGATATGAAATATTAAGAAGTGTGGATACTTTTAGCATTTCATAAAATAACAACCACAATGAAATGTAAGATGAAAACATTTAATATATTGCTGATTTCTGAATACTTACAGTGGTAGATAAACACTAAATTTGCAGGAAGTCTCAAAGATCAACGACCCAGAACCTGCAATTTGAGAAATACTTAAGAAAAACTGACCTACTGAAGTCACTGCAATTATGACGGATAATTTGTCACCTAGTCAACATAGCAATTTGAGAAATACTTCAGAAAATTTTATCTACTGACTACCGAAGTCACTGCAATTACTACTGAAGAATATATGTACCCTGATAAGTAACTTAGTGGATAATAAGTCAAGAATTAACAGCAGGAAAGTTTGATGAGTACACAAAGTTGTCAGCAAGTCAACATACTAATCAATAATGTCTATTTGAAAATATGTGTGATTATCACACTAACTATATTAGGGCAAACATCATAAATATATGATGTCCAGAGAACTTATAATGCAAATCATCAACTGCTAAGAACAGGAAATGCATCGGGCGCAATAAAACAAGTATTTCTTCTGTTGCATTGAACCCATAGAGAAAATACAAAATTACCAGTATTTGGTTTATGTTCACAAATCACAAGTGCAATTAACATTCCAGCAAAGTATAGCACACACTCAAATGTCATAACTCAGACACTCAAATGTGATAACTCAGAACGAGAGACAAGCAGAAGATGCACATGAACCAAAGTAAACTTACGAATGATTTCTACCAGCCTCCGATCCAACCCGTGCCCTAATTCAGATCTGGAAAATACCGTACCTACCGTATATTGAACCCTACATTAATTGATAATCCAAGAAGCAAAACCGTACAGACAGCCACAAAACTGCTAAAGGAGTTGGGAAATGGACGAGGAGGTGAATTCTCGGACCAGACCTGGGCTGCTTCTGCCGGCGCGAGCCAGCCGCCAGGAACTGGGCACCCTCAGCTCCTGCACGCGGTTGTCCTGCTCCCTGCCGCTCGCGCGAGGAGCCGGGAGAAGCGACCGCGGAGAGGAGATTCGCGCGGAGGCTGAGGCTGAGGCTGAGGCGAGGCCATGGCCGATGGGGACCAGTGGACCAGGGAGGGCGGCGGCAAACGCCAAAAGGAACGAGGCGGTGAGCTAGGTCTATAAAAAAATCAAACTATATAATTATTTTTATCATATAATATTATAACCTAATATTTTTATCATATAATATTATAACCTAAAATTAGATTTAATGTTTCTTGGTACCATCTAAATTTATAAAAAAGTCGGATTTCACTAACTTATTAGATTGTTATAATCTACACTATAGATTATAATAAACCGATAGAATAAGTTGTCTTGTTTGATTCAACTTATAAAAAAAACTAGATTATTATAAGCTTAAACAAATGTGCCTATGTAGATAATATATGAGATTATAAATAGAATGATAAATAATTAAAACCATGCCTTTCAAGTTGACTGGGCTTGTCCCTTATAAACAGGAGCACTGATATATGTTTAAATAGGCTAAAATATAGATTTTTTTATAATAATATTTTTTTAAAAAAAATCAAATTTGTATGCCCATTTCAAAAAATTGCATAAGTAACATGCGGTTTCATTTGAAGTGCTGACTCCAGTCGGCACTTCAAGTACCGACTGGATACCATTTAAACAAGTACCGACTGGAGGTGACGTGACATCCAGTCGTCGCATGCTATTTTTGCAATTTTTTCAAACGGATATACAAATTTGATTTTTTTTAAAAAAATATTATTTTAAAAAAATCCAAAAATATAGCTCCATACGAAATCATGCATGTTATTGTTTCTGTTTGTTTGAACATGCTTGCTCTTTTGCAAAAATCAGCGTGCTCTAGTTGTTAAGATTTTGTTTTTTCGTTTCATTAATCAAACCCAGGCAGCATTCACTCCAGAAGATCTATATTCCAGAGATAAGTTGGTGTTATTTTGACTTGTTTCTTATATTTGACATGTATATCCTTGCTGCGTCTATCGGCAACAATAGTTTCTGGTTTTAGCATATTCATTTTATTAACTTAACAAGTATTCCTCCGTTTGCGAATGTAAGTTATTGTCGTTTACCAAATTCATCAATACATCAATGTATTTAGACACATATATGTCTAGATACATTGATGTATAGACGAATCTGACAGAATTACTTACATTCAGACAAACGGATGGAGTAAATTATAAGATTCAAAATTACCTGTTCAGCCTCATGATGCTGTGAAGAAGCTAGCTAGCACTTTCTGTTTCAGTGAGCTCAGGAAACCTCATTGGGTGCCCAATTACACTACATGGTCACTCAGTGGAAGGTATGGATCTGATCACAGTGCCAGTGGCACCATTTCAACACTGTCAAGTGAACTACTTTTATGCACATCGTGCCAAATGTTCGATCGTCATACTGGCACGGTGCCTCAATTATGATTTATGATGACACAACAGGACACTGTGCTTTGACAGATCAAGAACAAGAAGAACTAACTGAAGATGTTTTCTCAGTGACGGGCTCAGGTTTCTGGCACATTTGCGGCCATGGTTTACACAGGATGCTTGCTGTTGGTTTACTCGAATCGAAGCAAGCCAAGAGAAGAAGAAGATAAATCGAGGGGTAAGAACTCACCGCCTCCGTCACTTTGCTGCTGTGTGCGTTTGTACATATTTATTGTGAATAATTGAACACTGGCGTGGAAGAACAAAAGAGACTTTGCAGAAGAGGCCAAGACGTTTCACCAAGTCCAAGTGGGACAATAACCGAAAGAAACATGGAAAACAACGTGCATTCCAGTGATGATAATATACTAAACTCAATCATTTTCACCCACTTGGACGTTAATCAGACATGTATTAGGATTCAGGACCAACGGCTCTCTTCCCGACCACAAAAAACTCCGCTGAAAAATCGGCAGATTGATAGGAAACAAGAAATGGATTCTCCAGAGAGGGACAGTTCTCTTCATACCGGCAGTCGGCAGAGGGAGAATCTGCTCAATTACCAATACACAAGGTGTTGTTTCCCCATTTGTAGTTGTAACTAAAATGTAATTATGGTGTAATTTGATCGTTTGATGGCAACATGAGCCGCACGAAACGGAGCTTGAAAACTTAATACGTTCAAGCTTATCTGACACTAGAGTGTATACTGAATACCTATGATTACACTCGACTGGTGCTGCATAGAGCATACTATGCGCTACAGCAGCGGCCAGAAGTGAACAAATCGTAGCCATGGAGGCAATGCGTTTGGCTTCCTAGCAGATGCAGAGTTGGCCTCGTCTTGACCTAACGAGAGAGTAGAAGCAGCAGCTCCAGCTCCAGCTCCAGCTGCTGCGGTTGCTGCAGCCCTGGGGCAGAGGAAGAAGTTCCTGCTGCCGAGGTCCATGAGCTTCTCCTCCGGGCCCAAACCTACGAGCAAAACAGCCGTTTCAGTCGAGATCGAGGAGGTAGCAGCGGGCAAGGGAGGAAGGTAAGAAAGCAGCAGGGGGCTTGGTGCCTTGGCGCTTCACGTACTCTGCAAGCTGAACTGGGAGAAGTGGAGGCCGAAGGCGGCGGGGTCGGCGGACGGGAGCAGCGGACGGCGGCCCTCGCGGACGTAGAGCTCCACGGCGGCGGCGACGAGGTCGGCCACGCGCCACTCGGTGCGCGCCATGACGTGCAGCGGCCACATGCTCTGCCGAACGGCCACGGTCAACAGCACCCTGCTCGGCGTGATCGGCCGCCTCTCGCCGGCGCCCGCGTCGCCAGCTCGCCGGAAGCTCTGTCCCCTGACGCCGACGAGCAGGTCCGGCTGCGTCCGGGGCCGCTGCTTCAGCATCGGGTGGCGCTGCTGCGGCTGCTGCTCCGACGCGCCGCGCCCGTGGAACGACGCCGACCGCTGCTTAGCCACCACTGCTGCCGCCGCCGCATGCCGCTGCCTGGACCCGTCTTTCTGATCCACCGGCGCTGCGAGGGGAGGCATCTTTCACCAATTAATCAACCAGAAGCAATGAACGAATCATTCACCGCCTAGCTAGCTCCTACTCCGAGAACCTAAGCTACGCAAGAGGCGGATAAGCGGAGCACGGCCGCCGAGCAGAGGCTGGACTGCCGGGAGAGCGGACGATTCATGGCGTGAGAGAATATCGAGCCGCTGTCCTGCTGCTGCTATAAGTAGGTAGCTCTGCAGCGCAGACCGCAGAAGCTTGGCTCAATGGCTCATGGCCAGGGCACGGGGAAGTCGAGACTCGAGAAGAAGAAGAGATGAGGAAGGCGTAGGTACGTGGTGCGCGTGTGCAATTTATTGGCACACGGATGACACGTGTGAGGTGAGCTGGGGCAGTGGACTGATTTGGCCTGGCAGTGGATAGTACTGGATACACTTGCTGCCTGCGTCTGCGTCATGGCGCATGGGGAGCAGCAGAAATGTCAAAGGTGGGTTGGTTAGCCACTTGGCCACGCGGCCACACCACACTGGCGAAAAGCAGCGTGGCCCGGTGGAGCTTGCTTCTGGGGCGGGGCGGGGCGGGGCGGGCCTCAGTTACGGCGACAGCCGACAGCGACGGCGACGGCGGCGTCGGCGTCGGCGGCCGCGGCGGCAAAACAGTGGAGCAAGCAAAATCTCGGTTGGCCTGTCCATTTTCGACGAAATAATTTGATTCAGTTATCCGCCCATCCCAATCGCCCAGGCCCCAGCTGGCCCTAGGGCTTAAGCGTAACGAGCATGTTTTTCAGGCTAAATGAATGCATAGATGTGTACTGTTTGAATCTGCACATTTTCTGGGAGATTCATCAGCTACGGACGGACACAAGTGAGAGTGGGTGGGCCTGTCTCTGAAAACGCCAAGAATTTTGAGTTTACCCATTAGGATTGAGAATTTTTTTTGAAATAATATTTTTTTTAAAAAAAACAAATCTATATGCCAAATTCAAAAATTTGCAAAACTAATAGGTAGTCGGCATTTGAAGTGCCAACTGGACTCTAGTCGGCACTTCAAATGCCGACTGGTGCCGACTGTGCCATGTTTCAAGCACTGACTGGTGCTGACGTGACACCTAGTCGGTACTTCAGCTCCGTATTGATAAATACGGATCGTGATAATTATTGTCACGATTATTGATAGTAAAATATAAAAATAAAAAATATAATAACACGTCAGTAATTTTACTTAATATTTGCATGCCGTTTTGATTAATAGGAGAAAATGATGGCACGCAAGTCTTTAAATAATCTCATGTCCAAATCAACCGAATAATGGAATAATTTGGGAGCGTGATAACGACTCTTTCTACCGGAGCGTGATAATTTGGGAGATTTAAAAAGTATATGTATGTTATTTGATTACTTATTACTTATGTGATGATAAATAGAACTATATGGATTAACTATAAATAAAAGTATGAAATAATCAAAGATAAGCCATCGAAGATTTCAAATATTCCTGATAACATTTTCCATTTGGAAGATTTAACCTCACATGAATACATGATTTATCTGAGGCCAGGTAGAGACTAGCCTTGCCATGTACTGTGTACATAGATGTATACTTTTTTCCTTCATCATCTAAGAATGTAACTCATACTATACTTTTCGTTTTACTCATCTACAATACGCGGATAACACGAAAATAATGATGGAATCGTCTATTCAAAACTCGATGACTGTAAAATTCTTGCTATATTGCTTTGAAGAGATGTCTAGTCTGTAGATTAACTATCACAAGAGAGTGAGATTTTTGATATTAATTCATCCCCGAGGAGATACAATATTTGGCTGATGTCTTGAATTGTAATTGTGAGGTGTGGCCACTAAAATACTTAAGGTATGTCCATTAATGTCTCTAAACCTGGACAGTCTGATTTCGAGGGGGTTAAAAAAAATGAGAAAAGCTTTCCTCGTGGAAATCTAGTCAACTTTCCTATGTGTAACGACCCGGGTTCTCACGAACCGCAATTCATTGAATATAAATGAAAAGTCATTATTACAAGACGCTCACAAGCTGACAACGAAATAAACGGAAATAAAGCAAGTACGTAGCTCATAGGCTACACTTATTACAACTCAATTTTAAGCGGAAGCAAAATAAAGCAGCTGCAGAACGCCTTGGCTCCACGGATCCGATTCCTCGCCTGGGACGCTACTCCTGGACTTCTTCTTCATACACGACATCTAAAAGAATTAACCCACGAGGGGTGAGTACAAAGTACTCAACAAGCCACGGACATGCAAATAATGATGGTTATTGAACAAGGATGCATAATAAGGCTAATTGCGTAAAAACAGGTTAAATGTTGTTTAATCTTTAATGAGCAGTATTAAACAGAAATAAACATGCTGAATTAAATAACAGTACTTAACTTTCCACTACCTCGAGTTGCACACCTGTGCCCACTCGCTCTTTCAACCCATCATAAACATGACATGCAATTCACAACTTCAACACTGAAAGCTAACTGCGGAGAACATCACTTGGCCGCCCGTGACCGTGGGCACGGCTTTTCGAAAAGTTTATACTCTGATCAGAGGTGTACTACTTTCCCCACAAGGCACTTGTCCCTGCACACCGCAGTGTGTTACGAGGACCCAAGTCCCAGGAACGCATGCCAAAACCCTTCGCATGTCCGGCTCAGCAAGAGGACAACCTCACTAGGTTTCATCGACGCTCCACTGGGATCTCACTCATAACGTCTGAGTAGAACCCGATTGGTAGACGTGCGACCCCCTTTAGTGTCTCGTCAGCACAAGCCATCACTGGGCAACTCCCGATAGATGGTCTTGTCTCCTCCGCTCGGTGCATCAAGCTGAACCGACCCATACTACAGATTAGGTCTTACCCATAGACTTGTGGTTAGCACGACAATGCTTTGCGACAGATCCCGCAGACCGGTCCTTATAGTGCCCCGGGTGCGACCACCAATGCACTAGCTTGCACCCGGAACCCACCATGCACAATATCACTTCGACTCCACAACGCTTTCCACAATTCAGAATATCGACGAGACAAAGACATATATAAATCCAAAGGAGTATAGAGATAATAACCTAATGACTAATAGTAATAGTATTAAAGCTAGCCATTAATGTGCCTCGTTTATATAGCGCTAACTATTAAGCGACGCTGGCGACAAGGAGGCGGTGATACAAGCATGGCTTGGGTTTACACTTCAGGGAGCAATGCTATTCATTAGCTAAATAATCAAACGAGTAAACATGTTATCGCTAATGCAGTTATTAACCTATGGGTTATAACATTTATTGCAAAAAGTAGGTTCAACATGATCAACTATTTTCAATAGAGGGTCCGGTGACTTGCCTTGATCCTCGTGGTACAGATTTGGGTCCTCGACGACGATCAGCAATTCTTCGGTCGCTTCGACTTCGACTAAAACACGACGAAACAATAAAACAAATAAATAACAGTACAACAAGTCATGTAAACAGTACAAAATAATTATACCAGTACGTAGAGAATAATTTTATGAACATTTAGAAATTTGAACGGGTTCAATCGGAGCTATTTTGGATTTTTAAAGCATTTTACAAGATTTTTAGCAATTCTGCAGGATTTTAAACCCTAACTCAATCGACAAAGTCCACGGTGGACTGGGCGCATGGCGCACCGCACAATGGGTCCACGGTAGACCGCAGACCGTGCGCACCGCGGGTTCACGGTGGACCGGGTGCACGGTGCACCCGCGCACCTGCGCTGTGGGCAAGCCTCGCCGGACCGTTGGATTGAAATCCAACGGCCGGGACTGCATCCGGCACGGCACGCACGGCCAGGAGCGCCAGGGGGTTCTTCCCCGAGTCCGGCGAGACGGTGGTAAGGCGGCGACGGCGCGCGGCGGCCCTAGCATACAATCTAATGCCAAAAATGGAAAGAGGACGAGGAGTAGAGCGAGGGGATACCTAGGGCGACGGAGTACGGCGACGGGAGACGGCCGGCGGCGAGGGCGAGGCGGCGGGGACTTCGGTTGGACGGCGAATGCGGCGTTCCGGCGGCGGGGAGGCCGAAGGGAGGCGGTGCCGGGGACCAGCGGGTCACGGCGAGGACGTGGGTGGCGATGGAGGAGGCCGAGGCGGTCGCCGGCGGCGAGGACGAGCGACTGGAGGCGGAAACAGAGGGCGGCAGTGAGCTTTGCGCGAGGCGGTTTTCCGGCGAAGAGGGGGGCGAAAGCGAAAAGTGGCTCGGGGAAAGGATGTGGTGCGTTAAATGGAAGCCGGAGGAGGCGGGGGCGTGGGCTTACGGACGTGGGGACGGCGCCGGTGAAACCGGAGGGTGGTTGCCGGCGGAGTGGGGAGAGAGGAAAGGGGCGCCGGCTGGATCGGGGGGAAGGTGGGAGCTGACAGGCGGGGCCGAGGTGGCAGGGGCGGGCGCCCTGGCGGGTGGGGCCGAAAGGCCAGAGAGAGAGGAGGGAGAGCGGGCTGCCGGGCTAGCCTGGGCCGAAAGGGAGGGCGGGGCCCACTAAAGAATAAAAATGATTTTTCGAATTAATTTAATTCCGAAAAATAGTTTTGAAGTTTAAATTATGAATTTGAATTCTAAAAATTTCCAAAATAATTTTATAAAATATTTTAATGCTCTAGGGCCCTAACAAAAATATTAAATTTCAAAATTCAATGGTTTAAGCTAAAGGTTTTAATTTGCAAAGATTTTCTTCATTTAAATAAGTTTAAATTTGAAATTCAGTTTGAAAATTTTGAGTTCAATGGTTTGAAAAATTCGGGTGTTACACTATGGGGGAGAATGGTCCTTATTTATTATTGTCTGAGTAGTTTGTCAATATATACTATGGGTGTTTTTCTGTTGCCTGATAGTATTCACAACAAAATAGACAGTATAAGAGCTAGATTTCTTTGGGAAGGTTTAGACGATAAGAAAAGATATCACATGGTGAAATAGCAAACGATTTATGCTCCGAAATACATGGGGGGAATGGGGTTCCTGGACACCCGAATGTTTAACCAAGCTCTGTTGTGTAAGTGGGTTTACAACATTGAAAGTGGGCAATCTAGATGTTGTTATGAGATGTTACGTAAGAAATATAGTTTGGTCAACGGGTTTTTCCAATCTTCTCTGATCGGGGATCCTATTACTGGAAAGACCTACATAAGGTGAAATCGTGGGCAAGAAGAGGGTGTGGTTACATAATTGGGGATGGTACCAAAATCTCCCTTTGGCATGACGTGTGGGATGAGGATGTTTCCCTCCGAATAAAGTTTCATGTACTTTTTAATATGAGTTGTAATCCTGAAATGTCGGTTGCCGAGGTCTTAACGCAATCTTCAGCTGAGCTGATGTTTAGGAGGTCTCTCAATATTCAAGAGCATTCAGATTGGTAGAAAATGTGTTCGGTTTTGGATCAGATAAGCATATCTAATACCCTAGATCGAATGATTTGGCTGATTGACAAGCTAGGATTTACAACTAAATCCGTGTATAGAATGATGATGGATGGGGGAGTGATGGATGCGGAGAACATGCACATCTGGAAAACTTGTATGCGTCAAAGTGAATTTTCACTTGGCTTATGTTGAAGGGGGTGGATCCGAGTGGGGGCTCAATTAAAAAAAATGAATTGGGGTGGATATCCTCATTGTAGGTTTTGTGGCCAGCTCGATTTGATCACTTGATCTTTGCTTGTCCCGTAGCTCAGTTTCATGTGTTTTTTTTAAGATATGCTTTTGACTGGAGATGGGTTCTAATTGATAGAATTAGTCGGTTGAACCTATTCCGAAGATTTAATAATGTTAGAGAGAATAAAGCTACTTTTCAAATTCTAGGCGCGGGAGTTTGGTCTGTTTGGTGGCTAAAAAACGATTTTGTGTTTAGAAACAAACTATGTTCAAATGTTTTTCAGATTATCTTCAAGCTAATAACTCTTCTCACTCAGTGGTCGCAAATCGTCCCAGCTCGGCTGAAGGTGGAAACCTCAAAGTGCCTCAGATTACTTCGTGCTAGGCTACTTCAACTGGGGCAGGGGCCTCCCCAGATCCAAGCTCATCCGTGCAAAATTTAAGAACACCGGTCCCGTCAACAAGATGAAGTATTGATGATTTTGTGGCACTCTGTCTATTTCTGGTGCCCTATGGTGGTGTTTGTTGCTATCTGTGTTAAAAACTTGGTGGATGTGTTTAGTATGTTTTGTGGTTGCCGTCCTAACCATTGGTTGTTAGCACTTATCGTTTGGTTTCATTATTGTTATGCCTGATTAGAATAAGTAAACTCTGATTAGGAGGTGTTTTGCTGATAGTCTTAGCTAGTAAGTTGTGAGTATTTTGGATAGGTTTGGTCTTGCTAGCTGGTGGTATTGATCTCATCTCTGTAAAGTCAGAATCCTCGACACTGAAACAATGTTTCTTACAGCAATTCCAACAGGGTCCCTACTCAAGTCCTCAAATACATTTTTGAGAGCACGTGAGAAAAATTGAGATCCAACAGGGTCTCTATTCGGCTCTCAAAAATATGAGGGCTCTCAAAAGAGGCCACCAGACCCTCATTCCCGGGGGTCCCTATCCCGGCTCTCATCCGTGCCACATGGACGTGCGCGCTCCCGTGCGCAGTTGCCACGCGCACAGACTTTCCACTTATTTAAATTTGAATATTTGTATTTGCATTTAAAATTTTAAATATTTAAATACGATAGATGATTATGTTCCTATATTTAAATTTGAATATTTTCATTTACGTTTAAAAATTTTAATATATAAATATGATAGATTATTATGTTCCTATATTTAAAGTTGAATATTTGTATTTGTATTTAAAATTTTGAATATTTAAATACAATAGATGATTATGTTCCTATATTTAAATTTGAATATTTGTATTTATATTTAAAATTTTAAATATAATCATTCATTATTAAACAATAAATAATTTATTATGTACTGTGTTTTTGTAAAATACATGTATATAGTGTGTGAAGAAATGATGGAAAATAAAATATGGGTGTGTTTTGAGAGCCACTATTGAAGTTAAACCTAAAAAATAGACCTCTCAAAAATAGGGGATCCATCAAATCAAAAGGAGTCATGATTTGAGCACTAGTGTTGGAGTTGCTCTTATCACGCTTCCAATGTCAAGCAAGTCATAAAAAAGATTAGTCTCTTTTTCAAAAAAAATACATTGATTTATACATGAATCTAAATAAGACTAAAATGACTTACAACTAAGGAAATAAATATCAATTAATTTATTTTATTTTCCTTTTCAAATGAAATGCAAGGGCTTCTTTAATCTTTAGAATATAAGGTTAGAAAAAATGTATGGAACATGGAAAACACAATAATATGATAGAATGCATGTGTAATAAAAACGAATGATTTTAAACTGTGAGGAGAGTTCAAAACACGCCGTCCGAAACACTAATAGTTCAAATGTAGGAATCTTACTTATCAAGATTAATATATAATAATATTATTCATCAAAATATGCTGTAATTAGGGTCATTTAGTGTCATACACTAGGTGGATTTTTAAATTCATATGCACTTGGTGGCAAAGGAAACCGTAAAACCGTTCCTTTAATTTTTTCCCTACACTCTTTTGCTTTATTCGAAAGGGATGAATAATAAAATTTCATATAGGATTTGAATTCCTATGTTTTCCTTAAAAAACATCAATCCCCTGAATATCAAATAACTATATCAATGTACATATCTAATTGTAGTTTTTAGGTGGATAAATATTAGGTCCTACTCTCTCAAGCATCATTTCATCTATGGCTTCCTATCTCCTTTCTTTTGCTGAAGAGCAGGGCCATTGATAAACACACTTGTCCAGCTGCAGATCTTTTTCATCCAGTGCCTGAAAATCGAGCTCCCAGAATTTCTCAGGCTTGTTGGCCATCTCCATCAGATAGGGATCAGTGACAAGGCTCCTACCGTATGCTTGCTGACTAGTGGTGCCACTGCAAGCAGTTTGTAGAGCTGACGAAGTACTCACGCCCCAAATCTGCTCATCACCTGCATCCATCGCTTCGCTTGATGATTGCAACATGGTGCCCGAAAGCACCCTCGTATTGTCAGGAAAAGATCCGAGGCAAGCAGTTTCAGAAGAGGTAGCATCCAATCTAGGGGCACGATGAATTATTACCCTTAGACCTGCCAATTGTGGGATCTTGGCTATGGGTTTCCAACAGCTCAACCTCGCTACCGAGCTCGAGTTCCTCCGGTGTGTGAAATCCCTGAACCAGTGCTCCGATGTCGTCGTCTGGTGCTTCTATTCCGTCGACTCCTATGTTGCCTTGCACTGGCAGCGTGGCAAGATTGATGTCCATGTCCTCCAAAAGAAAATTCCGAAGGTCTGCAATGTCGCCATGCATGCCTGGAAGTTGTGAGCTAGAGCTGGATTCACCTGAGTCAGTGCTGCCATGCGGTACATGCTTGATGAACTTCCTTTTCACTTTGGTGGAGACGGTTTCCTTTTGTTGCCGGTGCAACGTGAGCTGCCTCGGGAAAGTAGGGTTCCGGAGGAGCTTGGCTAGGAAAGACGCCATCTGTTTCTGCCGGTCCTCCGCTGATTCTAGCCTCTGATTCAGCTTGCTCATATGTTGAATTGTCTCAAGGTCATGCTTCAGCCTGGCCACCTCCCGGAGCAATGCGCTCAAGTCTCTTCTGAGCGTGTTGAGCTCAGTGTCCATACTGGGTTCACCGCAAGAACCAAGCTGAAGACTGCTCTACTGTGCTAGCGAGGACCTGCGTCGGACAATCTTCTTTAGCAGATGCTTGCTATGTCGCAGGAAACCCTCATGAGCAAACTCCCATCTGTCAGCATGAACCTTGTGAAAACCCTGAGCGCATCATGAAGGAAATGTTACCAATGCCAGAAAAAAAGGATTGTGATGGGGAAGATGGTTAGATGGAACAGTATGAAAACCACGGAACACAGGTTGCATTTGGTGCAGTCAAAATGCCAGTGATTTAATTCTACTGTCATCCACCTAAACCTTATGAAGAAGCCATTTCCCCTAGTAATCACTGACCAAGAACTGAACTTGTGAAGAACTAGTGCAGATCGTGGAGCTTACCTTCAAGCACGAGTGCAGCGCATTCCAGCAAACGGATCGAGCTTGCCAATCAATCACAGGATCTATTGGTCAAGATTGTTTTGCTCATCATCTTAATCCAATTATCCATTTTCAGATTACATTTCAAGATTCCGCTCACGCAAGAAAACGGTACAAACTCTATACATTGCCGATTTTACAAGACGCACTTCAACATCCCCAATAAAAAGGAATCAAAAGCCAGGAGAACACAACAAAAGAAACGCGTTGCAAATCAGCAGCAAGGCAGCGACATCTCCATCGGAAGTCTACAACTCTACATTGCAAGCAAGAATCTTAAGAAGACAAAGCCATGAGTAACAAAACAGAGCACCATGATAGACAGGTTATGGAAACAGAGTGCATCACGAGCAGATGAGCATAAGAGAGGGGATTGATACGCACATAGGTGTTGAGCTGCCTGACGAAGCTAGAGCAGTTGTTGTGCTTGAAGTGTTGGGGGAGCACATCGCGCGCGAAGGTGGAAGGATCCCACACCACGAAGCTGTTGCCGGCAGGGCCCCAGGAGATGACCCCGTCCAACTGCGGCTCGCTCACTAGGTCGTACGTCTTGGACAGGAACGGCGGCAACTGCGACCCCGGCAGCAGCACATCCAGCGACCGCGGCGGTAGCGGCGGCCGCTGCTGCTGCATCAGGTGGTCCAACGGAACAAATGGAGCCGGCGGAGACAGCTGCAGCGGCTCGTCGTCCTTGAGCTTGGGCTTCATGTCGGCGGCGCGGGCGTGGTGGTCCATGGAGGCATAGGAGTGCGGCTCGGGGGGCTAGCGAGAGCGGTGGTTGAGGCGGCGCGTGATATATAGGCTTCGGGTGTGGAACCGACATACTGTTCGCGGCGGCGGGAGCCCCGCCCCCGCGTGGTGAGCCGGGCAGCGTCCGCGCGGAAAATATCTATGGGGCGGAAGGGGGAAAGCGCCGCCATGGCGCGAGGGGTTTGCTTGGTGGCGACGAAGAGACGGCGGGATATTTTGGTCTCAGGTGGCTGGGCCGTACACGTGGAGTGGAGGGGATGGAGGTGACGTCACCCCATAAACCCTGATGTGTCCATCGTCTTGCCGTCACGCTGCCCTGACGTGTCTGCCGCCCCGCCACGTCCACCGCTGAACAACTGGTGCGCTAGGGAGGGGGAAGACGAAGACGAATGAGGTCATGAGATGGCGACAAGAGCATCCGTCGCTCATACGCGGAGATGGCGAATTGAAGCGGCGGACGCAGTAGTGGCGAGAGGAAGATGAGAGGGAGTGGCGGCGTGAGAGGGAGGAGATCGGAGATTAGTGGCTGCCGCGTGTGGGTAGGGTTTGGATGAGGGGCGCACGCCAAAGAGAAGAATTTTTTTAATAATATTTAAAAAAAAATCAAATCTAATAATCGAACTAAAAAAATACAAAATTGAATTCTCGTCGGCGGTTTATCCACCGAACGTGGTCACGTTTGGTGGATAAACTGTTGACGGGAGTTTATTTTTGTATTTTTTTGAATTTGACTACTATATTAATTTTTTTAAAAAAATATTATTAAAAAATTCAATATAGAAAGTAAGAGAAAAAAGAAGAAAGAAAAAAGAAAAAAGAAGAAAGAAGAAAGAAGAAAAGGAAAATGAGAAAATGCTCGTGCTTTTCTGTAAACAACACTATAATTTTTAAGCGTTTTAGGAAATTTAAAGGATTTTAGAACTTAATGAATAATAGGGAACATTATATAATTTTATAAAGCAAGTAAAAATACAACTTGTTATGACGATGCACTTTTTTGCTACTATATATATATATATATAATTTTTGCTACTATAATTTGTAAGCGTTTTAGGAAATTTAAAGGATTTTAGAAATTAATGAATAATAGGGAGCATTATATAATTTTTTTGCTAGTATATATATAACTGGTAATAATTTCCAAGAAAACAGAGTATATTAATTTAGAACTTCATAGACGTAACAAAGAAGTGCACTTTTAGTTGAATAATGGGGTCGTTCGACTGGCACTAGTGCACAGAGAGCAACCACACGAACTAATTCTAAAACAAAATATATTTTTAAAAATATGGTCCTGAATCCAAATGTGTAACACCAAATTACTGGTCAAACTGTGAGGTGGGCCTCGAAAAGTCCTCTTCTTTCTTAAATGAAGCGGGTACATGCATCAGTAGTACATGTGAATTTTCTTCTCACATGATTCAAAAAAAAAAGTAAAGCTCATCTTGTCCTACGCTTGGATCGAACATGAGATTTACTGAGCTCTCAGCCCAGCGGTATATTTAGTTTTTTTAAAATGATATGTTAGTTGATTAACCAATATGTTATCGTTTATCTATGTGCGTGTCTAGCCCTCTCTGTGGGTATAGATGGTCAAATAGACGGCTCGGCATTAACCCGACACTAACACGAACAGCCCCGTCCCACCAATTTTATGGGCCCTCGTGCCAGTAACACACTAAAGACCTAACAATCTAATATTTTAATATAATAATTACAATATATAATAATATTGTTAACAGATAACTTGTAGCATATATATATATATATATATAATTCTTCTTGGAAAAGTAACAGTGCATCAAAGAAGAATAAAAACGACAAAATAACTATGATGGTTACCTCAAATAAAAATACAATGCTTTAGTGCTTTTTAAAAAGGCGTTTTTGGGCATTTCTTGATGCAAAATCTTCAATAACACTGTCAAGATCAATTGTATCTAAAATATCATTCTCAATGTTGTATATAGCCAAGCCATTTAATCTTTCTTGTAGCATAGTTGATCTCAAACAATTTCTTAATAGCTTCAATTTGAGAAGCTTCTTTCAGCTGATGCTACTGTCATTGTAATAGTTAATATAATCCGATATGCAATAGAAGCATTTGGATAGCAATCTGCAACTTTAATAAAGTGAAGAATCTTTAACAAAGTGAAGAATCTCAGATGCTGACATCAACTGATCTAGCAAAGTTACTTGTAACACTTTTAACTCAGAGAACAAATCATCTAACTCAACATCAGACTTATTATCATGAGAAAATTTATTCGCAAAAATGTATACATACATGGTAGATTCATGGGCCCCCCAGCCTGCGGGGCCCCCGGCCATCGCACGGGGTGCACCCCCCTCTAAGACGGGCCTGAACACGAATTGGCACGGTATAATTAGACACGACACTATTAAACACTAAGTCTTATAGATATAAAAAAAATGAGATGTATAGAGCAAGTTTGAGCACTCAGAAGCTCGAAGCTCATACCAAGCTCACATACATTGAGATCGAATATAGATTTATAAGATATGTTTGATACAACTCTAGCTTTAAGATTCATGTTGGATCTAAGGTTTATATAATATAATACAATAGTTAATTTTTTAATTTAGAATAAAACATAAATTACGCAACTGAATATAAAAACTTTGACCGGTTCTAAAAATTATGCCAAACGGGGCTATAGTTTTTGAGAGTTGTAGCTATTTCTAGAATTTGAAATTCCTCTAAACATTTTAGATTTTTATATTTAAATTATGAAATGTAGTAACTATAAAATCTAGAAACACCCTACAATATCAAAACTGGCTGAATATATTAATAAATAAATAGAGGTGGTTGGTTGCGGGGCAGGATGGGATGAAGAGGCTCCTCGTTTCTAGCTATTTAAGATGCAGATGCCCCACGCTCGATCCCCTCCACAGTCCACACAAACAGTCGTAGGAAATTCTAGGAGGAAGCAGGAAGCCCATCTCTATCAGCTCTACCCACACAGACACATCACACAAGAACCTGCAAGAAGCTAGCTAGCTAGGAGCTAGGAAGAAGAAGAAGAAGAGAAGTGTGTCCAAGGACCAAGATGATGAAGCTCCGGCTGGCTGGCGAAGCTAGGTATACAACATGTTCTAAGTTCTGGTCAGTTTATCCTAATTTTCAATGCAGTTTCGTGTTGATATATTAGACATTTCTTAATTTCTTTGGTAGTATGTAGTACTGTAGTAGGCTCGGTGGTGATGCATAGCATTGCCTTCTTTCGCCTTCATTTCTCATGCTGAAGTAAGCTAACTCATCAGCTGATCAGTTCGTGTATGCGCGCGCGCACGACGACAATTATACTGAGCTGTTTATAGTTTTCTTTTGTGACTTGATTGTGAGCTCGACCGGGTGCACATGCATGTAGGAGGAGGGCGGCCTCGGCTGCGGCCACCACCGGAGCAGCCGCCGGCGAGCGGTGGCTGTCGGCTGCTGCTGCTGCGGCGGCGGCGGCGAAGGGGAGGTATGTAATCCTCTGAGACGACTGCTTCTGTCACTCCACTAGCTTCTTCATCAGTTAAGGCACATGGATCATCTTCTAGCAGTTGGTATAGACTAGCATCAAGAGACATATGCAGAAAAAACTTTGTAATTATCCTGTGCAGAGATCTCTCCTGGGTGTATGTCAGATCCAGCTGCTTATGCTGCTAGCTAGTGATGATGCTGTCATTAGTTGGTCATGTGATTAAGAGAAAGATAGAGAGAGATTGGGGTTGTGTACATGCGGGGGCCATGAGATATATGGAAGCTCAGCAGCTTCCAAGAACAGTGCAGTGCTGCTGTTCCCGAAGAACAGGCCTGCAGGGCCAGCCAGTTGTGTCAGAGCCTTTGTCTATACTCGATAGCATCTGGAATCCTGTTTTTAATTTCTGTTGAACTGTGAAAGTATTGCAGTTTTCATTTGTTTTTAATTTCAATTTAACAAAAAATTTGAAGTTTCAAACATTTTGCAGTCAAACCCTGATAGATCATGGGAGTTTCAATGGTGCCCAATTCTGAGAGCGGATAGTATTTTTTTGCAGGCTCGAGGGGAAAATTGCATTAATAACAGGGGGAGCAAGCGGGCTCGGGAAGGCCACGGCCCACGAGTTCATCCGGGAGAACGCGGCCGCCGTAGTCCTCGCCGACGTCAACTCCGGGCTGGGCCAGCAAGCGGCAGAGGAGCTCGGCCCACGGGCGCATTTCGTCCGGTGCGACGTCGCCGTCGAGGACAGCGTCGCTGCGGCCGTGGACTTCGCCGTGGCGAGGCACGGTCGGCTCGACGTCATGTTCAACAACGCCGGTGTCGCCGGCTCGCTGGTCGGGACGTCGGAGATAGCGACCCTGGACCTTGCCCAGTTCGACGCCGTCATGAGCGTGAACGTGCGCGGCACGCTCGCCGGGATCAAGCACGCGGCGCGCGTCATGGCTCCCGCGGGCGCCGGCGGCTCCATCCTCTGCATGGCGAGCATCAGCGGCATCATGGGCGGGCTCGGCACGTACCCGTACTCGGTGTCCAAGTTCGCGATCGCCGGCGTGGTGAAGGCCGCCGCCGCAGAGCTCTGCCGCCTCGGCGTGCGCATCAACTGCATCTCCCCGTATGCCGTGGCGACGCCGATGGTGGTGGAGCAGTTCTCGCAGATGCTGCGGCAGGGCGCGCCCGACGACGAGGCGGCCCAGTTGGCGGCGGCGGCGGTCATCCGGGGCCTCGGCGAGCTGCAGGGCGCGACGTGCGAGGCGGTGGACGTGGCCAGGGCTGCCGCGTACCTCGCATCCGACGACGCCAAGTACGTCTCCGGCCACAACCTGGTGGTGGACGGCGGGTTCACCAGCTACAAGTACCTGCCGCTCCCCAAGCCGCCAAAGGATCAGTGATCATGATGACTTGGTTCTTAGCCTATATCGACTTACTACTCGAAAAAACAGGTCATAGAGAAAACAAAAGGAATATTCGATGATTTACCGCTCTTAAAAATGAGTTTTGATTATTTGCCACTTTAGCTCACCGTCATACATTCAGATGGTCTCACTCGTCATCCACACAAGTAACAAATAATTAAAGTATATAAACTTTTTAGTAGCAAATCCTCAAATTCCTCTCCCTCAGAACTAGACCGGGTGAGATGGTGATGGACAACAAACGAGATCCGCACAGTAAAATCTGCCAATCTCATCTAATTGGATGGCCTCACTCGCTAGGATGACAGTTGTATCCGATTACTCGTTTGCTCGTGAATAAAATACATATTTGGATATGATACTCAATATCATACTTGTTGGATTAATAGATACTGGTATAAGTATTGACTATATATACTTGTTTTGCCCGATTAACCGATATATACATGAGTATATAAATTAAAAACTCTAGCCTTCACTTCTTTTCCTCCCTAACCCTCGTGGATTCACTTCTCTCTCTCCCTCCCTCAGGCCTCACCAACCAGCAGCCGGCAGCCGCTTGGCTCTAGGCTCCGCCCCTTCTTCCCGGTCGTGTCAAGCTCCCAACGGCGTGCCAACTTCCGATCGATCGACGCTGCGCCGAATCCTGTTGCCACACCGAGCCCTCAACACCATGCCAAATCCCGTCACCACGTTGGATCCCTCGCTGCCACACGCCGAGCCCCCGTCGTCGTGCAAGATCCCCTTCGTGTCGGATCCCACCGTCGTGCCCAGATCTTGCTCCATGCTTGACCTCGACGCCGCGCTCAAACCTTGCCACAACTAGACCTCTTTGTGTCCTCCGATCGACCTCCTCACTGGTCAAAGGCCCCCGACGCTAGCCCCGTTGATTTCCATGGCAGATCACTAGCGGATTCCCTCCTCCATCGATCCTCTGTCTAAGTGGCGAGACATCAATGTCACTTTCATCTACATTATCTAAAATATTTAGAAGTAACACAACCGTCATATCTTTTAAGACTCTTTATCCACGATACTCTAAGACTTTTACTAGATTGTCCAAGATGTATTTCTTTAATGTTAGAGGTGTGTTTTGGTTTTCCTCTTCTCTCTTCTTCCCCTCCCTTCCCCTGTTTTTTTTTGAGAAGTAGATGCAGCAACAGCCGCACCCCGCTTTGATTGAAAGCGAAATAGACACCAAGTTACGCTGGGATTACCAGCTTTACAAGAACAAACACGCGGAACAAACACCCCACAAAGTTTACGACAACGAACCAGGATATCAAACGCAGCTAACAAAGCTGACAAAACATCTGAACAAAAACTACTGAACTGCATAGCAACCCACAGTTTGATAAACGCCCAAAGCCACAACCACATTAAACACAGCCCGAAGAGCAGATTTGGTTAGCCGGAGCTGAGGTTCACCCGTCGGACAGTACGTTTACCGGCGCGGCCCCTGCAAGCCTTCGCATTTAAGCACGGAGCGAGTCCCTGCACTTTGTTACCCTCCTCCAATCTCTTGATCGACGCCAACTTCGTCCACTGCTCCATAAAACAAGTTACCCGATAAGGCACATTGAGAACATTAGTCGAAAGCACATTGTTGAACACAAAATCATTTCTGTTAATCCACAAAGACCAGAAAACTGCAGCATAAACACCCAATAAGTTAATCTTCTTACGAGGCGACAAACTGCACCCCAGGACCGAAAAAATATCAGAAATACTATCCGGGCAACGCAGCCAATTCAGTGAATCCCTCACAAAACACCAAGTGAATTTGGAGAGAGGACATTGGAACAATAGATAATCAACCGACTCAATCTGACGACACAATTTGCAGTGAGGGTCCCCAGCCCACATCTTCAGCCCCAGCTGTTCACCAACCTGAATCCTACCTCGCAAAGCCAACCACAAAAAACATTTAACCTTTAGGGGGGCTACACATTTCCAAACAAGCTTCATCTCGACATCCCCAACCCCACGGAAAGAGAGCCAATTATACAAAGAATTCACCGAGAAAGCACCCTTGTCTAGAGCCCAAGAAACAGAGTCCGACCCACCCTCAAACGAAATCGAGTTGCACAGCTCAACCATATCATTCCATAACCTCATCTCTGACGTGGACAGGGATCTCCGCAAACCAACATCCCAGTCATTACGGCGGGCATCCGAAACTAAACCCCCGGGTTCGCACAAATATCGTAGAGAGAGGCAAACCTGACTTTGAAAGGGACATCGCCAGCCCAACTATCTTTGCAGTTTCTGTTTTGTCTCTAGATTGTGGCTGCTCTCCTTTTCCATTTCGTTTTAATGCAAGTGCAGATCTCCTGTCTTTTTTAAAAAAATATATAAAAAATACATAAGCCGAAGACATGCAAAATTGTACCGAAAACTAATTCCAGCGAAAGACTTTTATACTTTTGCTCTTAACGATAAAGCCAATACTGAAAAACAGAACAAACCTAAATTTATTCAAAAAAAAACAAAATCGGATGTTGACTTATACGCAGGGGTGGAGCTCAACTGGGCCGAGGGGTTTTCCTGAAACTCAGGTTCAAAACTTTTTTAGTGTATATTAGCAATTTTTTACCCTTTGTACATCCCATGAGCTCGATATGATGTATTGTTTAAAATAGTATACCCCTTAGTTTTTCTCTAGCTCCACCACTGCTTATAAGCTTAGCTGTTAGCTCGGCCAAGCAAAATGACAATTGATAAATCAGTTAGTTAGCCTTACTTACTTAGAGACTCCTTTGTTAAGTATCATGCAGGTGACAATTGCCGTCTCTTGACGATCGGCATCACCTTGACGACAGAATTGCAACTCTACGAGACATCAATATATACAACTACAATCTTTTTATCTTGATGACAACTTCTATGCTGAAAACGTGATGGAGTTCATGACGAACGTCATGAACTGGACTAATTAATCAGCATGTGGAAAATTGCAGAAGCACGTTCCTCGTAAAATCCCTAATATAGTGGTGCCTGCCTCCTACGCCGATGGACAATACAGGTTTCCCAAAAATAACTCCTCGTTTTGGTAACGCGAGAGGCCACTATATAAGAGAACGATTTGAACGGGGAAAAGAAAGTTCGTCGTCTAATAAAGGCAGATTAATTTCTTCTTGCCTCCTCTTGGAGTTGCCCTCCAAGGATCTAGGAGGGCCAATACAAAATATACAGTAGGTTTGCTCATCAAATGTATTTTCTATTATCTGAAGAAAATCTCATGCATCATCTCCTCTCGTTTCCTCTAGCAGTTCGTGTTGTTTGGTTTGTCTGTAATTTCTAGATTTGAGATCTTTTGTAGTTATCGTCATCGTAACTTTGTGATTGATATATAAGTTTGACGGTATGATAACTCATATGTCAGTGATAAAACTACAATGAAATTGACAGAGGAACTCATTCTTTCCCTCTTTATTTTTCCTGAATTCTTCCCATTTATTTGGACATATTTTACAATATTCATGGGTTGGCAATGGGATTTGCGCCGACTGCAGAGGGCAGTCATCCCCTCAGCGCCGTCCGATTTCAATCGGACGGGCGTGCGAGGGGGGCTTCGCATCGGTGGGACCCACTTCGCAGGGGGCTTCGAAGAGAGAGAATGGGGCTTCGCACCGTCCGATCAAGATCGGACGACTGCGATGCCCGACTGTCCTCTGCAGCCGACTGCAGAGAAACCGCTCCCTGGCAATGGCGCCTTGTTATTCATGGATAAATAAGTCCATGCAAATTAATAGGAAGTGATGATGAATGTCTTGTCTGCAATTGCAAATTCGCAATGCGATTTAGAGTCTTTTGGTATAAAATTCGCGATTTTGTCGTGAGCTTGGCCTGTTTGGTTTGCAGGAAGCCTAGGATTAGCAGCTGTTTAATTGATAGAAATTAAAGATGCCAGTGTCACGGGGAGGCAAGCCCGGTTCGTCGAACCGGGACCCCTTCGACTCCGACTCCGACTCCGAGCTCACCTCCAAGCCGGCGAGGAACGGGACGTCGTCGTACTCGGTGGCCGGCGGCGCGAAGGCGCGGTACAAGGACGGCTTCCGCGACTCCGGCGGGCTGGAGAACCAGTCGGTGCAGGAGCTGGAGAACTACGCGGCGTACAAGGCCGAGGAGACCACCGACGCGCTCGGCGGCTGCCTCCGCATCGCCGAGAACATCAGGGAGGACGCCGAGAACACGCTCGTCACCCTCAACAAGCAGGGCCAGCAGATCAGCCGCACCCACGAGAAGGCCGTCGACATCGACCAGGACCTCACCAAGGTAATTCAAAATTCAAATTCGCGCCATCTCATCGGTCTCTCGTAGCTGCCATTCTTCTTCCACGATTCATCAGTGTTCCACGTAATCGAGATGTTGGATTCATTGCTTGTGTTGTGTAGAGCGAGTCACTTCTGGGGAGCCTTGGAGGGTTCTTCTCCAAGCCGTGGAAGCCCAAGAAAACCAGACAGATCAAGGGACCGGCACTCGTGTCGCGAGGTACAGGAAGGATATATCCGCGTCGAGAATGCCAGGATCACTCTGCCTGGTCTCACTGTTCTTGGCATCTCAATGGAACGATGCAGATGATTCCTTCAAGAAGAAGGCAAGCCGCATCGAGCAGAGGGATAAGCTAGGGCTCAGCCCTCGAGGGAAGTCCAACTCTCGCAGCTACGCCGAACCCACCACCGCCATGGAGAAAGTTGAGGTTAATCTTCTGCTCACTCGATCATCTCTTCGGCGGCGCCGTCGCAAAAACTTCATGGCATTTCTCTAGCATGAGTAGCAACCATTCCTCTCTTTTTTTTCCCCTTTTCGATTGGCAGGTGGAGAAGCAAAAGCAGGATGATGCCCTTGATGATCTCAGTGGTGTGCTCGGTCAGCTCAAGGGCATGGCCGTTGACATGGGTTCTGAGCTTGATAGGTGAGCTCTTCAAGCATATTGAGTGTTGTTTGGCAGATCGAAATATTGGTCCATTTCATATAGATGGAGAATGGAATGAGATTTTAGTTTAAAATCTCAGTCTATCCCTGTGAAATGGTCCGGGATTTTGGTGTGCTTACCAAACAATGCCTGAGTGAAGGCACTTGCTTTTGTTGTCAAATGGAGTTTCACTGAGGTAACCAACATTTTCAGGCAAAACAAAGCACTGGATGATCTACAGGATGATGTGGATGAACTCAACTCCAGGGTGAAAGGTGCCAACCAACGTGCACGCAAGCTGATCAGCAAATAGGCTTTGAAACATGGGAGCATCGTCACCATCACCTTGCCTTCATCAGAATCGACGAGCCCACTGGCACAGCTTTCGCCTATTAATTAACCGGGATTTGTTTGCATTATTGAGGGCGTATTTATTCTCAATGTTCATGCTTTAAACGATGGTTGCTTTCCATGATCACATTTGTATAGTGTAATGTATTGATACATACGGTATACAAATTGACCAGTTCAACCTATAGTGTAAAAGAACCAAATAAAGATGTGCATTAAGTAATTCGTCTGAAGTCTCAACAACTCCACTATTTGTTCTCCATCCAAAACAATGAGGTATACTGATCACAGGTTCACAAAGTAATATTAATAAGTAGGTCAGAAGGATGACAGTTCTGAATTCTGAATTTTTATAGCAGCAGGCGAGCAGCTGCAAGTGCCCAAGTCCTTTTGTATACATATTCAAAAATAATGCAATTACATTTCCTTGTATACATATTCAAAAATAATTTGTATAAATTATGCCATATTATATTTCCTTTGGTCATTATTCTTTGATAATGCAAGTTCCAAATTAATTAGTATAAATTATGCCATATTATGTTTCTTTCGGTTAGTATTCTTTGATAATGGAAGTTCCTGTATGATGCAATGAGTTCTTTTCATTTTGCCAAAAAAAGGGCTAATTGCAAATCTGGCATAAAACAGAGTTTAGCTAATGCCACCAAATGAAAAGGATAGTAAACCAAAAAAATACCAAACTTGGCACATTGTGGTAAATGTTAATGTTTGGTACCATTGGGCATTGGCAAATCTTACTTCCAAGTTATGTATTTTACTTTATCCATGCAATAAGCTTTGCATCACATCTTCACTTAGATATACCATAGAAGACAAGATAGATGAACTCAAGCCACAACCAGGTACAAAATTGGTATATTAGTGAATCTGTGGATGCTTGTTGCCCTAGGTGAGGCTATTTTCCTTATGATTTGATCTCCTATCACATTTAACTCCATGATAAACATAGATTGCAATCTCTAGCTGTTACATAACAATAATAATTTCATGAACAAAAAGAAAATAAAAAACAATGGAAACTAAAACAACACAATCCCCAAGTCACAAAATGCTCTGACCTTGAAGAGAGGCGAAGCTAGCATGCTATTGCCGCGCCACGGACTCTCATCAGGACTTTCAAGAAGTTGTCGATATCTTGGATTTCACATCAAGGTTTTCCTTGTCATCAATAGGCTTCGTTGTCTGATTTCTGATCCTCTTGATCTTGGGGCTTTCGAGCCCCTTGTGACCAAATCCATACAATCGCAGCACCTGGTTATCAGCGAAGTTAAACGCCCGCTCCATGCTCTTGAGACACCGCTCCACTGGATAATCACCATAGCTTCCGCATGGCTTGCACCCAACAAAATGAGTCACGAATGGCCACCGCTCATCCCCAAGCCCTGGATGGTGGTTCTCCATCATATCCTCATACTTATCTACTAGCCCAGCCCAGAAACCATGCAAGTAGTAGGAATTCTCTATGAACACCTTCTCCATCCACTTCTCCTTCTGTGAGAGCAAGAGGTATATCAGAGCAGACTGGTCATCGGCCTCAAATGCCGGGCGGCCCTTCAGGTTGGCAGTGAGTATCTTCCCGGCTTCGTCTCGGATGAACCCCTTGGGTCCCATGGGCGCCCACGCGTCGAGAAGGTCAAGCGACCACTGGCAGTTCCGGAAGAGGAAGCTGCCGGTGTTGAGCGCGATCCAGGAGTGCTTCTCGAATAGGAGGTCCTGGTATCCGTGGATGATGAGGTTGTGGCCATCGTAGCGTGAGAGGGGCAGCTCGAATGCCATGTCGGTGAAGAGCGCGTCGCTGTCCATCCACCAGATCCACTCAACCTCCGGGTGGGAGAGCATGAGGCGGCGGAGCAGGGGCAGCTTGGCCCAGTACCCGGCGAGCTCGGTGTCGAGGTGCGCGAGGTTGTGGACGATCTCGATGCCGTGGAGGCGGCAGTAGTCGATTTTGTTCTTGGTGGTCTTGAGCAGGTAGTGGTCGCCGAGCGGGTTGTCGCAAGGGCCCGGCTGCGACCCGGTGACGAGCAGGATCCTGGGCTTGCCGCCCGGTACGGTGGCCGGGAATCCAGTGTTCTGCGCGAGCCAGCGGCGGCGCTGCCCGTCCCAGTCGGAGATCTTGGGACCAAGCGCGTAGCGCCCGACGGCTTCGGCGTAGGCCGCCGCCGCCGCCGTGCCGTTGAGCGCGGTTGCGTTATAGCCCCCGAGGTCCCCCGCGTCGTCGTCATCGGGGCCGGAGTCAGAGCGGATCTCGCGGAGGATGCGGTCGATGTCCTCTACGGCCTTAGCCCCCGCGAGCGCGTCGGCGTCGGTGGGCTGGGAAGGGAGCGACAGGTTGAGGCCGATGGTTCCGCGGAGCACGAGGATGGTGACAAGGCCGCAGAGGACGGTGATCTTGACGTTGTTGAAGGTGCGGTGGATCTTGCGCGAGCGGTGGTGGTGGTGGTGGCTACTGAGAGGCGACGCCCCCCGGGGCCGCGGCGCCGTCATCGGCAACCCACCTCCTCCCCCCTTGCCGTTGTTGTACCCCATCCCCTCCTGCCCCATCCCTCCCTAGTCCCTACCCACCCCGCCTCCGTGCTGGATCGGCCGCGTCGGGGACTCGGGAATCGGGAGCGCGACGCGAGAGAGAGGGAGTGTGACCCGCTTGGTCGCTCACATGGCCGAGGGCCGAGGCGATGCGCGGCGAAGGGTGAGAGAAGATGGGATCGGAGAGGCCGGGTGGGGTGGGTTTGGGAAGAGGAGACTGGAGAGCGGTGAGGGGCAGAGGCTTCCGTTCCGTTCCGTCTCATTTTTGCTTTCCCGGTTATTGTTGGTTGCAGGGGCAGTGGGCCGTTGACTCGCCGGTGGGTTCCACCGGGGGCAGCTTAATTGCACCTGATATTATACGTGTTAAAGCAATAAAAACCTGATCAGCGGCTGATGGTTTGGCATCGGGGTTTGTGGCTTGTCCTGTGTCTCAGTTTAGTCTGTTATTTTGGTTCTGGGTTGGCAGGTTTTGATAGACTGTCTTTACGTGTTTTGGACCTTTGAAGCTGTAATAAGTAGACTTCATAGCTTTGGCTGACACATGTTGTGATCTTGCCGCTGCTGCTTTCGGAATACCCGGTTGTTTTTCATTTGAACCTTCGTTGGTGTTTCTTTAATGGAAACAGGAAATGGCTATACCCCTTTCTTTTCTCAAAAAAAAAACATGGTAAAGCAATAAAACTCGTAGAGCATACATCTTATTTGTTATTTTTGACTCGCTATTGATATTAATAGCAAACCTTCATATTCAAATTGACTTGCTATTTTGTTATTTACTCTAATATACTTGCTAAATATGACTTCATATTTGATTGTTGCTATATTTTATCAATTTATTTACATGCAAAGAAAATGAAACAATTAAACAAGCTCAATATTCAATGGAATAACAAGTTTGGTTGGTTTGTTAGATGTAGCAAGCGTGGAGAGAAGAATAGCAGGTCTCCTAAAATAAAAAGTCAAGTAGCAAGTACGGAGTAATTTTTGGACCATACTTGCTGTTTTAGGGGATAGTAAGTGTGATAACAAGTACAACGACCTTGCTGTTTTAGGGGATAGCAAATACAACGGAGATACTCTTATCATAGTTAAGATATAAAAAGAGATCGAAGTCGAGGTACAAGAAAAATAGTAAGCCGACTGTAATTATCGATTTGGTTATCAATTATTACTAATCGAGTAATCGTTAGTAACCGATAACATATATTGTTACTTAAATTTGAATTTAGTTTTTTTTAAAAAAAATGAAGCTCCAACAATCTTTCTAAATGAATCTTTTTCCTAACCCATTCCGTAAATCATATCTTATCTCAAGTATAGAATTAGTTTGTCTAATCTCTGTTTGTGTTCTCTTCTTTTTTTCTCTTGCAAGCATTGTTATAGGTTGATCAACCCATATATTTGAAGATATCGTGGTTTTATACAAAATTATTATAGATTATAAGTTGTGTTTAATCGATTTTACAGATTTAGGTAATAGTCTTGGATATACTGTTTTGTTAATATGATCTTCCGCGAGGGCTGCAGGTCTGCTTACGACCGGCTAGTAATTTTAGCCATTTGATTCTCTCGGGTCAGTTTTCTTGCATCGAGCCCACCGACGCTGATTGCTGATGACTAAATATCTAGAGCTAATTATTAATCAGCAGTTAGCTACCAATTAATTCATATATATTTAGATATTTTGGATTAATAAGTGACTAAAGTCAATTTTACTTTAACTACAATAATCTGGGTCACAGTAGTTTAGGAGCAAAATAGTTGAATGACTTTTATTAACTAAAATTAGTTTATTTTTATGGACTGATGGTTTAATACAATATAGTTTATGAAATGCAAACCAGGTTTAGGATCTGTTTTGTACAGCTCTAACTATAACATCCTAATTGATTTTAAAATAAAAACTAAATTATTTAACTAAATATCTTTAATCAATTCACAACTCTAGTTCTGGAAATTCTTGGAACTAAAGTTTCTCTAAAAAATCTTGGGCCAGAGTTAGAGTCTGTTTGGATCCAAGGACTAAAGCATAAGGAGATAAAATTTAGTCATTTTAGTGACTAAAAATCCAAACACCAAAGCTAAAAAGGGGCTAAAATTTTTTAGCACATTAGCCCCCAAGGAGGAGCTAAAGAGGGGCTAAAATGTCCCTTTTCCACCCATACCTCCACTATGCATGCATGAAAAACAAGAATAATAAATGAGAGATATTTCAGTCATTATACACAGCAATAAATGCTTTAGTCCTTAAAATCTTAGATCTAAACAATGGTGACTAAAATTTTAGTCCATTTTTTAGTCACTTTATTTTAGCACCTCGAATCCAAACAGGCTGAGTTGTGCTAAACAGGCTTGTTCGGGATTCGGAGCGGAATTAATTGCGGAACGTGCGGTTTCCGCGAGCTGATCGTCGCGCTTTGTCGCTCGTCGTCGTCGTCGTCGTCGGTGGGTCGTCGTCGGTGGGTTAAAAATAAAAGTGCGAATCTGCGAGGGCGGCTCTCCGGTCTCTGGTCCAGAGTTTACAGGTGTTTTCGTGCGTCACCGCAGTGCAGAATACTCCGGTTGTCCATTGCAATGGGGGGTGAAAGTAAGAAGCAAGATGGTAATTATGGTATAGTGGAAGAATCTCCCATGGTTCGTTCATGATGTTACCACCCTCACGACAAAGGACCTCATCGTGTAGAATGAGGGCGTCCATGTTTTGCCTTCCAATAATGCTGTAGAAGATGCAACTACAAAGGATGTAGAGATGAATGCCATCAGTGATGAGGTGGCTGCATACTTTGTAGACATAATTATATTATAATCCTGATTATTTCATAATGAGGGAGACGATTGGTTCTGACTTTTTGTTATATTCCTAATTATGATTAGGACTCGAACTATTTATAATATTTTGGTTTAACACATGATCTATTCCAATAGTTGGTTGGAAGGAAGCCTCTATATAAAATTAGAGAGTACTCATAGTCATGCCCGTTTAGGATAAAGTTTATGAGTAGGATAAAATTATCCAAAACACCTTAACTACATAGTTTTGTAGAACAACCAATTCCGTGAAGTTAAACCTCTCACAGTATAAAATGATGAAACTACTAAAGAGATGTTCCACGGATCCAAATTATAAAATTATAGATCTACTCCTCCGTAAAATTTTGGAGTGGAACTAATAATGATAGAGTAAAGTTCTTCCAAACAAGCGCTTAGTGCTAAATTTTAGGTGAATTGAATAAATAAAAGTAAGCTAAGAATAATTCTTAGCTGCAAACAATATTTTGATATTAGATAAAGTTTTCAATCACATGTGAATGATCGAATGCTTTATTTACGTGTAGAATATACACAGCGCCCGTATGGAGGTATGTATTATGGACAGTGAAAACGCTGTCACTATCCGAGTTAATGTATACTTCCAATCTATTAGACACAGTTCTAGAATTTATCATTATATCATTATATCTTTAGGTTGCATTATGCATGTAATGTTTTATATTACAAACTATATAAACAGAGATGAACAAACAATATAAACTACAAATTATATATATGATAGCATGCTAGAATACTTCAATCATATATAAATATATTCTTTTGAACTTCTATGATATTTTCAATTTTGTTAGTCTGATATTCATAAGAATCAATTCACAACAGCAAACTCAGCTCTGCAATTCTGCAGAATCCAAACTTGCTCCAGATTTGAGCATGTTCCTAAACATCTCAACTCAAAACGTGCATCGATCAAAATTAAAGACCAGCTTCGGAGGAAGGGCAACTCAACAAAATCATCAATGGTAACAAAACCTACTAACAACACTATTGTTCAACAAATATAATTATCAGTGTGATGTCCTGCATCTGAATTGCTACAGAACGAGATAGATTAATTCTGACTGCAGGTTTGGCCTGGTGTTTCACAAGTTAACCAAAAAAGAGTAGAATCCAAGGATTCACCACGCCTGTGAGGGAGAATACTAACTATAACCTGTAATGGTCTTAATCAAACAAACTGAAGCCCATGTCCTGCACAGTGCACAGAGTATAAGATAAAAAGATTCACTCATAAATATGTCACATGCTAGTAACATCACAAAATCAAATGATAACTACGTTGGAAATTATGATGTATGTGAAAACAAGAACTATATTATGATGGAATGGCAGGATGCAGCCTAATTATTTTTTTAAAAAAAAATGGAAAATTAAAATTATACTATTCCAGGTCTATGACATAGTTTGATAGGTTATAGAGTAAACCACAAGGGAAGACTACTGTCAAGTATAGTGCAAATGACATGATGAAAAAATTTGAAGAAACCTTTGCTGATCAACAGGATACCATAAAATCAAGCATAGCACAATGTATCTTACATCGTCAGATTCTTCTTTCTCCTCCACCTTCTCTTCTTTCTTAGCAACAGCTTGAGGAGCAGCTTCACCACCAGCAGGAAGAGCAGCTGCTGCAACAGCTACGCCACCTCCACCACATGGAACAGAAGCAAACTTCTCCCGACCAGAAGCAATAAGCTCAGTGATATCCTTAGCAGCCAGCTGAGACAAAAGGAACTCCATCTTGTTATGGTCAACTTCAGCACCAACTGTTGGCATCAGAAAAGATGAAATAAGAAAACATGACAACCACACAATTTTTCCTGTACATCCACTTGTATACCATAACAACACAAACAACTATTATAACCTATATGTCATGTGAAATAGCACACATTAGATGACTGAACTTCTTTATGAAAAATCTGTAACATCCATGCATAGGATAATTAGTATGAGCAGTTTTTCTAGCATTCCAAATGAAATAAGATTTAATAACATGATCATGCCAGACTAAATAGATATTCATGCAGGCATTACCATATTTTTGAAAACAAAAACCATCACAACACTTGACAATTAAAGGGATGAACATGAACCAGAAAAATTACCTGACTCCGGAATAGTTGTAAGATCCTGTGCATGGGTTAGGGTTACCAGCAAGGGTGGCGAGGAGATAGGCAGAAACAAACTTCATTCTGAATACATTAAAAAGGGACATGTCAACAGGGGTACGGAGCATAATATAAAAATAACATGGCTACCCGTATCAAACAGGCATATATCATGCAAACAACTATACATTATCATTAGAAACATTTAGCGAGCATAATCATCAAATTCATCTAGCAAAGGCAACTTTTAGTTGCGTTCGACTCTAGACCAATAACCGTTTTTTCGATATAACACTTACATATCTAAACAAGCCTGTATAGAAACATACGGTTTTTAAACTGGGCGGACACAACAATGGAGATACCAAATTTTAACGTTCGTATCACTATATCCGCAGACGATATTACTAGAGCGATACCAAATTCGCGTATTAATGTTCGCATCAGGCAAGTGAACAACAGGGCCAGCACAGTAACAAGGCCCTGCGGAAGAGGACGAGTTGAACACTTACTTGGACGATCGGGTGCTGGATCCTGGTCCCTGGAGCCGAATAACGAGAGAGGTGACGGCGGCGAGGCCCCGGCTCTAGTGCTCCTCGCTAGGGTTTCTGCGAGGGAATATTTGATGATTTGCTTCTCTTAAAAACGAGTTTCGATTATTTGCTATTTTGATCTACTGTTGTATATTTAGATGATTCTACTTGTCATCCACACAAGTGGTAAATAATAAAAGTATGCAAACTTGTAAATCATCAAATTTCCCTTCTCCCGAGGTATGAAAAATGGCCTCAGGATGGGGTGAGGTAGCCTATTGGGCCGAGCCGGGCCAGGCAACCGCATCAATTTGATATTTTTTGACGTATTTCCCTTTCTATGGGAGCAAAGGTGCAGTTTTCTGTATTAGGCGATGCTTGATTCTCTCTTTATAAAATAGAATTTTTGAATTTTTTACATAAAATAATTTTACAGTATACATTTTTTATTTTGTTCGTAACAGTACTAAGGTCAAAACTGCACAAGAAAACCTTATATAGTGTTCAAATTTTGGTTTCAAATTTAAATTTAGCTTAACCTTCTAGAAGAAGGGGAAATAAGCACTCCCTTAAACTCACATACAAGCCTAAAACATGATGGTTTCCCCTTTGTCAATAGTACATTTCCCTGTTAAATGATTCTTTTACTAAGCATAAACGCATTCCTTCCGTATTAGTCTCTTCGTCCAAAAATGCAAGGCGTTCATATTGTGAAAGAAATTAACAGACAAAATTCTAAGCGATAGAACAGGTTAAAAATTGTATCTTGTATTTTTAAACAGAGAGGTATGAGACAGAAGATTATGTTTAGCCTTCAGTAGAAATATAATATCCTGTGAGCACAAACCTAGTGACCAACCAATACTTTTCTGCGTCACCTGTAGCACCCAAGAGAACACTTACAATTTTATTCAGAATTACTCAATGGACTCCAGCTACTTTTGGCTAGGAACAATCACTAAAAGAGTCATACTATGATAGAAAGAGGATACAATACAGAAGAAATTGTGCACACCATTTATATAGTACCTAACTACATATACAAAGTACAGCAATTTGTACAATATGTTCACTTCTACCACTGTACTGTGCGGAATCCTGATACTGTTGAATATGTGTGATAATGCCATTATTGACCTACAAGACCATATTTATGACTGGCAAAACCATTTTCCTTAAAAAACAAAATAATTTCATAGACAGCAATTTGTGAGAAGCAAGACTGTCAGGGCTGTAAGTGGTGACACTCTTGGTCCGCTGACAAAATATGCGGATGCTGCGCAACTTACAAGCTGACAATTCCTTTGGACAAACTAAGTGTCAGTATATACCTTTGTAATGGTCGCGGCTTGGCGGCTTGGAGCTATATTAACTTGTGCTGTTGTACATGATGGATAAGGATTTCCAAGTGAATCACTTGCTCAACAACCACCCAGAACAAGTTTCGCTAGCTTGTCTGCTGCAAGCCTCATGGTTTTGGCATTTCCATTTTGTTTGGCGGCAGAACAAAGTAAACTCCAGGCGGAAGGACCAGATTCTGAAGGGACCACACTATCAATGAAATGCTCTGCTTCCTTGAACATGCCAGCACGACCCAAAACCTCAATCATGTGGGAGTAATGCTCTTCCGAAGGTTGTATTTTGTAAACATCGGTCATAGATACAAAGAATTGGAAAGCTTCATTCACAAGACCAATTTCTGCACAGGCCTTGAGTGCATATAAGAAAGCTAGGGAAGTTGGTGATTTCTCCTTCCTCAACATCTGCACAAACAGGTGAATGGCTGTCTCTGGACAGCCATTTTCTACATTAGCGACGACTATTGAGGTCCAAGAAGATGAATTCTTGCCAGACATATATCTGAAGGCCTCAGATGCATTTTCGAGGCTACCACAACCCGAGTACATGTCGATAAGGTAATTGCCCATACTGGATTCAGAAGCAAGGCCACGCTTCATTAGGTAGGCATGTGCTTGCAATCCTTCATCAAGATGTCCTATTTTCCCACAAGAATTCAAGATAAGACATGCAATTGGGTAGTCAATCATCCCACCAGAACGTTGGAGTGCATGAAAAAGTTTAAGTATTGCAACATGATCATCAACTTGAGCAAATTCTTGAACCAATGTACCCCAAGAAATCTCACTGTTTGAGAGCGATAGGCACAAGTGAAGGGCCTGGTGAAACTGCCGTTCTCTTAAGTAAAAGCTAATCAGGCTTCTCAGAACCGGATCATTGGTTCCATATCCATTTCTGATTGAATTGCTATGGATTTCAATACCACTTCTGACATCTCCAAGAGCCGTGCATGCCGTAAGTACAGAGGTGTAAGTGAACTCATTAGGTTGCACATGCTCCATTTGCATCGTCCTAAACAAATGCATCGCTCTGTCAAACTGACCGTTCAAACAGCTGCCTGAGATTATAGCGGACCATGTGGCCGTACAAGGATCCTTGGTTCTTGAAAAGAGAAAGTGTGATTCTTCCAGAGAACCGCATTTAGCATACATGTCAACCAACGAACTATTGACAAAAGGATCCGAAATCATATTGAGCTTCAATATGCAGGCATGTAGCATCCTTCCTGCACCCAAATCTAGATCATATGCACAGGACTTCAAACTGCTGGCCACAATGAACTGATCCAGTTTTCCATGGACCAACAAATAGTATCTCAGCATTTTCAAAGGTAACATACAATGTCTCTTACGAAGAGTGGACCAGTTGACGTACATATCTATGAGAGCACTCATGACATACTTATCTGTGTCCAAACCTGCCCTAATGAGGTAGCCATGAATTTCTCTGCCATAATCAAAAGCATTTCCTCTGTTAATAACATGTAAAATGCTGCCCACTGTATACTCATCACATTGTCTGCATTCGCACATCAAATCTCGGAAAATAGCCAAAGCCTCCGCATCGCACAGGTTGTCCACATAGCACTGGATGATGGAATTCCAAGAAACCAGGTCCTTGCTATCCATCTCATCAAACACCTTTTGCATCAGCTGCAAATCCCCATGCCTACCATAGAACTCGATCAGGCAGTTCTCCAAGAATTCACGGTTATCGAATCCTGACTTGATCATGCAGCAGTGCAGCTGACAGCCCAATTGGACATTGGACAAGCTCGAAGCTGCTCGAAGTGCGACAGACAGAGTGTACGCATCACATGAAACGCCGCTATGTACCATTTCCATGAACAGCATTAGTGCTTCAGTGTCGCAGCCGTTTTCAGTGTAGGCACTGAGCATGGAGGTCCAAGAAACCAAATCCGGCGCGGCAATACCATTGAACACCTTCTCGGCGCAACCCAACGACCGACAGCTCGCGTACATTGTGACGAGGCCGTTCGCCACGAAGAGGTCCGCTTCCACGTATCCCATCTTGGCTGCGGCGGAATGGACCTGCCTTCCCAGGCCGAGGCTCCCAACGGCGGCGCAGGCGCGCAGCGCGACGGAGAAGACGAACGCGTCAGGCCTCAGCGCCGACTCCAACATACCGACCAGCAGACCCAGCGCCTCTGACGAGGGTCCGTGGGTGGCGTACCCTGACATGAGCGCGGTCCAGGCGAGGAGGGACCTGTCCCGAGGTGGCATTGCATCAAACGCCTGCCGCGCGGGCTGCATGCGACCGGCTCGCGCGTGCGCGCGCAGGAGCGAGAGCTGCGCAGCCGCATCCAGGACGTGCGCCGCGGACCTGCGTGGGGTGGCGCGGTCTATGCCCTTGCAGGCGTGAGAAGAGCGCGGGATCGAGGGAGGTGGGGGAGGAGGAGGGAGCGCCATTGGAGGCTCCTCGGCCTCTGCGACGAGAGAGGATTCGAATGGAGTGGCCGAGAAGAAGAGAAAGGATAAGGTGGAGATGGGCCTTTTGGGCCTCAACGTGGGCCCATCACAATGTTACGCACTTACGCCTCGTCGAGTTTTTTTTTCTATTTGTTGTTTTATTTTTTTCTTCAATTTACAGAAGTAGCCCTCCGTTTCAAAAATTTACAAAAAATTGTATCCAAAACTATCCTTCAATCTACAACACTAATTATGTACTAGTAATCGATGGGTATAGATATCCGTGCGTCACTAACGATCAATCATTCCGTTTAATTTAGATCTGTTGTGTATAGTTTCGTTCAGTTCAAATGAGACGACGATCAGATTGGATGTGGCAGTGGAGAGGATCTTTGTTGTGGTTTTCATCGTCCTGACTCCTAAGGTGCTTCCCGCGTGATCATCGCTAGTAAGGCATTTACCCTAAGCCACAATAGAAGAGTTGAGATAAAGATGACGAAGGAGGAGAACAGGAGACAGTTGGAATTAGTGAAGCATCAGCGAGAACTGTGTGCTATTTGTCAAAGCAGCTAAACAGTCGTATGTCATTATAATTTTTAAGAATTTTCTATATGTTAAATATGAGTGACTGTGGTGGATCCCATCCGTCAGTGACACACCGATGGTATATTAGCAAATCGTAAAAATTGTAATGGCACAGAAAAATTAACCCAAGAGCTTATGGTTAGGTGGAATACGAGGTGATGTTAGACGTCGCTGGGTGAATCTTAAGGTGACTTTGGCCATCGTTGATGGAGCTTTGGGTGAAAATGGTAGAGATCACGCGAGAGAGCGAGAAAAAAAGGTGTGGAATGGTTAAGAATCTCCTCGTATAGTAAACTAGTGGCACCAAAAAGATATCAACAATTAGCTACCGCCAAGTGAGGAAGCAGGCCTGGGCAGCTAGGGCTTGAGCATCAGATCTGCCTCTAAAATTTCATTAAAATTTTATTAAATTTTTGTGCAGTTTTTTTTAAAAAAATAAAAAAAAACAGTTCATTCTAGGCGTTAACAATTGTTGCTCGATCCGCCCCTAGCCACCACAAAATGAAATTCGACGTCAACGTGTAAAAGAGAAAACGTAACCATTAACATGTTTGAAAAGGTTGGCAACAAGCTAGTCACTTTGAGTTCCCAGCATATATACATATATATATATATATATATATATATATATATATATATATTCGGTCATTCGGTAGGGAACACAAGTTAGACTATTTTATGCAGAAAAGTTTGTCGAGTTGCTTCACTAAGCTGAAGCACCACTAATTCTATGCCATGCCATGCATGCGTCAGTAACACACTCCTCCGTTTTGTATTCACTACCGAAAAACATTTATTCGTCGAGTGTGAAATAGTTTGTCGAGTGTATTTCATCGGACACTCAGCAAACAAGTGAAACAAACCTAAATCTGACAACTTATTCGGCTAACTTTTCGGTAAACTAGTTTAACCCGGTTTTTTTTACATACTGAATTTTTATAATCTCAAGCTTCCTCAGCTCGCATGCACAATTGGTGGGTACACCTGGGGACGTACGAGGCCATGCGTATGAGTTGTTCTTTGCTGCTGTACGTGCTGGTCCAGTGCCATGGACAGGTGACGGCCGGCGGGTCCGTGGTCCGGGAGCCGACATGTCCTGCCCGGGGAGAAAAAGGCTCGGCTTCTTGCACCTAACACCGTCACCTCCAGCTTGCACGCATGCGCACCTAGCGATCGATCGATGCATATATGGACCGATAGATGCAGCCATGAATGCATGCAATTATGTTCCTAAAACCGTGGGCGGACCGTATTTTCCCGTGTGTAATCCGCTGGTGGTAAATGATTATTATTGATCGAGAAATTAATCCGAAGTACGTACGTGCAGTGGTAGTAGTAATTAGTCTTAAAACTACTGCTGTCCGGTTTTGAAAATATCCCCCATCCCATCTGCGAGCACCATGGAATTATGTTCTTGATGAGCACAGTGCGTGCATGTCCCCATGCACGAGTACGTGACAAGCTTCCAGCTACCAGCTTGCTCTAAACTTTCAAAAGAAGCATGCATATATACCATGTTGTGCAGTGGAATGAATGAACTTAACGTTGGGGCGTTCATCGAAAACTAATAACAGTTTGATAGCTATGGATAGTCGTCAAAGCTAAAACAGTATCGATCGACGGTGACAATTCACAATTGTTTAGGAGTTTAGGAAACTGCCACTCAATCACATTGATTAATTCTCAAATCAACTATAATAAAATGTGCATGCAAACGAGAGTACGTAGTACTTGTACACTGTAGCTAGCTACTACGAGCAGATAGCCAGATATGTGGTTGTACGTGACGGCGAGCAGTCTGCATGAAGCAGCCAGTCGACTTCTTATTTCACAGTGAAATTAACGTAGGGGAAAATGAGATGCATGATAGCTTTAATTTGGCTGTAGCTAGCTAGCTAGCTACTCTCGTTTGTGCACGCGACGATCGAGATCATCCGCGCGCGCGTCAGGGTCGTCATCGTCGGGCCGGGCGCGCGCGACGGTACGCGCGGTTGCTAGCGGCGGCGAGCGGCGGTCTCGCGCTGCGCGTTGAAGTAGACGGCGGCGACGGGGAGGCCGAGGTCGTTGTCCTCGGCGAACTGGCGTGTGCTGAAGCGGTCCCTCGACGGCGGCGTGCTCACCGCCTGCCGGCGCTTCTGCCGGAACAGCACCAAGATGAACCTGTGGATGCCGATGGTTGGCCTCGGGCTCTCGTAGCTCACCACCTCCCTCCCTGCATCACAAACACAAATCCAGAATAATTTTAGCGAGAGAGAGATAGAGAGAACAAAAATTAACTCGAAATTAATTTGTTTTCCTTCGATCTGCATCTCTCTGATCATGCATGGACAGTGCTGCCACTCTCAGGCTCTGACCATCCAAGTTCAAAAGTAGCAAAGACTAAATAAAGCAGGATTGCAGTATTGCACAGGGGGAAGAAGGTCGACTTACCAAAAGAGGCATCAGTAGTCCCAGGAATATCAGTAACAATCCTGCATGCCAGCCACAAGGTGGTCCAATCAAAAAGGTAGAATGCCTTCAAAATTAGTAGCTAATAGTCTGAAATGTTAATTAAGAGCTAGCAATCAGCATGCACGACCGAATCTTAGTAATCACTAATCATGGCCAGCTGATCTAGCTAGCTAGGTGGCACCTAGTGTTTAGTCAAAACTTAACTAACACTGAGCATTAAACATGTAGAATGGTTAACTAATTACCAGTGAAGATGCTCCCTCAGATATGGATCACTAGGTCCTGGCACATCAGGGTCAGTCATCACCTGCAATATTATTACAAGCACAGGAATTAGCTAGCTAGCTAGCACATGATTAATCCTGGGAATATGCATGCATGGTGATATATATAGCTGGATTGAGCATATATAGCAGCAACATGGAAGATACAGATGAGATGTATATATGATTGGCAATTCAAGGCACGCACCAACGTGAAGAAGGACCTGAGGTCGCCGCCCTGGACCTCGACGCGCGGCTTGGCGGCGACGGCGGAGGGGAAGAGCTCGTGGCCGTTGAACACCTGCTTGCTGGAGCCATAGGTGGCCATCATCTTCACCGTTGGGTTGAAGTTGTCCAGCACCTCGCCGATCACCTTCCCCACAACGAGAGGCTCCAGCACCCTCGACATGGCTGCCAGTTAGCTAGCTAGCTACTGAATTTGACTGTCACTTGCGGTGAGTATGTAGTGCTGCCGCCGTGTGCAATGGCGCAGCCCTGTATTTATAGCTCTCTCTCTCTCTCTCTCTCTCTCTCTCTCTCTCTCTCTCTCTCTCTCTCTCTCTCTCTCTCTCTCTCTCTCTCTCTCTCTCTCTCTCTCTCTCTCTCTCTCTCTCTCTCTCTGGCTGGGCTGGCTCTAGCTCAACATTCTCATTCTGAGCTGAGCTGAGCGTGATGGATGGATGGATCATAGATTACACATATTTCAAACAGGAGCTAGCATGGGAGAAAAGCTCACTAGCTCAGGCTGCAGAGGCGTAGGCATGCATGCATCTCGATCGATCTAATCTATCTATCACGGCAGATATCACATTGATTAACTAGCATGTTAAAGCGATTGCTGTTAATTCCGTCGTCATTTTCTTTCAGGTGTGTGTGTGTGTGGATTATAGAATTCTCAGCCGCTCGCGGCACAAAAGTTCAAATAATTTGTGCGTAGAATCTCACATTTGTCAAAAGAAGAAAAGGTCCTTGCCGTCCATACGCCTACAGCTTCCCAAGTTGACACATATGAATTGCAAATCAGAACAGCTAGCTAGCTTGTCCATATACAGTGAGATCACTATATTCTTTTCTTTTATTTAAAATGAGCACCTTCTGTAAAGCTTCTGAATTTTTCTTCAGCTTCATGGACGACACATGTCATAGTTCATCTGGTTCACATGAAAAGCCTTTGGAGAACTTGATAAACATGCCAATGTAGTGATTTTACCATTAGGTACTAAGAAATAGCAAAATCAACGCTAAAATTGTGGTACCTTTTCAGAACCGTAAAATTTCCTTATGAACTATTTAATTGGTGGGCAGTACTACAGAATCTTCAAAAACCATTTAACTGATTTAAGGTGCAATCTGTGGTAGTGATTGTACAAATACAGACCATTCATATATGTCAGAGATGGCTGCTTGACTATGCTAATTTATGGTTGCTTCTTTTTTTTTATCCCTCCTTTATAAAGGAGCACACAACGTCAATGTAAATTCTCCATGTCCAGTACTATCCTTTCACTTACTTGTACAATACTTTGTGCTAAAAAGATACCCCACATATTTTCATCTCATTCTTTTGCAGCTGGAGTGGACTACTAGGTTGGACATTCTCAAAGCTGCACAGCTAGCTAGCTCCACCAACAAGCATCTGTTTTCTCCTGAGGTAAAAAAAGCATGGCATAGTTAATCACCATGCTGACTGCTGAGCTATGAATTGCAAAAGGCCATTGTTAAGAGCATTTCCAAAAGTCTCTTCATTTTTTACTCTCTAATTTACCTATTTAGCTAACTCTTCAAAAAGATTCATCTCTATATCTATTGCACACTCCAATAGACTCTATTTTTAAATCTCTAAAAAAAATTACTCCTCACTTTAAAATCCCAAAGATTTTGAAATTTTTGATTTCTTTTTTAAATCCTAATCTCTAACCTTAGAAATCTCCAAATTATAAAAATTTTAAATTTAGAAAATTTTAAAAAAATATTTTCTTCTCTTGTTTTCTTTTTTATTTCTCTTCATTTTCTTTTTTTCCTTTTCTCTCTTCTTTTTCTTTCTTTGGTTTTCTTCCTGGGTGTTCGTCTTCCTGCGCGTGGGTGACCAGAATAGCCAGCCGAATTGGTTGGCCAAATTTGGCCAGCGGGAAGGTCAATTTGGCTAGCCAGATAGCTTGGTCATTCGGTTAGCCATTTTTTTGAAGTGCATTTTTTCGTTTGATTGGCTAAAATTTGACTTAGAAAGTGAGATAAAGAGACTTTTAAAGATACTCTAATTCCCCTGAACAGCATTGCACTCTACAAGAGGAGGCTATAAAATAAGCTTAAGTGGGAGAAGGAAGAAGGGGGAAGGCCTCCCTCTCCACTACTTCACAAAGTGCTCTAAGACTCTCTGCCTTGTATCACTTCTTTCCAGGGAAAAGGAGACCCTCAATTAGGAGCTCTTCATTAGGCAAAAGGTTAGTGCTCTTGTTTCCATAAATGGGGAGCCATCTACTCTCTCCAAGTACATCCATGTTCTTTTGCACATCATAATGTAGTACCCATCTCCAGCAGCCAGCAGCCAGCACGTTGTGTGCTAGCTAACTCAGCAGCACAGAAGTGTCACAGCTGCCTAACATTCTGAACCTAGTGAAGTTCAGCTCCAGTCAAACTTTAGAGTTTTAATGAGATGCAGTGTTAAGGTATTTACATCCCTTTCATAAGGTGATATTTGGGCTGATTAAATATGATTTACTCTGAAACTAGTGCTTAATCTCGTAAAGACTTCGTTTTTAGTAATTTTCACAGATTAGTAGATTGGAGAAATGACATAGGTGTCTCTCAGTAATATTGTTATCTCTAATTTTCAGACGTATCGATTGGGTGTTGTCGGACGGTTAAGGAGCCTATTAATTATACATGAACTAAAAAAACTAAAATTCAAGTCTTTATAAAGCAGAGATATATAACAGAGATTTCAGACCAAGTACAACTTGATATTTATTAATTATGAACTACAAAATTACTGTATCATAAAAAGTTATAACTGCGGCTCTCTAGCACAGCACAGATTACAAATTTAAGCTATTGATTTATAAAAAGCAATAATTGAGATATTGGTGCTATTAAATTTAGAAACAGAAAGTAGCAAAAATATTAAAGTTATAACTACTAATTTTAATTCGGGAACTACAGATAAAATAAAAATGCAGATCTTTTGAATTTTATAACAAAGTTTACACAATAATTTAACAGGAATTTCAATAACCAATGAATTCAATAAAAAATTTTGATGCTTACATTAATAATTAATAGTAAGAGGCCGTGAAGCGCGCAGGCTGACAACTAGTAGATATAGTTGGTCAATACGCAGTCTTCCAACACATTAATATATAGGCTACTGATGTGCCAATGCAAACGAAGTACAGAAGAGCTGATGTACGGAAGAAATACAAATCGCTCGCTGGATGGAAAACGGCTTCAGAACCGTCTCTTTCTGCAAGAAATGGAAAAGGCTTGTGCCCTGCATACTCTGGAAGTTGCACTAGGTGAAGGTACAAAAATGCCAAATCCTTTATCATTTCGGGCAGATGACGACTTGGTCGAATGTTCTCTTGCCCTCAAACAAGCTGATTGGAACCAAGGGGATATGAAGCTTTGCTCAAAGCAGAGGACCGTGTTTGTCAATCTGTCATTGGTTAATGAGCTTAACGGCTGAAAGGACACACATCAGTGACACATTTAGTTATCATCTGTGCAAATATGTGTAGCAATTAGCACATTGTTCTCCCTTCAGAAATGGACTACAGGAAGCTGATGTGATCATGTGAAGAACAATTTTCCATTCTTCATCTGGCGCTGGAAGTGGCCACCTGGAGAAAACAAAACTTTGCTGCTGCATTTCATTTGCAATGAAGTGTTCAAGTCAATGGATTTCACTTGTTGGATTGACATTGTTAGAGTGTTGTGTGTGTGGGGGGCCACCAGTGTGTGGGCTCCTCCTGTAAGGCTCCCCTTTTATCCTCCCTACCCAAGGGAGAGGAATCTATCCATCTCTTCCTACATGGTATCAGAGCCTTAGGCTCCTCTTCTCCCCTGCCACCGGCGCCGCTGCCGTCGCCTCCATGGCCGTCGCGCCTCCTCCGGCGTGCTCCACCACCTTCTCCTTCTCCTCCTCCTCCCCTTTTCGTGGGCTGGGTTCCGGCACCATGGCCGGATCCGCCCCTCTCCCGCCCGGATCCGCCGCCGGGGCGGCCCGATCCGGCGCCGCCGTGCTCCCCCCGCCCTTCCTCGACGCCGGCGCCCCTCTCCCGCCCGGATCCGCCGCCGGGGCGGCCCGATCCGGCGCCGCCGGGCTCCCCCCGCCCTGCCTCGACGCCGGCGGGGCCGGATCCGCCGCTGCCGGCCTCCCCCCGTGCTATTTCGCCGCTGGCCCGCCCGCTCCGCCCGAAACCGACGCCGGGGCGGCCGGATCCGCCGCCCCCGGCCCTCTCCTGACCACTACAGTGCCGCCCCCCCCTCCCCCCCGCCACGGCCATGCAGGGGCCGACCATGGGGGGGCCCCCTCCTGCTGCTGCCGGCCTCGCCGGCCTCTCCCAGGCCCCGGGGGCGCCGCCCCCCCTCCCCCGTCGCCGGTGCTGCCGTCACCGCCACCATGACCGGCGTGCTCCCCTTCCCCTTCGGCCTGGCCCCCTCCCTGGCCGTCGACGCCGCGCGCCCCTCCATGGCCGCCGCCGCAGGGATCCCCTCCCCCTTCGGCCTGGCCGCCTCCATGGACGTTGTCGCCGCTGCGCCCACCTCCATGGCCGCCGCCGGCACCTACCTGGCTGCCGGCCCCTTCATGGCTGCCCCTGTCGGGCCCTCCTTGGCTGCAGCCACCTCCCTGGCCGCCGCCACCGGCCACCCCTCCATGGCCGCCAGGGCTGCCCTCCCGTGCCGATTTGGCGCCGCCGGTCTCCCCGCCACTTCTTCCATGTGGCCCGGGCAGTTTCCTGATGGGGCTCCTTTGTCGTCCCCAGCACCAGCGGCCTTGCTCACCGGGCCGGCTCACCACCTGCTGTCTCTGCCCTTGGCTCCACCGGTGTTGCACTCACCGCCTCCGAGTTGGGCACCGTGGTCCAGTGGGTGGGACCAGGTGGCTTGCATGCTATCCTCTTGCCCACCGCCCACTTCCATGGACTGGGTGGCCGACTCGGGAGCCTCCTTCCATGTCACTCCGCACGTCGATCTTCTTTCTTCCACAAGGCCGCCCCACCCATCGTACCCCTCTTCCATCCTGGTTGGAAATGGGTCCTCTCTTCCGGTCACCTCTGTGGGTGATGCGGCTCCATGTGGTTCTTTCTGTCTTCCCAACGTTCTTGTTGCCCCGGGTATTGTTCAAAATCTTCTTTCTATTCGTCAATTCACCTCTGACAACTCCTGTTCCGTTGAGTTTGACCCTTGCGGGTTGACGGTGAAGGATTTGGCAACACGACGGCCTCTTCTCCGTTGTGATAGCACTGGCCCTCTCTACACCCTTCGCCTTCCGCCCTCCGCTGCCCCTCCTTTGGCCTCCCCTACGCCCGTGCTTGCTGCCATCACTTCCTCCACTCTCTGGCACCGCCGGCTTGGTCACCCCGGCGTTGACGTTTTGACTAAGCTCAGTAGTACCCCCTCTATCTCTTGTTCTAGGGATGCTAGTGAGCATATTTGTCATGCGTGCCAGTTAGGTCGTCATACCCGTTTACCTTTCCCTGTCTCTTCCTCACATGCCGCTCGGCCTTTTGATCTCATTCATTGTGACTTGTGGACATCCCCGATCCCGAGTATTTCTGGCTTTAAATACTATTTGGTGGTTCTTGATGATTTCACTCACTATTCTTGGACCTTTCCCTTGCGGTCCAAGTCTGATACCTTTCCCTCTCTCTCTCACTACTTTGCGTGGGTGTCCACTCAGTTCGGTGTCATCATCAAGGCGGTCCAGTGTGATAACGGGCGTGAGTTTGACAACTCTGTTTCTCGGGCTTTCTTCCTCTCGAAGGGAGTCCAATTGCGCATGTCGTGCCCCTATACCTCCCCTCAGAACGGCAAGGCTGAGCGCATGATTCGTACCACTAACAATGTTATGCGCTCCATGCTCTTTCAGGCTTCGGCTCCCGCTCGCTTCTGGGCTGAGAGCCTCCTTACTGCCACCTATCTCCTCAATCGCCTGCCTTCTAAGGCCACGTGCGCTCCCACCCCTCACCATGCCTTGTTTGGTACTCCTCCTTCCTACTCTCACCTTCGTGTTTTTGGGTGCGCTTGCTATCCCAACACCTCCGCCACGGCTCCTCACAAGCTTGCGCCCCGCTCGACCCTTTGTGTGTTTCTCGGCTACTCCCCCGATCATAAGGGGTACCGTTGCTTTGACCTCTCTTCTCGTCGTGTTCTTATTTCACGACATGTCATCTTCGCCGAGTCAGTCTTTCCTTTCTCCGTCGACTCCACCCCCGCCACTAGCCTTGAGTTGGACTCCCTGTTTTCTACTGACCCGGTGGTTCAGCCACCTTTGTCTTCTGCAGGTGCAACCCCAGCTGTTCCGGTGGCTCTCCCGCCAGCTGACGAGCCATGTGTGGCAGCGGAGCTGCCCGCCGTGCCGCCCGCGGCCCCCGTGCCCCCGGTTGTGCCACGTGCGGCCCCCGTACCCCCGGCTGTGCCTTGTGCGGCCACTCCTCACCAGCCGGCGTGGCCCTCCATGCCATGCGCGGCCCCGCCGTCCTCGTCCGTGCAGCACGCGGCCCCGTCCCTGTCGCCTCCTGTGCCCGGGGTTGGCCCGATGTTGCCGTCGGCGCCGTGTTCCACCCCGGACACGGCCTCGGCCGTGCCCCGTGTCCCCGCGACACCTGCCGCGCCACGCGCGGCCCCAGCATCTTCTTCCCGCTACGCCGACCCTGTTCGGGTCTACCAGCGCCGCCCGACGGGGGTTGCACCGGCCTGCTCTCGCGCCGAGCCGCCGGTGTACCACCCGCCCCTTCTCCACCGCGATCCCCGCCACACTCACCCAATGGTGACTCGGCGGGCTGCGGGGGTCCTCCGTCCAGTTGACCGCCTGGTCCTCTCCGCCGCTACGGCGCCGCCAGTCTCTCCCATACCCTCCACTGTTCGTGGCGCCCTGGCGGATCCTCACTGGCGCCACGCGATGGAGGAAGAATATGCAGCCCTTCTGGCCAATCAGACCTGGGAACTGGTGCCTCGCCCCTCTGGCTGCAATGTGGTCACCAGCAAGTGGATCTGGACACATAAACGCAAGGCAGATGGCTCACTGGATCGCTACAAGGCTCGCTGGGTCCTTCGGGGTTTCACCCAGCGCCCTGGAGTTGACTATGATGAGACCTTCAGCCCGGTGGTGAAGCCTGCGACTGTTCGGACCGTGCTCTCCCTGGCTCTCTCGAGGTCCTGGCCAGTTCACCAGCTTGATGTGAAGAATGCCTTCCTCCATGGCACCCTGACGGAGACTGTGTACTGCAGCCAGCCTGCAGGTTTTGTGGATCCTGCTCACCCTGAGCGTGTTTGCCGGCTCAACAAGTCTCTGTATGGTCTGAAGCAGGCTCCTCGGGCTTGGTACAGTCGGTTCGCCTCCTTCCTGGTGTCTGTGGGGTTCAGCGAAGCCAAAAGTGACACTTCTTTGTTTGTACTCCACCGCGGTGCTGACTCAGCCTACTTGCTGCTTTATGTGGATGACATTATTCTCACTGCGTCCAGCCAGTCTCTACTTCAGCGGATTGTCTCCTCGTTGCAGCAGGAGTTTGCCATGAAGGACCTTGGTGTGCTCCATCACTTCTTAGGAGTGACAGTGGAACACCGCCCTGATGGCCTCTTCCTCACCAGCGCCAGTACGCCTTGGATGTCCTTCAACGCGCAGGGATGACTGACTGCAAGCCCTGTGCCACTCCAGTCGATGCTCAGTCCAAGATTTCCGGTACAAAGGGCACACCAGTGGATGATCCCACTGCCTACCGCAGCATTGCTGGCGCCCTTCAGTACCTCACTTTCACTCGGCCGGATATCTCCTATGCGGTGCAGCAGGTGTGCCTTCACATGCACGACCCCAGGGACCCGCACCTTACCGCTATGAAGCGGATTCTCCGCTATCTGCGCGGCTCCCTCGACTTTGGGCTTCACCTTCGGCGCTCTCCTGTTGCTGACCTCGTGGTTTACACTGACGCCGACTGGGCGGGCTGCCCAGACACGCGTCGCTCCACCTCCGGCTATGCCGTCTTCCTTGGTGGCAACCTCGTGTCTTGGTCATCCAAGCGGCAGCCGGTTGTCTCCCGCTCCAGTGCCGAGGCTGAGTACCGAGCTGTTGCCAATGGGGTGGCCGAGGCATCCTGGCTCCGGCAGCTCCTCGGGGAGCTCCATTGCCCCCTCGCCAGGAGTACGTTGGTCTACTGCGACAATGTCAGCGCCGTCTACCTCTCCACCAACCCCGTCCAGCACCAACGCACCAAGCATGTGGAAATTGACCTCCACTTCGTTCGTGATCGTGTCGTCGTGGGAGCTGTCCGTGTCCTACATGTGCCTACCACCTCCCAGTTCGCCGACATCTTCACCAAAGGCTTGCCTTCCTCCACCTTCTCCGAGTTCCGCTCCAGTCTCAACATCCGCTGCGCCGGAGTTTCGACTGCGGGGGGGTGTTAGAGTGTTGTGTGTGTGTGGGGCCCCTGGTGTGTGGGCTCCTCCTGTAAGGCTCCCCTTTTATCCTCCCTACCCAAGGGAGAGGAATCTATCCATCTCTTCCTACAGACATTATATGGCTCACAATTTAAAAAGAAGATATAGTACATGAGATACATAGGAGACCCAAGTATACCGCCAAACATATATTAGTGCATACCACGTAAACCACACCCGCAATAAACCACAAACAAAAAAATGTTAGCACTTAGGACGAGTAGATCAAGACAGAGAAAGTACATTAGTGCATAAACATGTACAATGTCACCTTCAAAAAATAATAATCAGTTCACAAATAAAAAACCTTGCTTCGCAAATGATCATACCATTCTTGAAAGCATTCTCGCCTGCACTTGAACTGACTGCACTAAGTTTCCATCTTTGACGTTAGAAATGATGGGGTGGTAATTAATTTTTTGCGGAAATTGATTACACCTCTTTACATTTGTTGAAAAATTAAGAAAACAATTCTCATTCCTAATTTCTACATGTACATTTTTACAAGATGTGATTGTAAAAAATAATATTAAATTAATCTGCTAAAGGAATCCAATGCAAAGGACTTATATCTTAAACTTTCCCTTTTATTATGCATCAATACAAAATCATCTATACTACGTGATTGATTAAGACATAAGATAGTATATTGTCAAGAGAAGAAAGTCGTTACAGTATGCATATGAGACGGACTTTTCAACAAACAAGTTGTTCCATGTAAAGACTAGTACATACAATATAAAGTGTTCGATAAAAAAATTCTCAGTGTATGATATGAAAGCTTTATGTTGCATTTAGCATTTATAGTACCTGAAATCTTTCATACCATACTCTAATAATCTTTTTAGCGAATGTTTTGTATTATACGTCCTAGCCCCTAAATGAAACAACTTGTTTGTTAAAACACTATTAAGTGTTCAATCAAGAATTGGAAACATGATATAACAGTTGTGTTCATCTTCCTGAAATTTAGGGGACTTAAGTATATTAAGGTGTCAACAAGGGTAAAAAAGGTTAAAGATCTCATAAGCATCTTCAAACGATTTTTCTTTACATTACAATGTATTGTTCCTATGTTGTAATCTATTACGCTAGAATAGTATATAAGATTTTAAATTAACACATAATAAAAGGAGAAGTTTGAGATATTTATTTCTAGGATTTGATCCCATAACAAAATAATTTAATATTATTTTTTAAGATCACATGCTACAAAAATATAATTGTAGGAATTAGATGCAAAAATTGTTTGTCTTACTTTTTTCAAAAATGTAAGGATGTGTTTACAATTTCTGCAAGAAACTAATTACCACCCACCATTTGGAAGATCTTTTACTTCAACTGGTTACCTAAAAGAAAAAGACTCACTCAAAATGTATAAATGGAGTAAGATATGATATGGTGTTTGGTACAAGATAGCGGAGAGAATGGGTACTCAACATTATATAAAATGAAATGCGACACAAACAATATTTGATTACACTAGTCTCAAATTTAACATTTAACCTAGAGTGACAGCAACTAGAAGAGTGACTAGTGGTGGCTGGATTTTTTCGTTTGGCACATAATCCACTTCTATTTAATCAAAAGATGCCAATAAGCTATTCAAGTGAGTCATGTGACTTTTGATGCTTGCACTTGCCAACAAAAGATAAAATCTACTAGAAGAGAACTCCTCAAACTATACACCATCAAACATAAGAAGATAGTCTTTAATTTGCATGTCCTCCTTTATAGTGCAATAAAGTTAGCCATGTACTGAATATTTATTGAAAATATGCAATTATAATGTATATTAAAAATAGGGAGGGGGACTAAACCCTCAGCGTTGATGATCCTCAACAATAGAAAACTTAAAAAGAAGCCTAGAGCTCAGGCTCAGCAATCAACTTGGCTGGAGAAGCTAAGAACTGAGAGTCTGAGACACAATAACTACTGATGGCTGCTAGCTGAAACAACATAAAGAGTCCCCATCTCCTTCATGAAGAATGACAAACAAAATCAATTATGTCGTCCCATTCTCTCACACCGTGCACTAGTCATCATGTCAGACATGCTAGCACACAGATCCAGTCCACTACTGGCGATAAGAGGGAAAGAACTTAATTTCATCTTGCACCTGGAGAACAGATTCATCATCTACTCTACAACAAGATATACACAAAACGAAAAGGTCCATCTTAATCCCAGTATCAGATATGGAACTACGACGTTAAATCTGCCGCGTACAATAACTACCGCTGCAGCAATAGAGTGTCTACGCAATCGAACCAGGCAATTAGACACACGTTAGCACGATCCAGCCAGATCCGCGCCAAAAAAAAAAGGTATGCTGAAAACATATCAGACCGGAGAATCAAATGAAACACGAAACAGGTGGGATCAGGGACGGGGGAGGGAGAGGAGAGGGACCGTACGGTTCCGAGCGGCGAGGCGAGGTCTCGCCGGCGCGCGGCTCGGAGAAGAATCGACGCGCACGCGCCGACGCCGCCATGGCCAGGACCGGGGCGGAGGGTCTAGGGTTTTGGCTGGGGGTGGGTCGTCTGGCGGCTGCTGGGATATGTGGCTGTGCAGTGGGCCGCCACATCATCGCTGGGCTGCCAACTCTCGCCCAGATCCAGATGGGCCCAGGCATGCGCGGCCGCGCACCGAATTTTTTTAAATAATATTTTTTATTCAAAATTTCATTTCTGCTATTCGTGTTTCCCTGCGAATTTTTTAAGCAATATATTTTACGAAATTACAATTCTGTTACTCAGATTAACAAAATTACAAAAATATATCTCTATCGACAGCTTAGCAATCAACAACATCTTATCCATTAAAGCAACTCCAGAGAGTAACTATAAAAATTGGCTCCCTAGTTTTTTAGGATTTTTTCGTTACAAATCACTGTAAATATATTTTTTCCAACAGATATTCCCTATTTTGGAGTATCTGCTCCCTAAACATAGATAGTGAAAAAGTTAATTTTGAAAATCCTTTATTTTTAGGAATCATTTAAAATATCTCTTAGAGTTTACTTTTTAATTACCTAAAAAATTAGAGGGAAAAGCCATGTGTTGACAGGGGGAAGGCGTCTTCATTTTTTCAATTTTTTCAATCCACCGATCCGTTTCGGGCTGCTGCAAGTAGTATTTGACTTGCTAGTTGAGTTACAAATTCTTAAAAAAAATGTTGTGAGTTGTAAAGTGTGGAAAACTGTTATGAGCTGTGAAATGTAGAGAAGCTCATAAGCCTATTTGGTTAGAATAGTTGCGGATTTACATTTTGATAGTTTATAATGTTTAGTTACATTATTAATGTATAATTTTACATATAAATCATTTTAATCATGAAATTTTATAATGTTTATATTAAAATTATATATTTTTTAAATTTCACTAAAATGATATATTTTACTAAAATTTTACTTTTTCAAATTTTATATAAACTGATATGTTTTAATAGTATAATAGGTAATATTCATTCAAAGTTGAACTAAGAAGTTGTGAAATCTAGATTATACCAATTTTAAAATTTGTACTACGAGAATTTACGGATTATAGAAAAACTAGGTGACCAAAAGAGTTGTTTGGTTTAAATTTCGGCTTCCAAGCTAGGAAGCTGATTCAAAAATCTAAACCAAACATGTCCTTAAATTACTTCTTTCACTTTGTAGTTAAGATTTTGAGATTATATCCACCTTAGAGTTGTTGATTTGGTCGTGTGCCGTAACTAAGCACCCTTGCATATGTCTGATGACTGCTGTGATACCCTGCCGTCAGTCTTAAGCATGAGATTGGTTCTTTGATCCCCTATGTGTTCTTGTGAACTTTGGTGCCATTTTTGATTGGTGTCTAAGAATTTTGAAAACTAAAATTATTTGGCTAGTCACTTACATATAGTGTCATACCATACAAAAAACACTATGAGAAAATAAGTTAATCAAATAAAACAACTAAAAAATACGTGTTCAATGGTAACCACACAACCTCTCACAGGGATCATCTATCATATTCTATAAAAATAGCACCCTTCTTTTTTAAAATACAGCTCCACTTATCTCGCTTATTTGTATATTGCCGATTTTTGCCGAGGAGAATAGAAATTTTTTTGTGGCACTAAAAAATAAAGGAGAAATTTGAGAATTTGCTGCTTTCAAAAAATGATTTTACATTTCTGTCATCCGTACTTATTGTTATTGACTTAGGTAGTTTTATATATAAGTCTCGTGAGCAGCGACATCATAATTTTTTTTCAAACTCAAAGACCAACCAAACTCCAAGCTTCACAACTACGGAGTAATAGTTTTTTTATTAACATAGACTTTGTAAGGTTTTTACACCGAGCAAGATATTACAATGACCATAAGTAATTTTTATTCATTCATTTGTGTCTGCCAACTTGCACATTAATTAATACTAACATTACTCTGACAACTGAAATCATTACCGGTCTAATCACCATCTCCAACAGCCAATTCACCACCAAAAATGATACATTACTAACCAAATCAAAAGAAATAACCCATTAATTAACACTAACACGAGTGATGAGTAATATAATCATGCACATGCGCCCACGGCCACGGTCGCCATGGCCGATCAAGCAGCTTCCGGATGAACTAATCCTCCACCTCCGCCGTCTTCGGTGGGCCGAACCTCTTCTCCAGCCGTCGGATCTCCTCCGGGGTGAGCCCGAACGCCCTCTCGAGGACGGCCACCCTGATCCCGGAACCGAACACCGTCGCCGGGATGCGCACGATGCCGGGGTTCTCGCTGTTGAAGGTGCCGTACACCGTGGCCGGCGTGTCGCCGACGTTGAGCTGGAAGTGCACCATGCCGCGCGGGAACACCATCACCTCCCCCTTCTCGAGCACCTTGGCGAAGAGGCGGCCCCCGGAGTCGACGAACCCAGCGTACACGCGGCCGGCGAGGACGAGCGCCGTCTCCGTGGCGCGCGGGTGGTAGTGCGGCGGGTTGACGCCGCCAGCCGCCGAGAGGTCCGCGCGGGCGAAGGACACCCCCAGCGTGTGGAGCCCCGGGAACTGCACGGGCGTGACGGACACGCCGGCGAAGCCCGTGTCCGGCGAGAAGTTGCCCGCTGCGCGCACGCCCGAGAACACGAAGTCGCCGGCCGTGAGGTTGGCGGGGTTCCTGCACGGGTAGGACGGGAGCAAGCCGAGCTCCACCGGCCGCCCCTTCCCGGCGTCCGGCACGCAGAAGTCCTGCACGCCGTCCGGGTCGCCCATGGCCGCCGCCGGCAGCAGCACGGCGAGCAGGAGGATAAGACGTTGACGCGCCATCGACTCCTCCGGTCAGCTCTGAGCTCTCAGTCCCTTCTGACTCGCTCGTCGGTCCGCACCTGCAGTTTCCTCACATCCATAAGTACCCAGCAACTCATCTCTTTGTAGGTAGCTGCTCATTTTCTTTAATCATGCAATTATCTCGTATGTTATTTCACTATTTAAAAATACTTAAAAACATATAGAATATTTTACAGTAAAAAGAATATTCATTTTTCTGATATTAGGTTTTACGAAAATGAACGAAAAGAAGACAGGATGGTTAAACTACAGAAGCTGCAGGCAGGGGAGATGGCTCTGAACTCTGAAGTCTGAAGAATGGAAGCTTCTGTGGAATATTAAGTACGCGTTGCAGTGTTGCACAGTGCAGAGGAGGACCAGACGACATTATTGACCGAAAAAATCGCTCAGGTCGTCGTCGTCGTCGAGCAGTCGAGACGGGCGCGTTCGTTATCGATCGATCGCCGATCGATCGATGGGCGGCGGTTTTGCGACGAAATGCACATGTGTATCATCTGGGCGAATTGGCGAAAATAATGATGCTTTCGTGGCGTAGCAGGATGTTATCCCTCGCCACCGACGCAACTTGCCACTCCTGCGTGCGTGATGGCATCATCACTGGCCAGCACGCACAAATATGCATTATGCTCTCCGCCACGAAAAAATCGTTTTGGACATGCTTCAAATCAGATTTAAAAAACTGTGAATATAAGTATCTTTTCAAATATCTAGATTGGCTGTATAAAGATCATATATATTTATATAGTGAAATTTTACAGTACTCGTGGAGGTACCAGGAGGTACCATATTTTTCAGTGTTAATTTTGGTACCTCTTGACACATTAGGTACCAAGAGGTACCAAAATTAACACTAAAAAATGTGGTACCTCCTCAAGGACTGTAAAATAGCCCATTTATATATATAGGTTTGATTTGTATTGGAAAGTGCTTTCATAATGCCATGGTTTTATCTTTTTGTTCCCCATATCTTGTAATAGAAATTAGCTATTAAAGTTGAATTTTGAGAATGTCCAAAATGACACGGTTTGGTGACATGAGAAAATATTGTATTATTATTAAGGCGGTGTTTGATTTGCTGAAGTTAACGTAAAATATCTAGCACAATTAGTTTATATTTAAAGATAATAAAGCCACACAAAGAGTACCTACCTTATAAGTTTTGTAGATTACAAGACCCTCCTGCCTTGCCTTGATTGTATCTGATAAAAATTGCTAGGCTCGTGAGTCAGCTTGATGTAATAAGCCATCCAACGGGATGAACCGAACTTGTATTTTACTAGCTCGTTTCGGCGCTAACTTTCGTCGGCCACGTGAAGCCGACGGAAGTTAGCTAACTTCCGTCTACCCGTTTTCGTCGGTCAAATACCAACGGAAGTTAGTCTTTTGCCGACGGCGGTTTTTTCTTCCGTCAGGAAAAGGACTAACTTCCGTCGCGGCTTTGGCCGACGCAAGTTGCCTGGATTGTTGTAGTGCCATTCCACCAAGAAGACACGTAGAGCCAAGCCGAGGGCTCCTTTCCAGCCCTAATTATAAGCCCCTAATAACTGGAACTACACGGAATGATATTGAAGAAAAGAAATGGGAGATCGAGTGACTTAGCTTGTATATATTGGCAGGTTGTCTAATGCAAACAATATTTTTTTTTCGACGACGAGTGGCTCGGTTGCATTCCTTTCCGAAATCTTTCACGGGATCGGATCACATTATATTTTTTTCTATATTCAATGCTTTGTTTGAACGTGGATGTAACTTTCGAGCCCCCTGTTGATCCATTTGGAGGGACCAAGCGCAAAACAAATGGCGGACAGCGTGCCGCCCGTTTCCAAGATCTTTAATGTGCAGAAAACTGAGCCCCAACTGCTGGTTCCTCGCACACAGCAGGTTACGAGTCTGCCACGAGTGACCAACGATCTGATCGAGATCGACACAAGATGTGGAGATAACCTTTCTCCGATATAAAAAAACAAGTCGTTTTAAGTGAAGTCAGTCGACAAAAAAAAGTCCAATAGTTGAGGAGCTTACGCTTACGGTCAATATAATTAAATCCACGTCCTATTTATATATTTCTTTATCGGTATCCGAAATTATATTTTAAGACATGTATTTCAATACGGAGGGAATAGTTTTTTGTGTTATTAAACGATGATTATTTTTTATATGCTCGTCCTGGTTAACTTGAGTCCCTTCGTCTTGACTTCTTCACCGTCTTTATTTGAACCCTACACGCATGGAGATAAAAAAAATGTCAAACCCGTCTCCTAATAGATGCATTTACTGCTGGCGATCGGTGTTGGGAGACCATCGTCATCCCTAGATACCATATCTATATGAGTTGATCTGCATGTACACTTGTACAGAATGTGTGGAATGCGTGTACTCGATCTAGAGAAACAACTGCTGCTAAGAATTCGATCTGCACCGCCCTAGCTACGAAGGCAGCACCTTGCTTGTCACCACACAATCGAGAGAGGCCAAAGTCTTCGCGTCTGCATATATATATATATATATATATATATATATATATACGGAAACACTATTCTACACTATGGGTGTAAATGCTATTCTACACCGATCATTCCAATCGTGCCCACCCCCCACCCAATCCCAACCCCTCCATTCCACGTCGGTGTAGAATAGCATTCTACATCCGTGGTGTAGAATAGCATTTATATATATATATATATATATATATATATATATATATATATATATATATATATATATATATATATATATATATATATATATATACGGGAACGCTATTCTACACTATGGGTGTAAATGCTATTCTATACCGATCATCCCAATCGTGCCCACCCCCCACCCAATCCCAACCCCTCTATTCCACGTCGGTGTAGAATAGCATTCTACACCCGTGGTGTAGAATAGCATTTATATATATATATATATATCTACTATTATAAAGCGCGGAGTTACTCGTCCGTCCGCTCGTCCGTCCGCTCCGTGCCTCCCGTCTCTTAAAAAACCGTGCCCCATAAAAACCGTCCGGTTCGTCCGCCGCGTAGCACCCGGTAAAAACCGTCCGGCCGATTCGCGCGCCTCTAGCGAAACCCTCGCCGCCGTGCGCCCGCGCCTCGGGCCGTCGCCGCGTGCCGCGCCGCCGCGCGCCCGCCGCGCGCCGAGCCTCGGGCGCCGCCCGAGGCGGCCTCGGGCCGCCGCCGCGCGCCCGCCGCGCGCCCGCGCCGCCGCGCGCCCGCCGCGCGCCGAGCCTTGGGCGCCGCCCGAGGCGGCCTCTGGCCGCCGCCGCGCCGCCGTGCGCCCGCGCCGCCGCGCGCCCGCCGCGCGCCGCGCCGCCTTGCTTCGGGGCCGGGTGGAGGGGAGGGGGAGAAGAAAAGTTAGGGTTAGGGTTAGGGTTTTTGCACCGGGGCTACAACGTTTTTTATACTACCGCTTTTGATGGGTGGCCGTTGGATGAGATCCGACGGCCAGGGTGATCCGGACCAAATCAGGCCCAGGCGGGGAGGCAAATTGCTGGCCCAGGCCCAGGTAGAGGCCGGCCTGGCTGTGCACGCTGCTGGGCTGGGCCAGTTTAACTCTTGGGCTGTTTTCTGGTTTTTTTAATTTCCAGAATTTAAGAAATTAATTTTCTGTTTTATTTATTCCTAAAAAATTAAGAAAAATGCCCAAAAATAAGATAAAATTAAGTTTAATGTGGGGAAAATTTTAGTAAATTTCATCATGTATTGTTTTGAACAATAATATATTATTTTGTTTCTTATCATCACAATATTACTAAATAAATTTGTTCGGCAAATATATTATGTTCTAAATATATTGCCATTAAAATTATGCATCCGTTGCAACGCACGTGCCTCTCACTAGTATATATATATATATACTTTACATACAGTGATTCAAGTAGTTTTGGCCATGGTAAAAAGCGACGGCCACCCCTCGCTCGAAGTTGCAATTGCATGGGTCATCGTCAGAAGAAAAGAGAACTGGCACATCAGGAATACGCATATATATAGCCGCCTCTGATTCTTGGGAAAGTATTTCTACAGCTGAGTGCCGCAACGAACTGGACGGCCGGAGGGTTGTTCATATAGCTTCAACAGATGACGAGAACCACACTGTATGTGTATGTCTACGTATCTGTGGATTGAGTACGTCCGTTATGTCAGTTTTTTCTAGGGAGACAACAAGAGTGCTACCTAAAAAAGAACTATTAGTAACGGTTCGTAACGTTCATTATTAACGGACTCGTACTCGTCATTCTTATCGTGTCACTAATGACCTATCATTTGTGACGGGTATATATTTGTACCCGTCACTAAAGATCACCTTAGTGATGGGTATAAATATTCATGAGTGACAAATATAGATGTTTACGTATCACTAAAGGTCATATTTAGTGACGCAGATATATCTATACTCATCACTAAAGGTGAATCATTAGTGACGGGTACGTATGTTCATGCGTCACTAAAGATCGTTTTTTTTTATTTCAGATCTATTCTATACCATTTCATTTAGTTTTTTTCAGTTCAAATGAGTTAACAATTAGATCCAAGATGGTCATGTAGGTTCTCTTTTCATTATTTTTGTCATCGTTCCGATGTGATTTCTGTGTGTTTATTATCAATGAGCTTTACCCCGAGTCACAATAGAGAAGGGGAGTCGATGATGATGAAGAATAGACCCAAGGTGGTCATGCATGGAGGAGGCACTCTTTCCATTATTTTTGTCAATGTCTTGATATGTTTTTCACGTGGTCATCGTCGGTGAGACCTCTACCTTGAGACAAAATAGAAGAGGAGAGACGATAATAAAGAAGAAGGAGATAAAGAGGTGATAACAATAGAGAAGAGCAAGCAATAGGATTTGGTGAAGCAATGTAAATAACTTTGTACCATTTGTTGAAATAGTTCAATACCGATAAGCTCATAGTCGGGCGGAGCACGAAGTAACGCCGGTCACCGTCGAGTACATCTTGTGTTCTTTTGCCCGCCCAATTTTTTAAAAATTTATGTATGCATCGGTCTGTAGTGACGGGTCTAGATATTCACACGTCACTGCACTATAATTAGGTCTTCAGTGATATGTCTTACATGCGTCACTAAAGATAGATCTTTAGTGATGGGTTTCAACGTTGCCTGCACTAAAGATCAATTTAGAATTTTGGCAACTCATTAGTGACGAACATGATTCAGACCCATCACTAAAGGTAGGTCTTTAGTGATGGTTGTAAACACACCTATCACTAAAGGTATATTAGTGACGTGTGTATTTTATCTGTCACTAAAGTTACGACACTAAATGTCATTAGTGTGATGGTGATGTCCACCCAATTTTATTAAGACTAGAAAAAAATAAGAATGAAATGAGAGTACACCAAATTTCATTAAGATTTTATGCTTAAGTCTACTCAAGACTTGCTTCTTAGGGTGTGTTTGGCACCCACCAATCTCGACTTATTTTTTGTGGATGGGCAGAAATTAATATATTGTGATTGACGCTTACCAAATAAGTGTTAAGTTATATTTTAGACCTTGTTCCTACTATTACACCGCCGATCAGCCTGATTGCCAACATTTTGGATGTTGCCCATATTCCTTTGTGTTGTAAACTTGTAATAGAAAAAGACATGTTGATATGTATATATCCGGTGCTGAGTTTCAAAGAAGGCAATGCATATAACAACGAATAAGATCCATCAGCTCAGGAACTTGTATGCAATAATATGATGATGGTATATATAATTGTTGTTGTTGGTGCTTTGGAGAAAGGGTGAAATGGAAAAAAATCGTTAGAACATCTCCGATCAGCTTCCTATTTTTTCTTGGATCTCCTTATCAAGATTTCCTCTTTATTTTTTAAAATACTACATCCAACTTCTTAAATTTGGTTTCCTATATTTTATCTACCTATATTTTATTAATATTTCATAACTACCACTAACTAAATTTATAACATAATCATATTTGAATAACTAAATTTAGAACTAATATATATTGCAACTATAATTTTACAATCTAGCTATATCTTACCGTTCAACGAATCAAAATTTCTATCAATTACATTAGAATTTACTAAAAATTATAATATTTGCAAACCAAAAATGATTTAAATTGGTTGTTTGCTTCAACATATCAGTTATCCACATGTTTAAATTGGTTGAAAATGGGATAGAGAAGCAGATTTGGCTCCTTGGGTTTAGGGAGGAGGAGAGAAAGAATAGAGAGTAGTATAGGATAGGAAGAAAAGTAGGGAACTAGTTGAAGAGGAATTTTAAGTAAAATTTGTTAAAAAAATAAGATGAAGGGAGAGATGAGGAGTAAGTTGAAGATATCTTAGAGCATCTCCAAGAGAAGCTCTAAAGAGCTCACTTCTCTAAATTTTTGGGACTAGAATTAAAAAAATCTCCTCCAATAAATACTCTAAATGACTCCCAAAAATAAAAGATCCTCAAAATTAATCATTGTATTCCCTACTTGTAGGGAACATACTCACATACTTTACTTTAGGGACTCTATTGAAGAGAAACATATTTAAACTATTTGTATCCTCAAAAATGGATCCCAAAAAATTATATAAGGAATCAATTTTTAAAGTGACTCTTGGAGATGCTTTAAGACAACATACATATAGACTAGAGAGTAGATCAGATCATAATCATAGGGTTTAAAATGAGACCTACGAGGCTACAAGAAACAGCATAGTGCTCTAGATTTTGTATACTTGCGCAGTAGTTGCGGTGGGCCATGCTGGAAGTGTGGAGCACGTACCACCGCGGAAGGCGGAAACGCCGCGCCCGGAGATTTTGGAAGCGAGAGGATGCAGTCGCTCTGATCCCTCACGGGAGAGGCAATGCAATGCAAGTGGCCCCTGCGATTAAAAAAATCCCACCCCGCGCAAGGCCGCAACCGCAACCGCATCAACCCACTGGCCCAGCTGCGGCCACCTCCCAATGCCGCTCGCTTTACCCGCGCCTCGCCGCGCCCACACGCAACAACGCAGCGCGCCACGTAGCCGGCGAAGCGCAGCCACACGACGCCCCGCCCGGCCACGCTCTCGTCTCGCCCACCATAGGCAGTTAGGCACACATCCCGCGCGCGCCCGCGCGCCAGCTCTTCTTAACGTCCAGCCCCTCGTTGTCGTTGGCTCGTCCTCCTCTCAGCTCGCGCGCCCACCCAATAACCTGCAGGTTAATCTCTCCCTCTCGTCTCCTCCCGATATTTTCCTCGCGCCTCCTCCGATCCGCGCGCCGCCCGGTTGCTCTCGCGCTCGCGGTATCTTTATCACGAGGCGGGTTAACCACTGCACAGAGGCTAGCTAGACTAGACTGCTAGAGAGTAGGAACAAAGGAGGTGTCCATCATGTGCAAGAGGAACTGCATGGATCCGTCCGAGTCGTGCGCGGGGCTGCCGGCGGAGGAGAGGCCGGCGGTCTGCAGCTGTGGCGGTACGGCAGCCGCGGCGACGGACCGTCACCAGGCGCCTGTGGCGCCGGCGGAGGCGGCGGTGGAGAAGAAGAAGAAGAGCAGGGCGGCGGACGAGGCGGACGGCGCCGTTGTGGATCGGCCGGCGCCGGTGGCGCGGCGGCCGGCGGCGGGGGAGGAGAGCGCGCGGGAGCGGCTGAAGCGGCACCGGACGGAGATGGCTGGGCGGGTGCGGATCCCGGACATGTGGGGCCAGGAGAGGCTGCTCAAGGACTGGGTCGTCGACTCGGCCGTCTTCGACCGCCCGCTCGCCGCCACGCGCGGCCTGCTCACCGCCCGCGACGCGCTCGTCGCCGAGGGCGCCGCCGCGCGCCGCCCGCCGCAGTACAGCTCCACCGGCCGCCCACTCCGGGTGCAGAACGGCTGCTCCTGATCGCATGCATACGCCGCGTACCCGTCGCCGATGTCGATCACCTCATCGATCGATCGATCGAGTGCTAGCTACGTTTTTGCCTTCCCCCGGCCTGTGATTATTTACTCCATCTTCTTCAATTATATGCAAATATTTTCGGGGTATATATAGATTTGATCGACGTCAAATACTCTCTACTTAATTTTGAGTTTTGACTGCTGGTGGATGTAATTAATTAATTAGTTAAAATGATAACCATTTGCGGCATCTTAATTATGTTCTTCTCTCGTTCGAATCAATTAAAACTCCGTATGTTTTAAGAACCAGCTAGCTGATGATGATTAATATTAATTTGATCCATCCATCTTCCCTTTCCCTCTAGCTAATTAGCCACTCCAATTAATTACCAAAAAGTTCATCAACAAGAGCTTTGTGATCACCTCAATCAAATATTTTATTTATTTTGTTGCAACAGCTATACCTAGAATATAATTCCCAAACTTAATTAATTATCAGATGGTATTGATTGGGCAGAGACGCATAGTTCATGACATCTACTAATAAACCTGCAGGCCAGTTCGAAATCCTAGTATCGCATGTAACAACAACAAGCAGCTGGCCAGCTTAATTTCTCAGTTAGTTCTTCAGTAGCAAACAATAATCTACATAAACAATTCACTTTTCTTGACACTTAGATATATTAATGTTAGGCAGAAATATCTCTAGAGTTGAGCAATAGGGTTGCAGATTCAGATCTTGATCGGTCAGTTGCTATGAACGACGATCGATCGAGCAAATGATTCTGCATCCACACGTCTCACCGACGTGGCCTCTTTTCATTCTTTCGTTGGTCGTCTTTCCGTTTGTGGAACAGATTGTTTCCTAGCTGCTTTGATTAATTATGATGCACATGGAGTGGTATATCACTACGGAAACGCCACGTTCGCCGAGCGCCAAGACACTCGGTGAAGCCTAAAAATCTCTTAACGAAGGGTTTGCCGAGTGTTGCACAACAAATATTATGTCTCGGTTTTGCTGAGTGTCAGACACAACACTCGACAAATAAAAATAACTTCACTCACCAAATTTATCTTTGTTGAGTGTTTAAAATAATATAGCCGGCAAAGTTTTTGACACCCTGCAAATTTTTGTTTTCCCATAGTATACGTAGGTATTACTAATGTATTAGCAGTAATGCAATATATTAATGAGACATATTACGCATGTATCTAATAACATCGATCTAATCTATACATTTTAATTATATTATTAAGATAGGATAAAAAGGAGACATGCATCACATTATTCACAAAATAAACAATTAGATTATCATGGTTAGACTAGATTATCAATATTACCACATAAATGATTTTTGATGGTGTATTTTTAGTGACAACTAAAGAACAAGTGTCACTAATAGACTTTTATATAGTGATAGGTGAGTTGATATTAGTCACTAAATACACATCTTTATTGATTGGCAATAAGGACAATTGTTACTAAATATCAGTCGTGTTTATAATATTTTTATACTACTCATCCGCCTCGGCCTATTGCACGCGGCCCATCCACCCGCTCGCCGTCGCAGCGGCTAGCTTCGCATCTCCCAGCTCAGTTCGTCAAGTGCGGCCGGGCCGCCGCATTGCGTGCTGGGCCGTGCCGTCACGGCGATCGGATGCCCTCGACTCGTGCCGGCAGCCGGCACCAATGCAAGCAAAGCACCAAACCGATATTTCTTCACCGGAATACGCTATACGCCTCCTCGGTTGCCGCCGGTGATCTGGAAAGCGTGGTCCTTCGTAGCGTACGTACGTGCGCCGTGCGTGCGCGAGAGTGCGCTGCATCGGAGACCGTCGTCGTCTACGTACCAATCGACCAGACTACAGTAACTCAACAGAGCTAGTTTCGGTCGAAACGCGTGCATGCGAGAGTCGTCGACGACAGCCAAGGTACCTGCATGCCGGGCCAGAGATGGCCGGATCGTCGGAGCGGCAGCTGACACGAAGCAGCGGCCAGCTAGCCCCGGCCGCGCGACGAGATATGATACGCGTCGTCGGCGTCAGTAGTTACGTACGTAGGCGCCCACTGGCCGCGTGTGCGGTGACAAGGAAGCCACCCACGTAAGGCCGGTGATCCATCGACGACGAGCCGCAAAATATTCTCAAGAAAACTACTAAACTTGCTTTAATCTTTTTTTTGTGTGATTTCTAATAAATTTTTTCCTGTAACTTAACTGAGTTGTTAAATTTTCATAATTTGTAATAGAACATAAATGAGATCGAGAAAACAATAATCTGATAATCTACTCATTTGGCTAAGCTAGCTTCCTCCCTTCTTCCCACCGGCAGCACGCACAACGGAGGCCACACACACACCTGCACGGCTGCACCTGCTCCAGCTGCCGCTCGCCTCGCGTATATACCCAGCTAGCCGCATGCTCCTCCTGCTACCTCGACTCAACTCCAAGTGGAACGCGACGCACACGAGGAGCGAGGACACCTTCTTCCTCTTCTCCGGCCGCCTCGACCGGTCGATCGATCGAACTCCTCTAGCTCCTTGCGTCGGAGGCCGGGGCTCTCGATCGGCGCGCGAGCACGTACGGCCGGCCGGCTAGCTGGGACGATCGATGGCGCCGGAAGCGAGACGCGCCGTCGTCGCCTCCCGCGTCGCCCTCGTCCTGATCCCCATCCTGGTACTCCTGATGGCAGGTGAGATCTTCAATTCTTTGATCAATCTACACGTGCAGTTCTGCGAATCTCTCATCTACCGACGACCTTCCCATTCGAGCTTCCTGTCTCCGATCGATCTTCAGGCTAGCTAGCTAACAGCTGATTTACAAAGACAGAAAAAAAAAGAGGGGGAGAGACTATAGTGTTGCCATGCATTTGACAAATTATGCTCTAGCTAGATTAATTGTAGCAAATAAACTGGCAATTGATACCTGCATTTTCTCTGGTTTTATCTGAATCAATTAGCAGGTGCAGCTGCATTTGCTGGTGCATGCCATATCAACTGTAACTAGGTGCTCCATGGCGTAAGTCACCGCCCACTACTGCGACAAGACCGAATCACCATATAAAAACCATTTCTTTTCTCGAAAGACCCGTCGATCGACCGATCAATCTCCAGCTTCTTTTAATCCTTTACAGGCAACAATTGTCTGGTATTAATTTGCCCTTTAATTACTCCACTAGCTCAATCCCATTCCCCAATTATGGTCCTGATGAGCCGTGGAGTGTGGTTGCTTTCTCCACAAAGTTCATCCGGAAAGGCCAATGTTTGTTTCTTACATCGTTTCTTAATCGCAACCGCCAGCTGAATGAATGCGGTGTTGCGTATGCATGCTCAGCTCGTCGAGTTGCAACTTGGAACAATAGCAAATAAATTATATAACATGAATATATGATGCGTGTTTAAAATGAATATCTTTAACTTTTGATTAATAATTAATTTTTTACTACGTATGGCATATAATTTATTTCGTACATGAGATGCTTTTATTCGATGTTAATTTTATTGCTTTTGATGATATATTCTGGAAAAAATAATGGTTAAAGTTATATATATATATATATATTAAAAACAAGTCATTACATTTTCTATTAGATGGATCATGCATGGATGCCTCATGCATCAGCCACCATGTTGATGTTGTTGCCCATGTGGTCCAGCGAAATCCAGCTTCCATTGGATCACGCGCACAGAGTAGTCAGTGTATCAGTGTACTTGTTTATTTGAATTGTATCTAGATGATTAAAATGCTCGAGTTCTTGGAATTTGCAGAATGATCAGACGATTACGTGGATGTAAAATCTGTGCTTTTCGAAGATGATGATGTCCGCTTAGCAAATTAAATTTCATGACACATTTTGCACGAACGTATCAGTAATGGTGGTGGGTGACAATGGCATGCTGCAGGGCAATTAGTGCGAGTAGCGGAGGCGCTGTCCATCGGCGTCAACTACGGGCAGATCGCGAACAACCTCCCGTCGCCGGCGAGGGTGTCGTGGCTGCTCCGGTCGCTCAAGATCAGCAAGGTGAAGCTGTTCGACGCCGACCCGCACGTCCTGCGCGCGTTCCTCGGCACGGGGGTGGAGTTCGTGGTGGGCATCGGCAACGAGGCCGTCCCGGCGATGGTGAGCCCCGCGGCGGCGCAGGCGTGGCTCCAGTCGCACGTGGTGCCGCACCTCGGCGCCGGGGCGCGCATCACCTGCATCACCGTCGGCAACGAGGTGTTCAAGGGCAACGACACCGTGCTGCAGGCCAGCCTGCTGCCAGCGATGCGGTCGGTGCACCAAGCGCTGGGCACGCTCGGCCTGCAGGGCCGCGTCAACGTCACCACGGCACACTCGCTTGACATCATGGGCGTCTCCTACCCGCCGTCCGCCGGCGCGTTCCACCCGACCGCCGTGCCGCACGTGCAGCCGTTCCTGAGCTTCCTGTCGGCGACGAGGGCGCCGTTCCTCATCAACTGCTACCCGTACTTCGCCTACAAGGACGACCCGGCGAGGGTGCCGCTGGAGTACGTGCTGTTCCAGCCCAACGCCGGCGTCGCCGACCCGCACACGAGGCTCACCTACGACAACATGCTGTACGCGCAGGTGGACGCCGTGTACGCCGCCATCCAGGCGCTGGGCCACGCGGACATCGACGTGAAGATCTCGGAGACCGGGTGGCCGTCACGCGGCGACCCCCACGAGGCCGGCGCAACGCCGGAGAACGCCGGGACGTACATCCGGAACCTCCTCCAGAGGATCGAGATGAAGCAAGGCACGCCACTGCGGCCTCAGGTGCCCATCGACGTCTACGTCTTCGCGCTCTTCAACGAGAACCTCAAACCCGGCCCGGCGTCGGAGCGGAACTACGGCCTCTTCTACCCCGACGGCACGCCGGTCTACAACGTCGGCCTCCGTGGCTACCTCCCGCCGATGGCATCACACGCCGGACTGCATCAGGTAAGGGTTCTTGACGACGAGCCATAAATTATTCCTCAGTCCAACGATTTAACGAACTCTCTAAATCTCACTCATTGTCTCAATCTCTTTTTTTTTTGACTAAAAAAAGGCCAACATCATCTTGAACTCCATACTTTCTCCTCAATTTTTTTTAAAATAATATATTTTTTAAAAAATTAAATTTTTACGGTCGTTTGAAAAATTTACAAAACTAGCATGCGGGAAGTGTCGACTGGATGTCACGTCAGTTCCAGTCGACACTTCAAGTACCGACTGGATATTGCCTCCTATCAGATTCTGCCACGTTAGTTCTAGTCGATATTTTAAGTATTGATTGGAGCTGACATAGCATCAGTCGGCACTTCAAGTGTTAACTGGAGCTGACGTGACATCCAGATAACACTTTAAATACCGACCGCATGTTACTTTTGTAAATTTGAATTTTCAAATGATTAGATTTGATTTTTTAAAAAAATATTATTTTTAAAAAAATCTTTCTCCTCTCCCTATTTGGTCTATATATCCGGACGAAATGAGATCGTCTGCGCCATCATGAAATGTTACTCCTGAGTTCTCTTATGCACCCGTGCTTTTACATTAAACTTGCCGAGCCAATCGCCTGCTTTGTGTGTTTTGCAGACGATCCATCTGTTCGCACTGACCGCCATCGCATCGGTCGCTTTCGCCTTATCATGAGAGGATCAGCTCGATCACCAGCAAACTGTACTTATCGAGTGGTGACACTCAAGAGAGCTGGAATGACGACGTTGGATTAGATGATAGATCTGAGCGAAAGTTGGAAACTATGAACCCCTCAGGCCCGAAGATTTAATTATTTGTCACTTTTAATATGCGAGCGGCAACAAAAATGTCACTCTGAGTCGCTGGCATACAGATTGTTACTAGCGAAGCTATGCATTATTTTGAACTTTATAATTATCTTGTTCTATTCGGATGTATTAATTGCTCGTATAGAACAGTAATGTTACTTACCAATCATGAGTTGATCCCCTGAATATTGTCAGGCTAGCTGGAGGCTGGATCTGTATTTAAGAGTGGTCTTTGCTCCCCATGTTGAATTCTCATCTATGCATCACTTATCCAATGCAAACCATTCTATTAAAGTGGATTCGACCCATTCCAAATCACTCCGTTGAAATATATTTTAAAAACCTGTACAAAGTTACGACTTATGACTTATAACGGAGTTAGTACTCACTAAAAATTAGATTTTTAATGGTGTAAAAATTAATATATTTTTAGCATTGGTTTAGAGTTACGACTCATAACGAAGCTGTCAGACTATTTCCAACGATAGGACCTAAAATAGAGTATCTATATGCGGTATGAGTCACTGTGAAGGAAATAGTTACTGCACCCAAAAACGTTCGTCTTCAACAGAGAAGGCAGAACACAATTACATCGCGGGATTCGTTACGTGTGACAGAAGCAAAGATATCCTATTTTAGGTTCCATTCAGTCTCTCACAAAAAATGAGTATGTGTTTGACTACTTCGTTGGAATTAGATTTTTTAAGTAAATGCTACGTAAATCACCTATTTTTTAGGTTTAGATGCCTATATTGTTAGATACAGTCTTAAGTCTTAAAATAAAGTTTTGAATGCTTCGACGGCAAAAAAAATCCACAAATTTGGCGGCCGAGGATATCGGCTCCGATCACTTTGCGGGCCTGCGGCCACGTCACCGTCTCCCCTTCACGCCGTAAAAAAAAAATCGGCCGCGGCAGCGGAAGCGCACAGCCGCCGCCTCCCCTCCCTCTCGCGCGTGTTCCCCGCCCACGGCCACGAGGCCACGCGATCGAGTAGCAGCCAGCCAGCCAGCCGCCGCGCCGGAAAACGGATTAGTATGGCGCTCATGTGCTCTGCCTCCCCGCGGCCGCCGCGCGCCATCGGAGCCCGTGGCCGACGCCCCGCGCGGACGGCCGTGGCCGCGGACGCGCGCGCCACCGGCGCCGCGGAGGCACGCGCGTCGCTGGTGCTGGCGCTCGCCGCGCAGGCCCTCGCCGCCTCGCAGCAGAGGGCGGCCGACCTCATCACCGAGGCCGTCAAGTACGCCTTCCCGTCGCGCCGCTTCGAGGCCCGCTCCCTCGAGGAGGCCCTCATGTCTGGTCGGTGATGATTGCGCCGCGTGCATGTCTTTTTTGTCCAAAAACCTTAGGGTTTTGGGGCTTGTGTACTGACGTTCCTGTGCTTTCGCAGTACCCGATCTGGAGACTGTCCCGTTCCGCGTCCTGAAGCGCGAGGCTGAGTACGAAATCAGAGAAGTGGAGGTGATCATTGTTATCATCGTCGAATTGTTTCTTCTGTACTATGTTAATAAGGAATTAATGCTTGTTTGGAAATGGAATCTATTGTGATACATGATATCAACCACTGCCTTTTGTTATTTTGTACCGTGATCAGTCCTACTATGTTGCTGAGACGACGATGCCTGGAAGAACTGGATTCGATTTCAACGGATCATCTCAGTCATTCAATGTGCTGGCATCTTACTTATTTGGTAAGGTACTTGTTATAATTCCACCCTGGGTCAGAATACCTTCCTACATTCCATTGGCTAATTGAATTGAAAGGGAAATTCTTAGGGTGCTAATTGTTATTGGTATGCTTGCCTTTAGAACATGGCTTCTGAGCAAATGGAAATGACAACCCCTGTTTTTATTCGGAATGGTGAACCTAGTGGAGAAAAGATGGACATGACTACCCCAGTAATAACAAAGAAGGTGTGTTCTATATGACATTCACACAAGCTATTGTTCCGATTTGTTTCTTTTGGTAATTCAGGAGTTAGTGCACTTATTATTGATGTGTTGAAAAGTTTTACATCCACGTTTAATCCATGTTGTCATTTTGCAGTCAGATGATGGAAACAAGTGGAAGATGTCTTTTGTGATGCCATCAAAATATGGTTCAGACTTGCCACTTCCGAAAGACCCTTCAGTGACCATCAAGGAGGTGCCCACCAAAATCGTCGCAGTTGCAGCCTTTTCAGGTCCTATTTCATATTCTCTGATTGCGTACCCATTTAAAATGTGAAGTCTCAATGTGATCTGAGTTGTCCTTGGTTAAGAACCTATCGGCAGATTTTTCCAGAGTAACATGAGATTCATTAGTGGGGTTGGAGACTATGATAATCTCTCTGTCACAAGCAATTCAGAGACAAGATCTTTACCTAGGTCCGAGCCTCCCTCCCATAGGATTGCACATGTCCTGCCGATGGATATTACTCATATACAAGAATATTACACCTTAGAGTGGTCTAGGTCTCTAGGTAGATTTGGCCCTGGTCTAGGGTGACTTGGGCAGCTAGGGTTCTTACAGGGATGTGTTGGGATGTCTTTGGGACTTAGCTCCATTTTGATCGACTTGGTCTTGCCCATTACATGGAGTAACTACTCTTTATATACTATTTAGGCTATAGTTGTGGGTGAACAGTATCCCACTTGTTACATACATCATCATTATGCCTAGCTTGCCTACACTAGTCATCTTGGCCTATCCCCGGTCTTGCTATCCTAAGATACCTTCATGCAGTCGGTGCCATCTTACATATACATCTATTATACTCTCTTTTCTGTTGAAACAGGTTTGGTTACAGATGATGACATAAGCCAGAGGGAATCAAGATTGCGGGAAGCTCTCCAGAAAGACACCCAATTTCAGGTGAAAAATGATTCAATGATGGAAATTGCTCAGGTAAAGCTTGCCAAACATAGCTGATCAATACCATGTCCTAGATTAATACATATTGCTCATTGCCTGATCGTGTGTTTTACTGAATCTGCAGTATAACCCCCCTTTTACACTTCCATTCTCAAGACGTAATGAAATAGCATTGGAGGTTAAGCGGGCTTGATGCAACCTTCTGATGACCTAGATAAACAAATAAGTTGTTGGATTTCAGTGTATATGCAAATGTACATAACTAAAAATATATGATTTCTATCTTTCCCTTATTCTTGCTGTATATACTCATATATCATGTATCATACACATATATTACATGACTGTTAAACTTAATGTTAAAATCTCATAGATTTATTAATTATTATGATCCTTTTATTTGTGATATTATATTTTAGTTTAGAAGGTTACCTTGTCTTAAGATCTTGTCACATAGTTTAAGTCGGTTTTTTTTCTTGTAAAACTTTTACAACTAAACTCAGAAAGCCTTTTTACAAAAATTACGCATTCAGCAAAGTTTTGAGATTGCCCTGTTGGATACTGATGGGCATTTGTTTCACCCATTTGACGTGTAGTACATGGGAGCATCGCTAATAGTACAATTTATCATTGTGGAGTTCTTCTTCAAGATTATTTTGGTTCTTTAATCTGGATTCTGTCTAGACTCTGAGCTTGTAAAGCTGTGATCTTTATGCAACATGTAGGCAAAGGGGATATATTCTATCATCTGAATGATTTGTCTTGTCACTTATAGTTACAGGTTATATGTTCCTACATGTGACATAGTTTCTTTTTTTTGAAAAGGGATGTGACAGTTTATAATTTTCTTGTTTTTATTGTGAACTAAGAAGTTTCTTATTTGCTTGTTTTAATTGTGAACTAGGAAAAACAAGGTGGCTAAAGGTTATTGTGGTTTAGCCTGTCCTTCCTGCACAAACAGGGCTGCACATTTACTTTCATCTAATGAATAGATGCGGTTTTGAAGGAAAAAAGATGATATGCAGCTGTGACAAGTTTAATCTAGTAGAACAAGTCTGTTAAGTGTTTTCTATACACACTTGATGGTTTCAGACTAATTTTCATGTGAGGTAACTTAATATGTTGACTGATGGAAGAACACATATTATCATACTATCATGTTAAATCTCTTGTTAGTTTTGCTCTAGTTTTGTTTTTGTTAGAGAGAAAAATTACCTTGCTTTTAGCACAGTAATACCATATTTTGCCTTTTTTATTATCTTTTTTTGTGCGTGTGGTGTAGTGATTGCTCTTCACTAGTCATGTGCATAACTCCACAAAGGATCTTTTCCTTGGCATGATTTATAATATTCTCTTAGTTGGCACCTTGGAGGTGAGGCCCATTTAACTTTTGAAAAGCATAAGTGCTGTTTAGGTGTGATTATCAGCGTAACAGAGATCATTTCTATGTTGTAAAGTGACATACGAGGTTTTTGTCAGTTACATTTATAATTACAAAGAGTAGTTGTCTTATTTTACATCTGGTATGGAAGTTGTGTCTATTTGATGGAGCTGCACTGGACAAGACTGAGAAATTGATGAATCATCCTGTGATGCTACAAGGAGAGACCTTGTTATTTTCTAATTACTGAAAGGGCAAGGACACTATGTTGGGACCAAAACATCATCATCTTTGAATTAGTCTACTTGGCTCGACCGGCAGGAGGAAGCTGGCCTGTAAAAATGCCATAGCAAGTCCTATATATGTGTGCCTTCATCTTGTGGCTAGAGTGCAAGGGCACAAGTACTTATATAGTTCCTTGCATCTACCACCAGGTGCCTATACTTCTGAAGAGAGGACTAAACGGTAAATGGGGATTGGGAAGAAAAGTGCAATCTATGTTGCACTTCTGTACAATTGCTTTCTTGTGAACCATGCATGTGACAGTGGTACCATTCTGTTTATCCCTCTCTTCTATTTCCCTCCTCAGATAGTCTATTGCCGTGCTGTTGTTTAGTTCGTGATGTCTTGTGACCTGTCTTTTGTAAACAATCCATGTGACAATGGTGCTAATTTTCATTCTCCCAAGGACTACAACTTTGCCCCTTACACTAGTTTGTTCTTAATCGCTTATAGTTTTTCAACTTATTTTATGGCAAACTTTTCTTTACTTGGACTAGAGATTGTCTGCCAATTATCTATGCTTAAAGCTATAGTGATCTTTGCTGTATTTATCATTTTTTCCTTCTCAGTTCTTCCTTTGATTCTTTAATGACTACTTTTTTGATATTTCTGTTGAATGGAATAATAAATCTCAAGATAAAAATAATATAATTTCATACAATTATTGGAAAACAATTCATGTAATTTCCTATATAAAAAATCGATACTATAATCATTATAGAATATATTCAGATGAAAATTTTGGATAATCCAAAGATAATAACAAAAGCCAATATAAAATCACATGTCATAATTAATGGAAAATAAGAAAAATCACAAGTGTTGATTTTTAGCCTTGTCCTCATAGAATTATTATAAAATACCTTATTGTTGATATCTGATCTACATTGCCATGACCTGAAGCAGATGTTGTGAGATTTGGGTACAGTGGGAGTACTGGTCACACACACACACGCGCGCGCGCGCGCGCACGCGCACACACACACTTTAGTTACTTGCTATGTCTGTGACTCGCAGATAAAGGATAAGTTAGCTGAATTATATGCAGAAGGCTGTAAAGCTGAGAAAGGAGATCCTCTTCCTGTTGGACTGTTGGAGAGGTATTCCCCTTGCCAAGTAATTACAAGCAGCGTGAAAACTTCGCCGTGGGAAGTTTTATGCTTGCAAACTCACCGATGCTTCTATCATGCAGATAAGAGAAATGACCAAGGAGCAGGCTGCTGCTTTGATGGCCCCTTTGCAGGGGAGTTACAGGCACAACTGCAGGCCTACACAGACACTGAATGGCCGCACCGTGCAGCTCTATCACACATCAATGAAAATCCAAAAGATGCTGCAGTTATCTTCAGATGATGTTCTTTGGGAACAAAACCTTGTTACTGGAATGTCCCAACAAATGCAATCAGCACCATGGACTGCAATATAATAAAACCTTGTTCGATCATGGTTCACATTATTATTTTTTCTTTTTGTGTGTTTTACCACCAAGTCGCTGATCTTACCGATTGAAATAGGTTTTACATTTTATGAGAGGCCCTAAAACACTTTTTTTTCTTAGGAATACAGTGGCACGAAGGAGAAAACCAAGATATTGGTTGGGGGTTGTTCTATCTTCTGTGTTGATTCTCATGCATGTGTTGAGGAAATTATACTGGTATAAAGGTAGATTCGCTCATATGTAAAGGATTATGAAATTATTCGAGCAGCTTGCAACTGGAGTACTTAACTAGCTGCAATCAAAATATCAAATTTGAGATAAAATAAATCCAAATTCCAGTAGTAGAAGAATAATTGCAAATTTTTATAGCTGCCAGTAAAATGCCCATACGATTAGAAACATAGAACCCTAAAAAGTATTATTGAAAATAAAAACCTGGTTCTTCCCGGAAACTTCATATGTAAGAAATAAAAAATGTATATGTTTTTGGTAGAATCCTTGATATAGGATTGTTGCAGCCACTTAAAGTGCCGGAATGGAAGTGGGAAGAGATCGGTATGGATTTTATCACCGGATTACCAAAGACCCAGCTGGGGTATGATTCGATATGGGTGATCATTGATCGGCTTACAAAAGTAGCTCATTTCATAGCCGTCAAGACGACCTTTAGTGGCCCTAAGCTAGCAGAGCTATATATGGCCCGGATAGTATGTCTTCATGGAGTGCCCAAGAAGATAGTATCTGACCGAGGAAGTCAGTTTACCTCTCGGTTTTGGAAGAACCTCCAAGAGGAGATGGGCACGAGATTAAATTTCAGTACCGCCTACCATCCTCAGACAGATGGACAAACAGAAAGGGTAAATCAGATACTAGAGGATATGCTTCGAGCATGTGTTTTGGATTTTGGAGCCACTTGGGACAAGAGCTTGCCATATGCAGAATTTTCATACAACAATAGCTATCAAGCCAGTCTTCAGATGTCTCCTTTTGAGGCCCTATATGGACGTAAGTGCAGAACGCCTCTACTTTGGGACCAAACGGGTGAATCCCAAGTATTTGGGACAGACATTCTTCGAGAAGCTGAAGAGAAAGTACGGATCATCAGAGACCGACTCAAGACAGCCCAATCACGACAGAAGAGCTACGCAGACAATCGCCGCCGGGACTTAGCCTTTGAAGAAGGAGAACATGTCTATCTTCGAGTTACGCCTCTTCGTGGGACTCAACGGTTTAACATGAGAGGAAAGTTGGCCCCTCGATATGTTGGACCATTTCCCATTATCCGACGCCAAGGCGAAGTGGCTTATCAGTTGGAATTACCGCCCTCGTTGGCTGGAGTACATGACGTGTTTCATGTTTCTCAACTCAAGAAGTGTCTCCGCGTCCCCACGGAGCAAGTGGATCTTCAGCAGTTGGATGTCCAAGAGGATCTGACTTATGTGGAAAAGCCGGTCAAGATATTGGAAGTCAAAGAAAGGACCACCAGGAGTCGAGTAATCCGCTTCTGCAAAGTGCAGTGGAGCAATCATCCGGTAGAAGAAGCTACATGGGAAAAAGAAGATGAACTCAAGGCACAGCATCCTGAGCTATTCAAGGATTGATCCGAATCTCGAGGACGAGATTCTCTGTAAGGGGGATAGGATTGTAACACCCCAAAAATTAAAAGGAATAAAATAAAAAGAAAATATTATTTAAATCATTTCTGAATTTATTATTAAAGAAAAATCACCAAAAGAACCCAAATAAAGCCAAACAGGGAGAAATACTCAAAATCTGGACTTGAAACTTTTATGAGATGAACTAGAGGCCAAGATATAATTTTAGGAATTTTTACAAATTTTTATCAACAGTGATTCAACCCTTAATCAAATCAGAAAAGAATTGAAAAGCTTAATGGGCCTCAACCCCGAAACCTTCCCCGACGGCCTTTTTGGCCCAGCCCGTTGCCACCCACCCACTGACAAGCGGGACCCGCCTGTCGGCGCCGCTCCCCTCTCTCCTCCCGCCCGCGCCCCGCCTCGGCCCCACCAGTCAGCCTCTTCGCACCCGCCTTCGCCCTCTGACATGTGTGGCCCGCCTGTCGGCGCCTTTTATCTCGCGCTCACTCACTGACAGGTGGAGCCCACCTGTCAGATCCATCTTCTCCGATGGAATCCCTCTCTCCCCTTTCCTTTCCCGGCGATCACCTTCCAAATCCTCGTCGCCGGCCGCCCGATTTCGCCTGGATTCTTCTCGGATCACCTTCCCCGACCGCCCCGACCTCCTTCCATCAAAGATCAACGCGTTTTCGTGCTTATGGAAACATATCCGAGGTAAAAAGAAACCTCGCCGGAGTTAGGAATGAACCCTCGGGTTCCCCGGCGTGGCTTGCCATCTATACACCGGAGACCTCCTATAAGAACCCCTCTGGTCGCCGCCCTCTGCCCACACCGTAGCAGCCCGAGCCCTCACACACCAGAGCGCCCCGACAGCATTTTTCGAGGTTCTCCCCTGCTCCATCTCCGGCGAGCCATCGTCGTCGATCCCAGCCTCCTCCGCCCTAGCCACTGCCACCATCAAGACCGACGTCGACCGCCCATCCCCGGCCACCACTCCGTTGGCCTTGGAACCCGCCGGATCACCATCGCCGTCGAGCTCCCGAACCCTCTTCGCCGTCTACCCTCGCCGTCGTCGTCATCCGTCGCCCAGCTTCGCCGCCGAAGGTACCATCGTGACCCCCTTGCTCCCCGCGTTCCATTTCTGGCCCTAGCTAGGCACGTAGGCCCTCGCCGCCGCCGTCACGGGCGCACCCGAGCCCGCCGTCGCCGGAGACGAAGGGGGGTACGAGCCCCCTTACGTCGTGCCGTGCCGGATCGCACAGCGACCGTCCGATCGCGATCGGAGGGCTAAGATTAAACCCCTCCGGGATTTAATCTGGGCCCTCGGATCTGGTCAAAGGGGTATCGAGGCCTCTCGGCCGTCGATCGCCACTTAAACCCCCCGAACGATCTCAGACGTCCACACGTACCCTTTCGCTGCGATATAATCTCAGCCGTCCATTTTCACTTACGCCTCCCGCCTCGCGTCCGACCGCCAGATCCAGATCCGACGGCTCTGGATCGGCCGGTCCACGCGAATAGTCACGGGTTCACGGTGAACCTGGTTCACCGTGGACCAGAGACTGTTTTTCTGTTTAAATAAAATCCAGAAAATTGATTTAAACTTTGAAAATTCATATCTTGCTCAATTTAACTCCAAATTTCACCATTCAAATTTGTTAGAACCAGAATATTATTCTCTACACATTAATGCCATAAAAACAGTATGTTTCTGTTACCCAAAATATTATTAGTAAATAAATGAATAAAACCCCTTTTTGGATAAATCACTATTCCAACAAAATAAATTATGAAAAATCCTAAAAAGGTTAAAATTCACTGTTATATGTAAAGACTCAGAATAATAAATATTACTCCACCCACAAAATGTATGTTCTTTTATCTGGTGAATTTTATCTGTTTTATTGAATGTGAATGTATTGTTTATTTTCCGTATCGAGAAGACTACGAGTTCGTCGAGGAGCAGGAGTTCTACCCCGAGGTTCCTCCATCCCCATTTACTGAGCAAGGCAAGTCATCGACCACCTCTGTGGAAACAGTTGATCATAATTGAGCCCATGTTTTAATAACTTATCGCTATAACCCATAGGTTAATATTGCATTAGTCAAATATTCAAGCCTTACACTTATATTTATTAAGATCCCTGTCCTTGTGTGCAAACCCAAGCCATGCTTATTGAGCCTTAACTCCTTGTCACTCTACTATAAATATATTAGCTAGTGCCCAATGTACCGGCACACCTGCTATAGGTTAAAAAGAACGAGTCGTAGATAGCTGGATTTCTGTATATGAATTTCCCTGTTATTCTCGTCTCTGGACTCTGTTGGAGTTGGCTAAGTTATAAGTATGGTGGGTTCCGGGTGCAAGCTCGGGCACTGGTTTGTCGCACCCGGGGCACTATAAGGACCGGTCTGCGGGATCTGTTGCAAAGCACTTCCGTACCAACCACAAGTCTAATGGGTAAGTCCTAACTGGAAGTATGGAATACTCCGGCTTGATGCACCATAGAGGAGGGGGCAAGGGGCTAGCCTGCGGGCGACTTGTACCGACGAGGCTCAAGGGGGGGTATGGTGGGGCTCCGATGCGTCGGGACACCATATGAAACCCATAAGAGGGTGCTATTGAGTCGGGGAGGACTATATGGAAGGTTTTGGCACGAGTTCCCGTGTGATGGGTCATCTCGTTACACTTCGGTGTAGGTGATGAGTGCGTGCCTTGTGGGTACAGTGGTACATCTCTGATCAGAGTAATTCAATCTTTTCGAAAAGCCAAGCCCACGGTCAAGGGCGGGTTGTGTGACTACTCGCAGTTAGTTTATAATTGTTTGAATGTTCAAGTTATTCATGGCACGTAAGGACTGTTGAGCGAGGTGGGGCTGACTGTACCCCTCGAGTTAGAAGATGATGATACACATGCACATGTTTACATTTCCGTACTAATAAATTGCTCTCATTTAAAGCTTTACAATTACGCTGCTTCCGCTAAACTAGCCACTATCCCCCTTGTTATTACCTTGCATTATAATTGCATTCGGTGGCTTGCTGAGTACATCTGTACTCACCCCGTTGACTTACAACATCAGAGCCCGTCTACTACGAGGAGGATGAAGGTCTGGAGTAGCGACCCAGTCAAGGCGAGACTGGAAGGAGGCGTTCATCTAGGACCCTTGTTTTATTAGTTTCTCTTCATCTTTATTCACTTTTGTATTAATGCGGTCTACGAACCATGAATGATTGCTCGTATTGTACGTGGTCGCATGATGAACGTCTTGTTTTATTGATTTTCTATGGAATTTCAATAAAGTCCTGATTTATTAAATCGGGGCGCGACAGGGGACTTCCCCCTCCCTATTGGGTCGAGGCCTTGCATACTGCTACGTACCTCCTCAACTGCCACCCCACCAAAACTCTCCGGTCTTCCACACCATATCAAGCTCTATATGGCCATCCACCCTCCTACACACATCTCCACGTGTTCGGTTACCGATGTTATCCTAATACCTCCGCCACGTCCCCACATAAGCTTGCCCCACGCTCTACCATGTGTGTCTTCCTCGGTTACTCACATGACCATAAGGGATATCGGTGTCTGGATCTCCACTCCAACCAGTGGCGAATCCAGAAAAAATATAGAGGGTGGGCTAAATCAAATCTAAGTGTAATGAAGTTATATATATTAACATATGTTAAATATAATATATACATAATCAAATAAAAACATATGATTTAATTTGATAGTAAGATACACCAATAAGATATGAGTCAACGGAAACGACAAGTCGGTATGACAAACAACAACTTATTATGTTCGTTGTAAGCAGCTAGTCCTTGTGTTGTGCAGAGACACAGAAGATAGAGATGGAGCAACAAAGTTAATCAGGCATAGCGAGCCGACGTGGCAGTCCGTGCTCACTTATCCACCCATCTAGTTTCTCGCACTAGTCGCTCATCATAGTGTCGCTTGATATCAGTTCTAAGTTGATGAATGAGGATAGAAGATGAGCCAAGACATCAAGTGGATCTGCTAACCTATATTTTATCGAATTTGACCAGTATGGACTAACTCATCCTGTACGTGTGTACTTAGGGGCTATAGGAGCAATTTCTTGCAAATTTTTATGTATGTGTGTTTTAATTGGGTTAAAATCTAGCCCCAAAATTTAATAGTTAATCCAATAACATATTTTTCTAACTAACAAACTCTATTCCTCTTCTCTCATATCTTCCCAAGAGCCAATGAATTGTACTACGCCACTACATATCGCTGAAAATGTAGTATGTGTTTATATAATTCTATTATATTTTTTAGTCATTTTAAATAAGTTCTCTTAAAAAACATGGTAGTCTATGATATACTCTTCTATGATTTGTTATAAAAGTGCCGTAAATTTTCTTATGTGGATTTGATCTCCATGGTAACTATGTGTACCGCCTTAGGCTAGTTTTCTTTCTCTACAATTAGTTATTGTCTCTAATTATCTTCTCCATAAATAATCAATATTATCATAACTGCTTATCTATCCCACTATAAAATGGTATATACACACACATATATATACATATATATATATACATACATACATATATACATATACATACATACATACATGTATATATAAACATATATATACATACATACATACATATATATATATATACATACATTCATGTATACATATATATATATATATATATATATATATATAATTTTTTGGCAAAATTAGAGGGTAGGCTCCAGCCTATTGGAGCCTACCTGCTCCGCCGCTGACTCTAACCATGTCATCATTTCCCGCCGCGTCGTGTTTGATGAATCCTCCTTTCCCTTTGCCGAGGCATCCCCACCCTTGGAGCCTACCTGCTCCGCCGCTGACTCTAACCATGTCATCATTTCCCGCCGCGTCGTGTTTGATGAATCCTCCTTTCCCTTTGCCGAGGCATCCCCACCCTCGGATTCTCTAACTAATCTTGATTTTTTAGATGAGTTTGATAGTCAGGTTGTAGCTCCACCAGGTTGCCTCAACCACATCGGGTCTACGTGCCTCGCCGTTTGGTGCGGCGCCCTTGGCCCCTGGAGCTCCTGCTGCGGCCACCAGACAACCGCACATGAGCGCCCCCAACCCGCTCGGCGCGAGTGCCCCCAGACCGCTCGGAGCGAGCTCTCCCGGCACGTTGGCTGGGCCTTCATCGCGCCTAGCCGGCCCACCTGCCTTCCCTCCGCTCGGCTCACCCGGATCATCTGTGGCCTTGCAATCCCAAAGTCTCCATCACAAGTGCCCGTCTCCACCACAAGTGCTCGAACAATTAATTAAAAACATTGAGTTCAATTTTATGGTGATATATTATTTTTGCATGCAGCCGGCGATCAGATCGATAGTCGATAGGGAGCTGTATAGTTTACACGGACAAGATGGCACAGCAAATAGCCAATGCGTACATTTCAGCTTGTAGTTCGCATCAGTAACACTAACACACGCCAGGGGCATGCATGCACTTATTTATGACTTCTTCCAAGTCTACACAACACTGAAAATAGCGAGTAGCTAGCCACTATCTTATCTGCAGATTTACGCATCAGATGTACGTAAACAGAACAGAGCAGCGGTTGATTTGGTCAGTTCATCGAGCCATTCAGCTTGGATGAGCCCCCTCGCCCTTCTGCAATACCAGCACACGACGAGAAAACGCAAGCAGATCATCACGCGGTGCCACGAAAACGAACCAGATAACGGAGCTATAGATAGATATCAAACGAGATGGGGTGTTGCAGTAGTGCGCTGCATGCAGGTACGTTGATTTATTACCTTGTCTCCCTTGGCGACGGCGGCCGCCATCTTGGCGGCGTCGGCCTTGTCCTTGTCGGCCTTCGTCCTCAGCTTCTCCAGCTTCTCCCTCTCCATCTTCTGCTCAACCGAAACAATCCAAAAGTTCAACGTGGTCGGACTGAATGAAGCTAGTAAGCACTAGCAGGGTCGTGCGGGCGCGCGTGCGGCGACTGACCTGTATGTAGACGTTCTCGACGGCGCGCTCCTCCTCGCTGAGCACCTTGCCGGTGCTGTCGCTGAAGTAGCGGCGCCCCACGCCCTCCATCCTCCTCCCCACGGCCGCCACCCACGCTGGCTGATGAGGAACGACGCCCCTCGCCACGGCCGTCCTGGTAGCCATCCGCTGATGATCTCGAGCTCTTCTTCTGCTTGCTCCCAAGGCCAAGAGGAGTAAACTAGTAATACTCCGACGACGACGACGTGTGGATGACGACGACGACTCGATCGAACTGCTTCTGCCAGCTGCTGCTTCTGCTCTCTACGTGGAATGATCCGGGGGCGCCTACCTATTTCTAGTAGGCGTGTCAGAGCTCTGGAGATAAGGATGAGCCATGTCGGCCGGATCGGGAACTGCCTAGATAATAAAGCGGCCAAGCGGCGCGGAAGAAGCGGTTTGGGAAAACCGCGACACGGACGATCGGTTTGGGCCTTGAAACCGCCTAGGTTTGGGCGTAGTGGACTGGGCCCAGCCCGGCCGAATTAGCTAGCAGCCCGGGGGCGGCGGCGTGGGGAGGAAGGTGTCGGTCGCACGTTCGCCTGCACCGCAACGTGTCCGTGCACCTAGGGTTCAGATCATCTTACAGAGATTATTTGGTTATTTAAATTAAATTTAAATTTAGATGTTTTGCTGAAAAATGAAGCTTCAAAATTTTTCCTAAATGAGTTACTTTCCTAATCCATTCCCTAAATCACTATTTATCTCTTTCAAATATAAGATTCGTTTAGTAAATCTCTATCTTCATTTGCACATATTTTTTTCTTGTATATACATTGTTTTCTCCATTACGCGTTGTTATAGGTTGGACGATACACATATTTGAATATGTCAAAGTTTTATACAAAGTATTACATATTATAGAACATATTCGTAGGATTTAAAAAATAAGGATCGATATTATAGAAAACTGTTGCAGATTGATTAATTTTTAGGAATAGATAGAGTTTAGAATAATTTCTATATATGATTTAGGGAATAAAATTTAATGTATCTCTTAGATATGCTCTTAGTTACCTGCGACTCCCTCTCATCCAATTATTATGGCACATATGTGTGTTTGTGCCGTTGGATGATTAGTTGACCATTTTGCCTATGTAAATATGAGATATTATATCTAACATACACCCAAGTGATGTAATTTCCCAACAACAAGGAACGGCCGCCCTCCATGCATTACCAATCTTTTGTTTTGTTTTTTTCCACAAAAGCTTACCCGAGCTGGAAAGTCAAAATTAATTGGTAAATGGGCGAATGATGGACGAATGTTATCTGTGGTCTATAAAGTACTTATAAGAATTTTTGAAATTTTACGAGGTATAGCCAGAAAAAAAAAGTCACGAGGTAGAGAAATCCGAAAAAAAAATCTTTGACAGCTGTGGGATTTGAACCCACGCCCTTTCGGACCAGAGCCTAAATCTGGCGCCTTAGACCACTCGGCCAAACTGTCAACTACGGTTGATGGGATGGTTACAATCTTTACAAATATAACTATTTGGTAATTTCTGAAATAAATGGAATTACACGTCGTACCTTTCCAGCTCCTGAACATTTGGGACACTTCTCAGCCGTCGACCACATGAAAGCGAAAAACTTTCGGTGTTCAATAACTTTCATTCCAAGAAGAATAACGAGCAATGGCAAGTACCCTATGATGATTGATGCAGAAGAAGCAAGTTCAGGTGAGAGAATGCAACAAGATAAAGTATGAAAAGTTTCAAAAGATAGGATTGTTGTATCAAAAATATTTATAAAACACTTGTACAAATGCGGCCCTCACCGAATTCGCAGCTAAGTTTTAAATGTGCTTTGGTTGGAGTGCGCCAGGTCCAAGCAATAGTGCAACGCTGAGGCGACACGTGAGGGGCCCAGCGGCAAGCTGGTGGGCCCTCCTCCAAGAAAAATAAATTTAATATCGAAGTGGACATATGGTCCACATATCAGATATTAAACTGATAAGAACAAATACTACACTTGATCTTCGCCAAAAGGCCGAGAAAGGTATGAGTTGTAAGCAGCCACCTCCACGTGTTATATAGCTAGCGCCTCTTCATCCTCGTCTCCCCGCCGCCGACGTGATACTAAAACCAAACCTTCCCGTACCCCCACGCCCAACTATCCCAGCGATGGACTTTTCTCACTGCGCCGAGCAGCAGCTGCTGCTCCTAGCTACTGCACAAGCAGGTCCTTAATAATGGTAAAACGTGTTAATCTGTTACCAGGCCACGATTTCGTGTTAAATATGGTTGAGAAAAGCCCTCGACGTGGCTTACAAGGTTAAGCTAACATGAGCTAATCAAGGAGCAAAGTAAGGAGATTATTCTGGTACAAAACAGAAGGGAAAAATAAACTCTAAACTACTTATTTATCTCTAACTAACATCTTTATCTTTAATACTTCCCTTCAATCACAACCTTTCAATGTTGAGATTGATCTTGAATTTTTGTATCTGTCGAATTGTCAAGTGGCTTTTAAATCCATCTGCTACTTGATATTTAGTTGGCACAAACTGAATTTCTATTTGTTTCCTGGCTACTCTTTCTCTTACAAAGTGATAATCAATTTCTATATGTTTTATTCTTGCATGAAAAATTGGGTTAGCTGATAAATATGTTGCACCCAAATTATCACACCACAACTGAGCTACATGTGACAAATGTATATTCAATTATTCCAATAAAGATTGAACCCATATCATCTCTGTTGTCGCATTAGCTAAGGATTTGTACTCTGATTTTGTACTAGAACGTGATATTGTTGCTTGCTTTCTTGTACTCCATGATACTAGATTGGATCCTAAAAATAAAGCAAATCCGCTAGTCGATCTTCTATCATCAGGACTCCTTGCCCAAATAGCATCAGAAAATGCACTTATTCTTGTTGACTGAGATCTACTAATTTTCAGACCTAGTTTTGATGTTCCTTATATGTATCTCGGAATTATTTTTACTGTTCTCCAATGTTCAGTTGTTGGTGAATGTAAGAACTGTCATACTTTATTAACAGAAAATGAAATGTCAGGCCTTGTAAGGATAAGATACCGTAAGACTCCTAATATACTCTTGAATTCTATATAATATTTAGGTCCTAAAGAATTACCTTCATGAATCGACAATTTTTCTGAAGTAGATAGAGGACTTACAGGTTTACAATCTTTCATCCTAGCTCTTTTAAGTAAATCCATTGCATATTTCTCTTGAGTGAGGAGAATACCTTCCTTAACTTTATTTATCTCTATTCCAAGCAAATAATGCAATTCTCTAAGATCCTTTAGTGTAAATTCTTGTTTAAGTCCCTTGAGCAAGGCTGTAGTTGCTTCCTATGTAGAACTAGCAAGAATAATATCATCTACATAAATGAGAATAAACACAATAATATTACCTTTCTTATAAAAGAACAATGATGTATCTGCTTTGGAAGCCATAAAACCAAAGTCACATAGTTTTGTACTTAGACGAGAATACCATGCTCTTGGTGCTTATTTTAGACCATAGAGAGACTTGTCCAGTTTGCAAATAAAACCAGGTTTATCTTTATCTTCATACCCAAGAGGTTGTCTCATGTACACTTCTTTTTCAGAACACCATAAAGAAACACGTTCTGAACATCCAGTTACCTAAGACTCCATCCCTTAGCAACAACAAAAGACAAAATAATTCTGATAGTGACAATTTTTACTACAGGACTAAAAATATCTTCATAATCTATCACATACCTCTGTTTAAATTCTTTTGCAACTAGACGATCTTTATAACGATCTAAACTACTATCAGATTTCCTTTTAATTCAGTCGGCATAGAAATTATTGTTGCTGCTCGGAATTGCCATTTGTCCTGTAGGTTGCTGATGCACCGAGTAATTCCAACAGAGTTAGGATCATTAATCACATGATTAAGCACAGAAGCACCCCTAGCACCCCTACTAGGATCGGATTCAAGATAAATAAGTTCAGATCGAAAACGAAAGTATGAAAAGTTTTAAAAGAAAGGATAGTTGTATCAAAAATATTTATAAAACACTTGGTACAAACATGGCCCTTCCGGATTAATCAGATTTTTGTGATACAATTCGCGGCTAAGTTTTAATTGTGCATTGTTAGGGTGCGCAAGGCCCGGGCAGTAGTGCAACGCTAGGGCGAGGGTCCCAGTGGTAAGCCACTATGGTGGACCCTCCTCCACAAAAAATAAATTTAATATCAAAGTGGACACATGACATACACATCAGATATTAAACTGATAAGAACATATACTATACTTGATCTTAGCCAAAAGGCCGAGAAAGGTATGATATTGCAATGGGCATCCTTCACCCATTATATAGCTACCGACTGCCCCTCCTCGTCCGTCCCACGTGGTCTGGCCAACTATCGTCGCGATACCTTTTCTCACTGCGCCAAACAGCTGCTCCTGCATAGTCCTTCGTGGCGCCGCCGTCCCCCGGTCGTCCAGTCGGCAGGGGCTCCTCCTCGTCGTCACCTTCCAGCTCGCCGTCGTGCACGCACAGCGTGGTGAGGTATGAGACGCTCCGTGCCTCTGTCACTCCGTGTGCGTGCGTATACATGGGATACTACTATTCCAGTTTGCAAGACTGTCGCGGCAACTTCCACGTGCCCGTGCCGGAGGGCGTGCGGCCAGAATCCTCGACGGTGCTGAGCAGATCTGCACGCCGGGGAGGCTCACCGTCGCGCCCGTGGTCGCCGGAACGGAGCCCGGCTCGTACGAGCTGGGATCCCGCCTTGCTGCCTCCTCGATGTGCGGCGACAATAATGTAGGAATCAGTGGTGGAAAAAAGGCAAGGAATTTTACTGGATGCAAAACATCATGCTTTATCATGAAGAACTGCAGGACCTGGATGGTATTCGCACGCTGCGTCGTGATTATCTTTCTCGATTTCTCCTTGTAAGTTTTACCACATCCTTGGTTCTTACAAATCTTAGGCTCGTTCAGATCATTTTTTTAATTTGGCACCTGGTTTCTGTGCCTTAGGCTGCAATCCTAAAATTACAGCAGATTACTGGTGCACAGTCTATTGATGAACAATTTTATCATTCATTCTACCAAACATGTATGCATATGACGGCAGTCGTTGACACCAAACAAGGAACCAATCAATTGTTATTAATCAATACGTTGCATCAAAGCGATTTACTCGTGGACAGAAACTCGCCATGGTTTGAAGTCTGGATTTGAGCTGCCTTTGGTGGGTTGCTAGAAACAACTTTTGGGATTGGTTTTTCCGTTGTATGCTTCCCGGTTTTGCATCTACACAGCAGTAGAGTCCGCTACCAATTATGTTTGGTTTTGTTAAAATATAACAGGTTGACCTAGTGGTAAAGAACAAAAGAGTAAGGTTGTGGTACTTCAATTCCCCACTCTCTAAATCAAATATTCACTGAGGCCTTGTTTGCATCCAGATATTGAAAGAATTAGAATTTATTTCAAATTCTATAAAATATTGAATTATGTGGAATTTAATTGAAATCCAATATTTATGTTTGGACATTCTATAGAATTGAAATACGAGAAATAATTCTCAAACTTGTTTGGTTGATCAAACCACAGAATCAATTCCATTAATACAAGAAAATATTAGCTATAAAAATAAGCTTGATAAAAAAATGCATAGTACAATGATCAACATTGACAAATATAAGAATTTCAATCAATTCTTTTTTGGAGATAAATTAGACAGAACTATGAATTCCTGGTTGAATTGTAGATCAGATTTGATAATTCCAATTTCATAGTGGCCCAAACAACCTATCTCATGGAATTGAATTCCAATTCTTTAATTCTAGACCCAATATGTACAATCCAAACGGGCCCTAATTCTCTTTAAGCCGAGAAAATTGACGTAGCATGGATTCCAAAAATATTCACATAGTATGGATCTGATGAATTGAAACTTAATCAAACCGACTAAATATATAAAATAATCTTGAAAACCATATTAAATATTCGGATGAATTATACATTTTTTCTCTAAATGATTTTTTATAAAGTTTTTTATAATAAGTTTTTTAATAAGATAATTCGTATAACTATGATGCCAGATATGCACTTTTGATATTAATGCGTGTATCGTGAAAAGGGTGGTCGTGAACCTAAAGTTTGAGATGAAGTATTTAGGAGAGTTTGCCATAATACAAATAGGTTTCCCAACTAAACATTAAAAATATCTTTTATAGATTTTTTTTTCTATAATTTATAAGAGAGTCTTTGGACTTGAGACCCGCACGAAAACAGGTAACCGCGGCGGCCGAATCGACGGACACCGAACCCTGAAACCCCCAACATCCCGCATCGAAGCTTCCAGCCGCCGACCACGCGCGAATCCCTCCCTCACCGGCCGCTCGGTTGCTGTTCCTTCCTTCCCTCCCCATCCAACCGGAGATCCTCGCCTATCGGCCGCAAACCCTAGGCCGATGAGGCCGATCCGCCTGCCCGAGCCCCCCGGCGGCGGCATGGAGACGCCGGAGATCTTCACGGGCGGCGCCGCCACCGTCGTCCGCCGCGCCGTCGTCATCGGCAACGGCTCCCCCGGCGCCGAGAACCAGTGCCTCGGCCTCGTCCGCGCCCTCGGCCTCGCCGACCGCCTCACCCTCTACGTCAGTGCCTTCCCCCACTCACCAAACTCAAACTCACCATTGCGGCTTGATAGTAGGATAGACGACTCTGTTCGGTTGTTCCTGCTCGAATCGTTGACAAATAAAAACCCAGTTTTTTTTTCAATTTTGACAAATTGCTCTGGGGTTGGGGTTGCAGCGTGTCACCAGGCCACAAGGAGGGATCAACGAGTGGTTGCACTTGCTTCCCATCTCTTTACACAAGCTAATTGACCAAGTGCTCAGGCGGTTCTTTCGCAACACGAGGTTTGAGCTGGTATTTCAGGGGAGGAAACCCTATCGTGTCCCGAACGGTGGATCGGTTGGGCTGTCTTCTGTTCTGGAGGCCGATACCAAGAAGATTGTGGCTGTGGCTCGCGATACATTCGACAAGTAAGCCCCCCCCCCCCCCCCCCCCCCCCCCCCCCATTGCTTTGTTTTCTCACTGCTCCCCAACATGTAAGGATTATGTGGCGTTTTCTTCACAGTCACTGAAACAATAAGACTACCTCATGAATTATGGCAATTGGTTAGAATGGATTTATTGACATAACTGACCTTTTAAAAACTATAGTCTGCAGGAGTTCCTGTGAAATTCACTCAGTTTCTTGTTTTTTTGTTTTTTTTGGTAAAGGTTGAACATCCCCACCCCTTTTAGAGTTATGAAAATATGGTGATAAATGGTACCATGCAATTTCCATATGTAATGCTTTCACCTTTTAGAGGAAAAATGCTTTCCTGATGATTTGAAATAGCATCCATTTTTCTAATGGTTTTTGTTGTCAAAGACTAGCCAGTTGAAAGAGTGATGTGTTGATGTGTCTGTGTAAATACCTTGTAGGGTTCAGCCTTGTGTTACTTAAAAATCACACATACTCTGTGGAAATTCTGAGTGTTTTTTTGTTACGCATACATTTTGTTTGCTGGTTGCATTTTGAGATTTGTATTATTCTCAGAATAAGATTGTCCTCTTTTCTTCCTAAAAGTAGACTAAGCTGTGAACATGACAATCAAGAAATTAACTCTTCTTGTAGGGAAGGTCCAACATTAATTGTTGCGTGTGGCTGGGATACCATATCATATTCAAGCTCGATAAGGCATGTAGCTTCAGACAATGTTTTTGTCATTCAGGTAGTATTCAAACCTAATTGGTTGGATTTCATTGTTATATTGGTAGGCCAATAAAATAGACCTACTTCTTTTCATATAGATATTGATTTAATTCTGCTAATGCTGTTCTTTACTTCTTTTGGTTTCAGATACAACACCCCAGGCATCACCTTGATAGATTTGATCTGGTGGTGACTCCTCGTCATGATTACTATGCTTTAACTGCTGGGGGACAACAAGAAGTTTCACGCCTGTTCCGTAGATGGATAACACCACAAGAACCACCTGGCAGGAATGTGGTATGCTGCTTTCTCTTTATTTGGAAGTGGAAAATTGCTTGCACTGTGATGGCATAATTATTGTAAATTTGGAACTTCAGGTACTTACTGTTGGTGCACTACACAAAGCTGATTCTGCCGCACTACGTCTTGCTGCGATAGCCTGGCATGATGAACTTGCCCCTTTGCCTAAACCATTGCTAATTGTCAACATTGGAGGGCCTACAAGTAGATCTCTCTATCTCTCTCTCTTACTTTGTACATATCATTGTTCATGAATTTGTATTTGGATATGACATTCCTTTGAGTTGGATGCAAGAGTAAATCTAGACGCAACACAGATGGTTGCACTCTGATGGTTCTGTATGATACCGTATTACCGTTAGATGTGGCTGGTCTTTTGCATAGTCGATGCACTTGTTATTTCCTTCAGTAACTGGAGATTCATCATTTTTAAGATCTCTTTGTTGATTTATTTACTCTGTAATCTGATGATCTCTAGGGGGATTTTATCGTTTATTTATTGTGGAAAGGAAAAATCAGGTTCCTTTCAATGCCAGAGTGCCTGGAACATTATGAAATTGTTATGACAAATGCGATGCAACATAACCCAAAAACTACAATCATCAAAAGGAAAAGGGTGACCTTTTCCTTGGGGGGGGGGGGTCACATTCTTTGCTCCTGCTTATTTTTTGGGGGTCTGGAACTAATGATGTACCATTCTTCCATGTTACCTGTGGATTCATTTCACATAATACAAATATGGAGTCCAAGTAATCAGTTGCATTAATACATGCTTTACATGATTAAATTTGATCTCAGGAAAAAATTGTGGATTACATTAATGTATATGAGAACTACACCTTTGATATTGTTTAGTTGTCTGTACAAGTCTGCAGTTTTCATCCTAAATTCCATTAGAGCCCACAATACAAATCAACTCAGGGTTGTTGAATCTGGTATGTAGTATGTGAGGACTATAAACTTACTAACTTATAGTGAATCTTATAATAAGCAAACCATTGCACTGCTATTATCTGTTCTATTTTTTCTGTACACCTTGTCAAAAATATTATCAATAAGTCAACTACCTTGGATATATTCTTGCCTTATCTAACTTATGGAGAGCTAATGGAATTCCTATTGGTTTTTAATCCTTTTTTGTCTTGAGCTTCTTTGGATACAATTTCTGTATGTGTCCCATGATTGATTTTCGTTCTCAGATCCAAGATTTACTAATGTAGTAATGTTGTTTTTCAATGATTAGGAAATTGTAAATATGGTGTAGACCTTGCCAGGCAGCTCATAACTTCACTGTATAATGTGCTAGACAGTTGCGGGAGTGTGAGAGTTTCATTTTCTTCGAGAACACCGCGAAAGGTAGCTCGCTTGATATTCTTATTGTTTGTTATAATATCTTAAAAAAACTTGACATTTAAATTTAACTGTCTGCCGACAGGTCTCTGACATTATATTGAAAGAGTTTGCTGGACATCCTAAGATCTATATTTGGAATGGGGAAGGTAGATTCTGAAAACAGTATTCATACTAAGTTATTCATGATTTAATATTTATGCAAGTTGTTGCACTTGTAAGTTGTAACGAGTTGCTTTTGTTTTTGCAGATTCTAACCCACACATGGGTCATCTTGCATGGGCTGATGCTTTTGTTGTAACGGCTGATTCTATAAGTATGCTAAGTGAGGCTTGTAGCACAGGGTAAGCTGTTTTTTTTTAAAAAAATATCTGCATGATTTCTGGCAAACCCCAGCCTTTTTGTATTGGTTTGTATGATACTAGCTTTAAATCACGTGTTACAGGAAGCCTGTTTACGTCATTGGGATCGAGCATTGTAAATGGAAGTTTTCTGCTTTTCACAAGACTCTACGAGAGCGAGGACTTGTCCGCCCTTTCACTGGATTGGAAGATGTAAGTCTATCAATCCTGTCAATGATAATTTCCTTTTTACCTAATTGATAATTTAAGCACATTCAGTTTGGACAGTCAGTTTGCTAAAAATGAAGTTGTAGCATTAACCATTCATTGTTTAAATTTTTTTATCAATTATGAACCATATCCCTTGAAGTTTTAAACTATAAATATGATTATTGTTTACACCTTGGGTTTTCTGAACTCTCATCTTTGTTGATTTCGATCCTAACTATTAAATTCTTTTTTGTCCTTGTCTCCTTGATACATTTCCCTGATTACATGCATTTGGAATTCATTTAGACATATAGTAGCACAAGTTATTTATTCGTTGTTGCCATCAATTATAGTTGTGTGGCAAATACTATGGTTGTGAGATTGTGACAAATTTTAATGACAAGGCTCACATCAAAATACAGTAGGACTAAATGTGGTGCTTGAACTCCTTTTCTCTACCAACTTAGCTATTCCTGACCATTTATTGTGTAAACAAAAATATGTCTGTCATTGGGGAACTTTTGGTGTATAGATGATAAAGAGTTTTATGGCATATATTCAAAAAATATTAGTTGATAATTTGACATACTAATGGAAATATGTAAACCAAGAAAGTAACCTATGCAATTCAATCAAACTACACATGATAACTGTGAGTTTTTCAAGTAACATGGTTTTGGAGATTTTGTTGAGGTTCACAAAGATGTACTTTTGTATATGCATGGCTACATCAATATCCTCTTTTCTATGTAGGTTTCAAATAGCTGGAGCTATCCACCCCTAAATGATACTATTGAAGTAGCTACACGTGTTCGTGAAGTGATTGCAGAACGAGGGTGGTCTGTGGGGTAATAGTGATCCATAGGATGTATCATTATGTCTGATGCTAAATTATTTAGTTTGGTTGGTTAACAACAGTCACATGGATTCAAGTTACACTGTTCAGAGGAAGAATAATATAGCCACGGAATGTACAAAAGCTGAGCCTTTTCTTTTGGTGGTATACCCCAATTTTGGAGCGATTGCACAGCACCCAGGAAATCCTTTTTGATTTGAGACTCTTTTCCTCGTTTTGTACTGGAGAGAAGCCAACATATGAACAGAAATGGAACTGGAACTCTAGTCTGTATGGTTTCTCAGTATCAATATGATATTGTGAATTATCAGTGGTGTAAGCTTGTGACCTAATCCTGTCCTGTTTCGTTATCCTTTTCATTAATCAGCAGAAAGCAGCCCTTTGTTTTCAAGTGCTGGTATGGCTGCAGAAAGCAGCATCATTGCAGCCTGTTTACGCGCTGATCTGTACACATGGTTCATGGTTGCAACCTGCAAACAAGCTCTCATCGCAGAATGGCTTGCTTTTTTTTTCTTACACTCGCCTTCGCCATTTCAGTAATCGCCGTTGAGCTCACAGCCTCTGTTTTAGAGGAATTTTATAGTAGTAGATTGAATCATAACCCTTACTTTGTTCATTCAAGAATTTAAAAATAATTTTCAATGTCATCTTAATTAGTGGATATAAAATCTTAAAGGAGTAAAATCGTCAAGAACGAGTGACGTGGAAAAGTTGTAATCGTAAATCAGTGTAACATGCATGTTAGAGATTGTTTTCAATGTTGATGCTTGTTCGACCAAATCAATGCGGCTTTGCATAATTATAATAAAAACTTGCGTTCTGGTCATCAAATCTGGTACCGAATCCAAAACCTTGCTTGATTTTGCTTAAAATCTGCTCGCCAATTGTTGTCATAGGTTCAACGCTCCCAAGTGTGTAGGACAAACGTTGGCAACAATTTGCATCAAACCAAACAGCTCTTTGATATCTACGTATTGAAATGAACGGCAGAACAACCAGACAGACAGAGAGAGAGAGAGAGCTTGCAAATTTGAGCTGTTGGTCTCGAATTTATTTGCGCCCCATGCCTTCCAAGGTTTGAAGATATGCGTGTACGTTTCTTGGATGTTTCAACAAGTCTCGAATGCCTGATGCATTGGCTGCATCTCACAAAATCACATCAACACTTTTTCTCTAGATAGCACAGTCCGATTGAGCTTGACACGAAGGTTAATTCTTATCTGCGAATCGGAGAAGAAAACAAGAACATGGAAAAACGTAATTGAATCAAACTCAATCTTAGATTTGGGTTTGCGGTCTTTTGAATGCCTGAATTTTCATCTCCAATATTGCAGATAAGGTTTGCAGCACCGTGGCAGGACGCAGGATGCAGCATGCAACAAAAGATTCTAGTGAAATTTCTGGATCTCAACTTTTGTTTGGCGCGGAAAACTTCTGTACACGCAGATGCAGATGAGATCACTCGAAAAAAAGCTCTAAAGGAGCACTACGGCGGCGAGGAAGCTGATCACGGCGACGGCGCTGACGGCGGAGCAGCACAAGTCGACGAGCACCTCTCTCCTGGCCTTGGACTCCTGCCTGCCCCTCTTCGTCCTCATGAAGTCGTCGTATCTCCTCTTCGCCTCCTCTTCTTGGTTGCGTCCTCCTTTCCTTGGGACGGCCATGGCTGCCGTCAGAAGCCGTAGGCAGCCTTCGCCGCTCACGGCCACACCGTCGGCGTTCTCGACGGCGAGGTTGACATCTGTTAGTTGGCCGGACTCCTCCGAGCAGCTGACGGTGGCCTCGAACTTGCACCCACCGAGCACCACCGCGTATCGCACCAGCGTGTCACCGGTGTACCAGTGCCTGTCCATCGCCACCGCCCGCCGGCTCGAGATGTTCACCGCTCGCCCGCTGGCGGGGTCCAGCACGATCCAGCTCAGCTCAAGCTCCGCCGGCGAGACTGAGGACACTGGCACCGGGTTCTTGCACTCCACGGCGTCGATGCAGAACGGCGAGGCGAGGAACCAGGAGGACGAAGTCGAGGTCTCCACCACGCGGGAAGCGATACCCGCACCCCTATGATAGACGTCCACGGCGGAGACGATCTCGGCAGGTAGCCGCCGCTCGTCTCCGTCGAGGGGAGCTGCAGCGTCCGGGCACAGAAAGGGGAAGGCGTCGGCGAACAGCCGCCGAGGAGAGACGGCGCCAGAGAGGATGCTTCGCTGATGCGCTGCCGCCGCGGCGAGCGACGGCCACTGGGACAGACAGAGCGCGCGCCACGTCTCCGGGTCCGCGGCCAGCGCCCTGAGCCCCACGGTCGCGCAGCTCGCGGCGGTCAGCGACGGCCCGTCCAGCCGCCGCAGCGCGCATGCGAGCACGTCCCCGGGGAGGTCTTCCACGGTAGTGGTCGCCGCCATTTTTCCTCGCGTCCCGATGTCCCGTGCCCCGCTCCGGTCTACTAATCAGCCTCACAAGCTGGAGCAAGCTGCGTACGCCCGCGCGCAGGCTCAGCTGTTCACACGACGCTCCTAACTCCAGCGCGCGGGAACAAGGCACGAATGCGATCGAGAGTCGGCCGCGCCGCGCGACGACGAGGGTGAGAGCCGTTTCATAGCACGTTTTGGATCATTTAAAGTGATTTTTTTGTCAAATCTCTGAGTGCACGAATCGCAACGCGGACAGCACCGTCCGAGGTGGCACATCTTCTGTTGTAATTTTATGTCACTCTTAACACGAATATTGGGGGAAATAGTTTTATCCTAATAAGAGCTAAATAACATTATCTTTGAAGCCTCCAAAGACCGAAATCCTCTAGAGTGATGAAGTCAAAAAGTAAACCCAAAACCTCTTCGTTCTAAGTATAGCAAGAATCTAAAGACTAAGATCTCGAGACCAGAAGCTAAATGCGGAGGCCCCTTCGAGGCCCCCTTTGAGGATCCCTTTAAAGCCCTCTCTGAGCCACTTTAGCCCCTCTTTGGCCTTCCGCTTCCACGGACCCCCACACAGATGCTAAAATATCTTATGGTCACTCCGACATGTAGACCTAAACTAGGGGCCTTCGCCCCTGGTATGTGCACATGTATTTGTATGTTAGTTTATTGTTTTACCCCTACTAAGTCTTATAAATAGAGTCATGTATGATAGTTGTAAGTAGAGGGTAAAATGATCTTTTCCTGTTATATTTTGCCTATAAAAACAGGATACTATCCTTGTAATAGGGACAAAAGTTACAGAATAGAGAAATCACTATGAACTGGATGTAAGTCTATTATCCTTCAAATAAGCCTGAACCAATATAAATCCATGTCTAATACACGAACCTTTTGAGGTTCATACTCCTTCCACCATGTAACCCTACGAGGTTATCAATATTACTCAAACCTATTTGTAGCCAACACAATTACTACAACAATGAACAATATAATATTTTACCATTTTCTAGCCAACTAACGTCATGTCACCTACCATGTCAAAGTTTTTGTTACGTCACCCTACCATGTCACCATCTTCTTCCTCTTTTCTCCGTAACTCCTACACCGACGATGACGGCTGCAACACATGAGGGCGGTAGCGGGGTGCGCAAGGCCAACGATGAGGACGACGATTGTGGTGCGCGAGGCCGATAGTGATGGAGGCGGTAGTGCGCGAGACCGAGAGGAATTAGGGAGATAGAGAAGGAAGAAGACAATGAAAATGATAAGGTGACGTCGCAAAAAACACCAACTGTGGTGAGTGATACAGCGCTAATTAGTTGTAAAATGATAAAATATTATGTTATCATGACAAAAAATTAATGACAATGAAGAGAATAATATTTGAGTAAGGGGGTGTTTGTTTCCTCTAGTCCAAAATTTAGTCCCATTATATCGAATGTTTAGATACTATTTTGGAGTATTAAATGTAGACTATTTACAAAACTCATTTATAATCGGTGGATTATTCGCGAGACGAATCTAATAAGTCTAATTACTTAATGATTTGATAAGGTGATGCTATAGTAAACATTTGCTAATCATAGAGTAATTAGGTTTAATAAATTTATCTCACGAATAATCCTCTGATTCTGTAATTATTTTTATAATTAGTTCAAATTTAGTCATTCAAATTAATGTTTAAACATATGATGTGACACAGACTAAACTTTAGTCCATGAAAACAAATATTCCCTAACTAACTCTAAGAGCATCTTCAAGAGAGCTCTTATATAGGTTCGTAAATTTAAAATTTAAGTTTTTGATGAAAAATTAGACTCTAACAACACCCGTAAACAAATCTCCGTTCTAAACCATTTCCTAAATCTCTTGTTATATATCCTAAATTTATGATTAATTTCTTATTCCTTATTTAAAAATCCGTTGGAAATCAAATTAATTTTCAGAGATTAATATCAATAAAATAATCTCTATATCAAATTTGGCCCACTGCAATTTGATTTCGTTGAAATATCATTAAATTTCCGTTTATTCCCCGCCGCGTTTTTGTCTCGTTTTTTCTCCTTTATCTCTCTCTTCCACGATAGGAAATATCTTGTGCAATTACTCATTTAGTGCAAACATACAATCAAGTGATCTAGTGTATCCAATTAAGCGATCTAATGTATCCATCTGAACCTAGTACTTTTTTACTTTTAACTCCTTTCATATGTAATTATTAGATCGCTTGATTGAATGCACTCTATTACTTAATTGTATGATTGTATGAGTGCACGAGATTTTTCCCCATCCACCGCGTCGTCGGAGTCCCCGAGGATTCTCCAGTCAGCAGCGAGGCGCGCTTCCCTCCCCGGCTGCCTTCCGCTGCCGATGAGACGACGCCTCTGTGTGAGCTCTCTTCTCCTTCCCCCCTCGCATCCGGTTCGTTCCCTTTCTTCGTCTCGTTTCGATCCGCGCCTCTTCTCGTGGGACGTGGGCGGGTTGCACTAGTGCGCTACCGGTCCGAGGCTGAGGCTCACACGATCCTGATGGAGTCATCAGTCATAGAGTTGGGACATCGCACTATCGCACCATGCTCCTGTTGGGTTCGGTAGAGGTTGCTTGCTGTGGTCGCTGCCTCAAATTTTGGAGCGGTTTTGTTTTTACGTACTCTCTTGTCTCAGTGAGAGAAAAATCGACTGATTAACTTGTGATCGACACCTGCTCTGTTAATTTAGTGCATAATCAGCCATAAAATCGGCTGGCGTGATCAATCGGTCAGTCAACGCGATCGATCGCCAGGTGAGACCACTGATTAATCACGGTCAACCATATTAAAAACCTTTTTGTTAGGGTTATCTCTAGATGCCTCCTTCCCGTTTCCCCTTTCGAGTACACTTGTGGCCGGCACCCTTCGAGCCTCCTTCGTGCACCCTTATGATGCTATTCTATCTTTGATTTCGCTAGTACATTTATTGCTAAGCTGTTGTGTTTGGGGTTATAATGGTATAAGATGGAAGCATTGTCTTCCCGCATTTATCTTGATTCTGGAAGAACTGAAAGGCACTAAGAATCCATGATGGGTCGATGCATTAAAATAGCTTGGAGTTACTTTTCTAATTAGTATATCTATGTAATAAGTTTATCTGTTGGTTGTTTGTGCACAACTAGTTTTGAATGCATGCAATTCAAACTAACTTTATAATTTGCAAATGGTGATGTCTGAAGGTCAATACTTGATTATTTATTTTTTTTCAGGTTACCTCTGAAACACCATGATTTCAAGGCATGTACTGCTTGTTTTCTTGCTTGTGGTACTTATAGTCACATCTCAGTTTGAATGGAAGCAACAACTTGTTAATGAGTTGGAATCTACATCTCACAGGCAGAAACATATTTCAAGCAGAGGAGAACGTGTGAAGGACAAGGTGAACCACTGACGCTCTATGTACATACATGATTGATGATTTCATGGTAAAATGCACTTTGAAAAGGAAAATTCGATGATGACCTAACCATATGTGCTACTATGCTGTGATCTGTATCATGAAGATACCATTGTTGTTTAAGAAAAACTATGTCAATGCAAGAGGATGGACATATTTTGTTTTGGGTCATTGGCTCATTTCAGCTTTCTTAATTGTATCAATTGTTAAACCGAGACACATTTTTAAATCATGCAAATACACAAAAATTGCTGCCTTGACCAAATTACACTCTTTATTGCAGATAATCTTATCTCAGGAAAAGATGATTCAGCGATTAAATTATTATATCGAGAATCTTCAGAAACAATTGCTACAATGTCGTGGCAATAATATGATGGTCAATTCTTCTGTATCTTCTTTGACATCATATATTAGTGAGATCCAAAGGCAACAGATGATGGATGATTGATAAGACGGCAAACCATGTATAACAATCCTATGGGCTATGTCATTCCAAATCATGCTGTTAGTCATTTTTTCCTAGAAAAGTCTGTTACAATGTAGTGTTAGCCTGTATAGAATAGTGATAGAGCTGCAAGGAAACAAGGTTTTCCATTGATCGAAATAATCATTGGTGTAACAGGATTTTCTTTTTCTTTACTCTTAAGTGGAACTTCATATGTCTATTTTTTAAGTAAATTAAATACATGTGTTTACAATATAAGCATTATATTGTATTATTCATAAAATATGTTGCCACTATTATTTTGAAAGTGTAAAATGTATTGAAACTGCTTGTTAAAGGATGGTATGCATTAGCACTGGAGCAGGATTGGTGATTCTCTTAGGTTAGAGTACACATGTAATTGATTATTATAATTGTAACGTCAATGGATGCTCATGATACGGTCATGAACATGCAGGTTTGAAATATTTGTGCAATATTTTAATATGCCAATATAATTTCTTGGGAAGCATTCTCTCATGTCATTGCCTGACTTGACTTCTTAGTTTGCCAAAATACCAATAGCATGTTGATATGAACTCCAGTTGGATTTTGGCAAAATGTGAATTTAGGAAATGGTATGTTGACATTTCCGCTAATTTCAAACCCTGTTGTTTCCTTATAAGATGCTAACTGTAGGAAATGTATTTGTAGATGGGGGAGGGCTTTTCACACAACATTATCCTCAGGGTAATATTCCATATGAGGTGGATCTCAGTGCTAGTTGATGATATCTGCAGATACCAGGAGTCAAAGATTTGGAATTATGTCAATCTATGTTATCTCCAAATGGAATGATTAGCATATTGTGTGTGATGTTTTATCTCCTCTGTTAGTTTATGATATTGTTACTGTGATGTTTTATCTACTCTGTTTATGGCACAACCTTTTGCATGTTTTGATTGTTTTACTAACTGTGATATTTGTTCCCTATAACATTTTAAAGCTAAGGACCTAACCTTGTTCTGAGCTTCCAATTGTGCAGGTCTGATAAGAGAATGATCTGAAATCATGTCTTGAATCATTCAATATGTACAAGAAAAACCCATATGCTGATATGCACCCAAAGGAATAAGCTGTGTGTACAGTTGCTAACAAAACCACAGTGAGCTTTATTATAAAAGTTAAATAATTTAAAATTATCTTTTTATGTACTACTATAATGTGAAATCACCTACCTAAGTTATAAAATGTGACTACATGAACACTCCTTGTACTTATTCTCTGGTAACATTTGACCAATGTGCAGGAAGAATAAGCTTGTTTCATTGTGTTGTTATAAAATTATCTGTCAAATGTTGTTGTAGGTACTGTTATTTCCTACAACTTGCTAAATGATGCTTGATTTTTTTGTTATAGCAAGTATATAACCGCTTACCCTACCATCATAAGGATGAATCTTTACTTTGTGGGCCTCTGTGATAGGTTCTCTGAGGTCACACAGTCAAGGTTTTGAAAGATTGTTTATATGTGCTTTCAGTGCACCGAAAGATCGATGCGATGCCGGGGATAAAAGAGTTATGTTGTTTGATTTGGATACATTGTATTTTAAAAGTTTTATGAGATATGAGAATTAATTGCTCTATTTAGGTAGTTACATACTTACATCCAAGGTCATCTGGTCATGGCATAATCTATTTAAGGTCTTGTTTGGATAGGTGATAGGTCTCAATCTCAGCCCATCCCACATATATGGGCTGGGAATTCGAACTAAAATCCTGACTCAATACTCATACATGGGATTGTGGCCTATCCAAACAGGCCTGAAGTGTAATTAATCGTAATGAAGACGAATGTCACGTATTATCTGAAAATATGTTAGGGCTTTGCATCCTTAACGATGTCTTCTCGATAAGAAGCTTATCTTGATTAATATTCTGATACTTCTCTTGTTGGGTCCCATATTTTATTTTGATTTCTATTTCTATATCAAAGGCAAGGCAATAAGGTACTTTGCGTAAATGAAACAATGAACGTTCAGTCTGTGCATTATGTCTTGACTAAGTTGACTTCGGTTGATGATTTCTTCAGCAATGCCAGTTGCACTACTTTGACATTAGCTTATCACAGTTGTATCATTTTTTTGTTATATGTTTGTTCTTTGAGGTTCTTTTCTTTGGCAGGGCACTTCCATTGGTATTTTATAAAAAATGAAATTCCCATTAATATAGAAGTTCTCCTGTCAGCTGTGATGAGTAATGGTTACTGAGATTAACTTGCCAAGGAGTTTCTGCTGGGAAATAATCATTCATACCTGCTGGATTTGTTTTTATTGTATTAAACAGCTCTCATATAAATATCTGACATCAACTGGAGACCTAATTTATTGGGTAAGGGGAACCTTATGTAAGTCATCAGCATGGACATAACTCCCAAGTCTCAATGTTGATCTTAAATGTAAGTGCTCTTTAATAGGTACTCATGCATACCTTGTTCAGCCATTTCTCTCTCTGAACAGCTATGTTTGAAAAGAATTGTTGGCATGCCATATCATTATGTAAGTGGAAAGCTGACAGTGCACCTTTTATAAGTAAGGAGGTTAGGTGAGCTAGCCACATTATTGTGATTGAACTTGAGGCTTCTAAAGTGATAGAGTAGCTGATCTGGGGCGTTTGAACATCCATGTCTAAATAGCTAGCCACATTATATGTTGTTGTTTGGAGATGTCTTCTCTGATTCTCATAATATCTTCAAGTAGGTTGTCCTTCAGAAATCAGTGCCCATAGGCCATAAGGCCATACCAGCTCGTGTACTTGTTTTTGATGTAGATGTGTTTGAAGGGCTAGAGTGCTACCTTCACAAGAAATGAAGGCAATGCATGCACTTTCTGCAAATTGACAATATCAAGGTTCTTTTTAATGCACGGTCCAGTTTAAGTAGTGATCATCTGCATGTGTAATTAGTATCAAAGTTCATAAACCATAATTCAGGGGGGGTTGTACATGTGTCATTGCATGTCCTATTGTTCTCTTATGGTTAATGTTGTATGAACTGAGAAACCCTGATATAGTGATATTCTATATCGATAGTTAATAATCCCATAATGATTTAATTTGCAGTGTTCTAAAACGCGGCATTAGACGGGCGCCTAGGCGGCGCTGGGCGCTGGGCGCCGCCCCTGCGCCGCGCGGAAGGGTTTGGCGGCTGGCTGGGCGGCCAGGGCGCCTAGGCGGGTCAACCGCGCCCTGGGCGTTGACCGCAGCGCCTAGGTGCCCTGGGCGGCGACGGCGAAAAACGCAAAAAATCTGATTGGAGGGGGTAAAATGCAAAACAACCTAGGGTTTTTATTTGTGGCTTGCCCGTGGCATCCTCCTTGCTCGCCGCACGCGCCGTCACGCCGCCGCACGCGTCGCCGGCTCGCCGCCGTTCGCCCCTTCGGCCTTTCGCCGCGCTCTGGTGTCGACGCCGGCCTCGCGTGCCACTTCGGCCTTTCCCTCGTGCGCGACGACTTCGGCGGTTCGGCCTCCGGCGGCGCTCCTGGTCTTCGGCGGCCCCGCTCTGCCCTCTGTTCTCCGGCGCGGCTTGGGCGCTGCACTGCTGCTGGCCTGCTGCTCACGGCTCACGCTCACCCAGAGTCCCAGAGACGCACACGGCAGTGGCACGCGCGGTTTGCCCTGCCCAAATCCGGTTTGCTTTTACTTGTTACTTTGTTAGTACTTAGTTGTAGAATGTAGATTTGTTAGAATGTAATTCATTGATTCAATGATTCATACGACATACATTCATATTCTAAGTTAATTATTAATTGTAATTTGCCTACATTTTCAGTTTTTAACTTCTAGGCTATTGCAATTTTAACCATGTCGTCCAACCCGGGAACATCGAGCAACCCGGGAACATCGAGCAAGTAAGTGACTAAATCACTAAAGTAGTAAAGTTTCATGTTTCAAGTTGAAATTAATGTATATTATACTAATCGTTTTGTTTGTCCTATATTTTTTCATCTTGTATGTGGTGGTGGTTTGATACTTTGGTGTTGGTGGATGGTTGTTGGAATGATGTTGTATGTGGTGGTTATTTCATACTTTGGTCAATGGTTAATTGGGGGTGGATGTTGTCAACTTATCATGTTATATACTTGTAAGTGCAAAATTGTTGCTTTGTGAATTGTGAAATATCAATTATGTTGGCCGCCTAAACAACCTAGTATATGTTCAATTCAATACAAGGTTGTTGAAGAAGACAGAGAAGCATAATGGCAATAATAAAGATGTGCTCCTAGCTACAGATGCATATCATGCCCAAGGTTGGATCATTGATGGAGCCGATGATGAGGATATTGATCCTGTCTCAGGACTTTCTTTTAGACTTATTGATGAAGCAAGTGGAGCTACTGAAGCAACAAGACCTCGTAGAAGTACTAGGATGAGAGATCTTCATGATGATGACTTTAATTCTGCAGATGATGAAGAGGAGGCCAATGAGGATGAAGAGGAGATTGATTTTGAATCTAACAAAGATGAAGTCCTTCCATCAAAGAACTATGATCAAGAGGATGAGGATTGATAAATGACAATTGAGTCTTGTGGACTTATTGTACTAGCTATTGCCTATTGGACATTTGGACCTATTTTGTTATTTCCTTGAAACAATTATGTTTGGACTTTGGAGTTTGGATTTTGAACTTTTTCCTAAATGTTTAATTTTGATACTCCAATTGTTCAACTTCATTTGTTCTTTGTTCTTTGTTTTGTGTTGTAGCTATTGTTCAGGCTATCAGATATTCAGATATGCACCAACTTGTTCAAGCCTTCAAGCCTTCAAGGTAAATATTTAATTGCATATTTCCATCTATCATTCCATCTCATTTTTATTGGTATGTTATTAATTTTATTCTATTTGCATTCTATACGAGGTGTGGTCATTACCTAATTGTTGGATTGTGGCAAGGATACAAGAGTGTGAAAGTACAAGTCTTCAAAATGTGGTAAGTTCATACTTCTACTTCATAATTCATATTAACAAATTATTCAAAATCACCAAATGATTGAATGAATGGAATGGTATTTATACATCATACATGTTGTCATGTTGATATGCTCAAACTTAGCTAAAAACTTTGTTTTGATTGCTATTTAAGTAAAAAAATAGTGCTGTCTTGTATAGTGGGCCTTTGCAGCTCCAGGCACCCCTAGGCGCCGCCTAGGCGCCCCTAGGCGCTAGGCGGCCAGTCTCCGCCCGACTAGCGCCTAGCGCCTTTTAGAACACTGTTAATTTGCAGTTCTTACTTAACTATTTCAGTCATTGACACCCAGCATCCTGGTTGTTCCAGACTTGCAGGTGTAGTTGGATTCCTGAGCCACCACAGATATCCGAAAAATGTCTATATTATCCCCCATAATCAGGTATCCTACCCCAGTATCCCTTGATCTTCTAGACTGGCTATGAAAATTCTGAAGTTTGTTCTGATTGAACTTTGGGGTTATATACCTTCCAGTGCAAAAAATCCCTATCTACAATTGCTGAGAGCCGCTTCTAAACTACCAATATTAATTCTTTGGCACAAGCCCCACACAACTTGTTAGTTTGATGGCCATTATATGTTGCTTTTGGTCTTTGGTTACTAAAATTTACATGTTTACACAAGCACAAAAACTCCAATTAGTGCATGCTCTAAACCACACATATGTGATGGTTTCACAACTGGCACTAATAGTTGAATCTTATTTGTGCCACTTCATAAAATGGCACATATAGAGGGGTATAAGTGGCGGTTCTTGTTAAAAATCGGCACCTATAGTGGGATCCTTGTTTTTTATCCTTATGGTGAAAAAATGTCAAAAATATTTGTGGGTAATGGGTAGCACATCATTGTGCGGTCTGTGCTTCCCTCTCCCTCCCATTGATCTGAAATTGGTTAGCAATGGGTAGTCTCAATTCTCAAATGTGCCAGAATTGGTAGGACCACAATATACTGATACAATTGGGGGGAAATTTGCTGATTTATCACTCAAAGTTGTCTATTTGATAATTTGTCCCTGGTGTGAATGATATGTAGAATCATTTAAATCTATGACTATGGGTCATGTGGCAAATAAGTGAATCCACTTCTTTTGAGTAATTGAGTGGCAAATCATCAAATATATCTGAAATTGGCAGGGATGTTTGTGGTCCGGCCTGACAGCATTATGTGATTGAGAAGAAATAGCCCCTGTGGTAGTTCGCTACATTCACACGCTGGCTGCTTGATTGTAATTTACATGCATAGGAAACAGCAGAATCACAACCTTCTCATGCTTATGCTTATATGCAGAAGTTGAGTCTCAGATTTTTTTTTCTCTACATCTTGAAACACTTAGTTCAAATTCGAGACCAGACCCTGCAAGTTTTTAGATGGGGTGCCAATTACCGTACATAGGAATAGGATAGGATTGGTTTGTATGGTTAACACGCTGTGGCAGTGTGGCTAGCTTGTTTTATGTCCTATGTCTGCCATGAAAGATTCACACGCTGTGCACGCCCCTGCTGTCACGGGTAGGAAGTGGGCAGGGCCAGGCCCTCCAGCCTGTGAACAACACCGTGGGTACTGTTTACGTGAACAATAATGTGGTACTGTAGCAGATAAATAGTTAAATATCTGATTTTGGTTAGGAGTTTTAATGGCTAATTATTGTAATCAAATTAATTAAGAATTGGATTGGTTTGTTAGTTGTTAGATCCAGGGACTATGTACTATATAAACAAAGCCTGACCGAGGGTTTAGGTCGTCGAGTATTCAGATTAGGTTTTGCCTTATTGTATCCCTGCTTTTTCGCCACATCGCCGCAACGGCACCACCACGACGGAAAGGTCTAGGACCTCAATCATCTACCTCTTTTAAATATAGTTTGAATATAGTTTGAGACGATTAGTCCCTACCAACCGGTGTGTTATCCTGGCCGGTGACACCTGCACTAATTTTATTTATCGCATTGATTAGCAGATCTAAACTGGCTTAGCTCCTCTTGGTGAAAGACAAGCTTAGTTATCTTGCTGTCGATGAGAGTGGAGACATGCCGCATTTGTTTATGTTGCCCACATGTGCTGCTCAACTCCTGCACGCTCCAGCCTCATCAGCTGCACTTTCCTCAGGTCATTGAAGTTGCAAGAGCGTGCTAGTAATTTTATAATCAGATCATACTTAGATTCAAATATTCCACGTTATAGCGTCATGCATTAGCAGGAACGACGGAATAATTTGCTTTCACTGATATACTATTATTGACTCGTTGTTCCCCTGAACAGTTGGATTCTTTAGCGGGATGTGTGCCTGCGAGTCGTTATACGTGGTGGTGATCAGTCTTTGCAGAACGAAGATGATGCTTGTTTTGCTAACTCTAGTGGTGGTCGACTACTGCATTTGCGTTACATTTACATCACGAGGCACGTACTGGATCGTGTCATCCTGCAGGTAAATATATATCCATTTCTCTTACGCTGTGCCGTACTCTGATCAAACGATGCTTAGATATTTGCCATCAAACGTACGTAAGTTCAGACTTGTGAAGGGGATTATGTGCTAAATTCTATCAGAAGGAAAGCTTGCTGTAGTCTGTGAAGTAGACGAGTAGGGTTGTCAAATTGGCTGGCAGTATGGATTAATTGTAACTATATAACCTAGTGCGCTCAGATCTTAACCGTGTCGTACTGCTACAGATCTTGCGTTTAAGCAGGCCATTGGCCATGCATTCAGTGGTCAAAAAGTGGTCAAAAGGAGTACTCCCTCCCTCCGGTGTACAAATAATAGTTGTTTTGGTGTTTAAGTGAGAGTACAAATATTAGTCAGAGTACAAATATTAGTCACCCTGACAACTGAAGTGTTTCTGGCAATAAAAATACTAAGAAAATGAGACATGTGTGGCTAGAATCTTGTCTCAGTAACCAATTGAGGCAACCTGTGTTATTTTATTTAACCAATTGAGGCAACCTGTGTTATTTTATTTAATATCATCTTGGTACGTGTAATCTTGTTTAAGATGATTAATATTTGTGCACCTGAGAGAGTATGGTCTTGAGCTTTAGAGGAATATTGTGTTGTTCATATACATTGTAGAAGAAACCATAAACTTCCATAAGCTTATGGGGCTATGGATTAGCTATAAACAATAAAAAATCATACATCTTCAATATTTCTAATAAAAAAATTCTGTATAAGATGTTTGAGTCATGAGTCATGAAGGAAAAATATTTTTAATTAGAATGTGGGACCTATTTTAAAGACTACTCAAACTATATATATTGTAGCAATTTCTTTAAGATTTGTGAGTAGCACATTTAGACCATATACATTGGAGATGCCCAAGAGTACATGTTCCATTGTTGGGACAACCAAAATAATCAAAGATGGATCTCGACATTCACAGTGACCGATATCTACAGCTGTATGTATTGACAAGATAGAACGGGATCTCCAGTGGAACATGTCCACCCACAGTCCACGAGGACACACTCTCATCGGACGGTGCTCAGGCTTGTGGGCTCTGTACCCATGCTGGCCCACCTGTCAGGAACGTCAGAACGTCAGCTTGACGTGAACGGAATATCCGGGATCAGTTTGTCCCTCTAACTTAAAGCTTGGGTTTGCAAACTAATAAGTTTTGTTTTTTTACAATATTTTTAACTGTTATTTTATAATTATTTTTTGTTACTAATACATGTTATATATATAAAGAGAGAGACAAAGAGAGAGAGAGAGAGAGAGAGAGAGAGAGAGAGATATATATGCGGTGGTTAAATATGTGGAGAGCTGTGGTCAAATCTTAACTCAGCCATTCATTAGTTTTGACAATTGAGATACGTGTTAATTACCTGCACCATCACCAAGAGAAGAGTACGTGACCTGATAGGCTGATACAGGTTTAATTGCGACCATATATAGGTCCCGTCTCGTACGTGGTGTATGGCTCTTAAGCATTTATCAGAGCTTACACAATATTTATGGACAGTTTGACCTAGTATGTAATAGAGAAGACATTGGAAGGTGCAGTGTATGTATGTGTATATAACTATATATTATTTCCTTTTGCGATTACACTAGGTGTGTATGTGTATATATATTAATGGTGATCTTAACATTTCTTAGTAATCCTAACAGCATTACATCAGCAGGAATGTAATGTGATTACAGAAAATACAACTTTCCAACGATACAAATATACAATCGAGAAAAGAGGGTAACTAAGATTCCAACAAAGAGCTACTCCAATATAGCTGATGCGTGTTTTAAAAGAAATCACACTCCCTCGAATTATCGAAATCTTATTTACTATGAAATCCTACATCCCTACGTAACATTTTGGGTGTTCATGCTAAACATCCATCTACTAACCGAACACACTCTTGAAGTCTTTGAGGTGTGTACGTATATAGTACCATACATGCATATTAAGGGTCTCTTTAGTTGAACTGTAATTCTCAAAGCTACGTGGGTTGTGAAAAAGTTCTTGTGAGCTTTTAAAAAGCTACTGTGAACTGTGGAAAAACTGTTGTGAGTTGTGAGCTATAGAAAAGTTGAGAAGCTGTTTGATTAGAATAGTTGCGGATTTATATTTTAGCAGTTCACGATGTTTAGTTATATTATTAATGTGTAATTTTACATATGTAAATCATTCTAATCATGAACATTTGTAATGTTTATACTAAAACTATATATTTTTAAATTACACTAAAATAATATATTTTACTAAAATTTCACTTTTTCAAAATTTACATGAACCGATATGTTTTAATAGCATGATAGGTAATATTTATTCAAAGTTGAACTGAGAAGTTATGAAATCTAGGTTATACTAGCTTTCAAATTTGTATAGATTTAGTTTTCAAATTTGTACTATGAGAATCTGTAGATTCCAGCTTCCGCCCGAACGAGAAAGCTGGTTTAAAAATCTGAACCAAACCGACTTAAGAAAACAAAGAGAAGTTAGACCATTTGGTAGAGCTTCTCAATCCAGATACCTGGTGACAATCTAGAAAACGCTACCAAATAATAAATTTCTGATCAGCGATCGCTCTGAAAGCATGTCCGTCATTTTAGCGTGAATTAGCTAAGCTAACAATTTCATACCCAGAATAAATTCTACTAGCTAATCAAATAGACTTATGAAACAGATAGATCCTTTGACATTCATCTGCCTCGGCAGAATAATGAGCTGACGCTCGGCAGGCAACTCCTTTAAGAGCTTTCCTGGTGTGATTGAATCGCACTAGTATTCCCTTGCCAAGTTGATGCATATACATATATGGTGGCAATCAATCTTGCGTCCGTTCGGATCGGACTTGGGAGGATGGATTGAATTGCCATCAATCTAAGTAATTGATGGTCTACGCCTCCAGTAACCACACTCCATTTTTCCGTGTTGTATCTCTTAAATGCCGATGTAATTAGGCCACATGCATGCAAAGTGTGCTGTCAAAGGGTCGATTCAATGACTTGTATTTTTTAAGCGTAGGATCGAGGCCGGTCGACGTCTTATGTACCGATGCGCTAAAACTAATAGTTAGCTAATTAATAACTAAATCTAATTGTTAGTTAGTTAACAGTTACTGGTTATTAGTATGTGGCTAAAAATTAGTCAGGTATGCTTAGATACTTTAGACTAATAGGCGGTTAAAGTCGATTTTATCATTGCTATAATAATTGTGCTACAGCGGTGTAGGGGTCTAAATAGTCTAAGTTGAATTAGTTCATTTTTGTGAACTAATGGACTAAGGCTATTCATAGTGGGGGTTTCGTGATATTAATTAATATGACACATCAGATTTTTTGCTGGCATGACATTAAATTAATGGGGGAAGAGAATGAAGTAGTGTCATCTCCATGACATGGTGCTAACCCGTTTTCAAGACGGATAAAATGAAATGAAACATCCATTTTGAGGCAAATTGTTTCATCAGAGAGAGGGTATTTAATTCAGTTGCAAAGCATTTAATTACACTGGTTAGCCTAGGAAATAGTGAAATGAAACTTTTCACTGAGAGAGTGTATTTCATCCGGTTGCAAAACTGGTGTGACCTTTTAAGAAACAGTGTTATGAAATCCACCACTGTATAGCCTAATTATTAGTTAGCTAATGAGCTAATAGTTAGTTCATAAATTAGTTATACTATTCGGAAGATCTAAAACTAATGTTAATCATTTGTTAATTGAGATAAAATCACCTAGCTACTAGACGGGAGTGACACCTACTAGGCTTGTCGCAATGGACAAATCGAGATGGGTTATGTATATCGCAACAAAGCTGCATCAATGTGCACTTATCACTTGATGTCGAACGCGCGTTACGTGGTTCGATCGGTAGATTTATTTAAACTTACTAATTTTTTTGTTTAAATCTGGTCAAAACCAGTTCGAATTTGTAGGTTTTGACTAAAAAAAGTCTGTTGGGATTTCCTGAATTTCGGACCCCCCGAAATAAATCTTCAAACCTGAATATAGAACCTCCGCTCCTAGCTGTTAGCGTGAAGGGCTACTAGTGTCGAGCCATTTTCTCAAAACAAATATGTAAAATGATAGGTCTCATCTGTCAACAGTAATACACCGATGATATATTTTAAAATTGTAAAAAATTATAATGAAACAGAAAAAAAATTGGCCCTTTTCTCGAGGGTTTGAAAGAACTGCATGGCAATGGCAGCATAAAGATTAAAGAGCTAGCTGGAAGTGGAAGAGGCTGACCTGACATGACATGAAGAAATGAATTGAAGTTGGGGCTGGGTCATGAGCATGAGCATGAGCATGAGCATGCTAGTTGGTAGCTACTCCGATCCATCCATCGGCCATTCAAGTCCATTTACTTTGGTGGCCTGGAGCTCTACTGTAGCCCATAAATTCCCCCATTGATGGGCCTCATTCAACCTCTGGACTCTGCAAACGATCGGCTTCCGTTTAATTCACACAGCAACAGCCCCTTGCTTTGGACCAACTATATCTGTATATCTGTATGTGCGTGAAGAGATAAACATGAACCAAGCATAGATCTAATACCATCAATATTATAGTATACTCTGATGGTAATCATGTACCGAGCAATCAACCCAAAAAAATCCCTGAGCTCCAAGTTGCAGACATAATGGTCTGTTCATACTCATGCGGTTAATTAGTGCTACCACCGTACATATCTCCCTCGTATAAAACAGATACGCACATGGTGGAATGTGAGCAATAAAATGTTGCAGGACCCATGAAATTAAATTAAATGAGATCATTTGCAGTCAAATTTCGATCAACAAGTATCAGTTGGAGATAGGCTCCATACAGGTGTGAGGCCCACCTCCATAACATCGGGGGCCTCCGCACTATCAGATCTGCATCGAATGACGTGAATCACGATTGTAGAGCCGCTACCGAGGGAGGAGGAAAGGAGGCTTATAATAGAGCCAAATCAAATCAAAGTACTCCTCCACACTGCTGCATTTAAGAAAACCAAATGACCTTTCTTCCTCCCTTTGCTCATTTCCCCCTATAAATACTGTACTTGAGCAATCTCTCAGCCCCCCACAACCATTCTGAGGCAGCTGCAAATCTTCACAAAGAGTAATTAAGTAAGCTCTCTTACTCTCCCTCTCTCTAGAGATAATCACTTGTTGTGGTAGTAATTAACCTTGTTTATGCTGATGGATATGCAGGGTAAGGCAAGTAACTGGCTGAGTGATGAGCAGGGGGAGGGGGCCGAGGGGACTGGACCTGAAGCTCAACCTGTCGCTGCCGGCGCGCGGGGCGCCGCCGCCGGGGCGGGCGGCGGACGACGAGGAGTCGTCGCCGAGCTCGTGCCTGTCGTCGGAGAGCGAGCAGCACGGCGGCGGCGGCGGGATGCAGTGGTCGGACAGCCCGGAGGCGACGTCGATGGTGCTCGCCGCCTGCCCGCGCTGCTTCATATACGTCATGCTCGCCGAGGCCGACCCGCGCTGCCCCAGGTGCCGGAGCCCCGTCATCCTCGACTTCCTCCACGCCGCCGCCGCCGCCGCCGCCGGCGGCCGTGGCGCCGGCAGGACGAGCGGGAGGGGATGATGATCGCCATCACCGACATGGCTAGAATCATTTCAAGAAGAGAGGAGATGCGTCAATCTGCGTGCATCTTCGATCGCAAAGAAGCATCAGCATCAAGAAAAAAAAATCTCATCTTGACGATCACAATTAACAATTCGTCCTAGGTCCATTACTTCTTCTCAGTTTAGTAGCCGCAGCATTAATCATAATAATCAGCTCATCGACAGGATTAATCCAGTGTAACCATGATATATCTATCTAAATCTCAGAAGATTCGTTGCTGCACTATGCAATGCGTCCCCTTTCGTCCCAAACGGACAAGGCCGTAGTCACAAGGGTTTAAGCGGCACTTGCTTCCCGACTCTTCTCTGAAAATCATGCGAGAGTTCAACTGTTTTACTAAAATTTCCGCAAAATTCCATGAATTCCACGTGTTCCAAACCGAGAAGCAGTCTTCTTTCCCTTTTCGTTCTACGTCAATGATTTATCACTTTATCTCAAAAACAAGTTTTTTACCAACAAGAAAGCACTGATCTAAACACGATACATTATGATGATGACCAGTTTTAGTTTTCACTTTTACCACTAATTTATTACAAAGAAAGTACTAATATAAAAGAGTCGAATAGTCGTAGTCGTAGTCATCGCCTACGTTGACGAGTAAGCCAAAAGCGACCACAACTAGAAGAGGAGGAGCATAGCAAGCAACTGAGTAGGAAACGAATTTCATGCGTTTGGAAACCCAACAAAAAGAGTGAGAGCGACGACAAAACGTATGGTCGGCACTCAGTAGTAAGGCAGTGTTTGGTTCTTTGTATGAGGAGGAATAGAATGGAATGGTTCCTGGATATAGGGTGATACTGTTTTCGGTTCGAGGGATGAGGTAGAATCAAGTTGAACCAAACTGTTCCCAGAAACGGAATATTTCTTATAGATATGATATTGAACCGTGTGATACTAGTTTTTTTGTGAATAAGATGGTTCTGAATCATTCGGTTTCATTTTTCATCGAACACCAAACCAAATACTACCTAACAAAGTGAAGTAGGGATGCAGAGAGAGAAACACACCTGGGCATGCTTTTGTTTCTTGAGTTTTGACACAGCAGGCAGGCAGGGGCCAAACAGCTCGCACGCACGAAATAAAGCAAAACGTCGATCCTGTCCATGGAATGAAAGAAAGCATCCTGTTCTGCCCAACATGACGGTGATTTGGCATTGATGCAGCAGGTGGGGGAAAGTGTCGATTCGCCGGAACCGAAATTCATGTGCTTCGCCATCAACAACTGGCTAGCACACCGTTTGAAGAAATCCAGCCCGACGCATCACCGTCTGCATGGAACCAAGAAGATCGGAGGAACATAAATACCAGGATACGACCGCGAGACATCACTCACAAATCACGCTAACGACATGTTCAGATAGTTTCTTCTAAAAACTGAAACTGAAACGGTTTAGATTTTGGAGCTAGGTTGTAAGAATCAATAGCTATAAAATATAGAAATGAACTAGAATTCAGAAGCTAGAAAACGTTAGCTTCTCACCAACTAGATAGACTATCCAGCAACAACTCAGGCTAACTAGCTAATGAGAATTTCTAGCTACGAGAAACCGAAACAAATAGGTCCTAAGGTATATTTGGTTGAGCTATAGATTATGAAAAGCTAGTGTAGCTCTATAATAAAGTGATTCCATAAATTTTAACTGCTGAAAAATTAATTACATACCTTAATTAACAGGGAGTCAAGGAATATAATGAACTCATATAAATTGGTGAATGTATCATACGTGTAATCAGTAAAGTTGTGGAATCTGGGTTAAGTAACTTTTATTTTGTATTAGCTAAAAAGTTATTGCAGTTGAAAAAAATAGTTTCATCCAATACTTGTTTGATTCAACTTTTAGTTTTCTAACTATCAAACCAGTTAAAAAAGTTGAACCAAACACACTCTAAGACTATGGGGTGTTTGGCACTACTCTATTCCTAATTTTTTAGATCCGCTCTACAAAACAGTAGCCAAACAGAACAGGGTGATCTGCGGATTCAGTTTTTAAAATAAAACGTGGAGTTTGGAGGTATTTACCCACCATACCATTAATGAACATGCCAATTCATTTTCTTTTCCTCCCCTTCGTGAGTTTGTTCCCTCCGTCTGTTTCCTCCCATGTGTAATCAATCCTACTCCTAGCAATGATGGAGCAATAGCAGGGCGATGGCGCGATGGCGGAGGAAACCGCGCCTGGCCAAGCCGGTTCAGGGCAGTGCTGCGGGTGCCTAGCTAGGGTGGTTCGGGGGCGGCACTGCTCGGCCAGGGCAGTGCAGGGGCAACAACGTGGGTTCCTAGCCAGGGCACGACAAGGGCGGCAACACGGGCACCTTATCGGGGCGTGGTAAGGGCGACAACGTGGGTGCTTGGCCAGAGCACGGTAGGGGCGTCAGCGCAAGAGCCTGGTCAGGGTGCGACATTCATGGTGACGACAACGCTAGATGATCCTACTGAGCCTGGTAGTCATGGCACAAAACAAGACAGAAATTCAAGAAAGAAAGATGAACATATACTAGTTAATGTTTATCCTTCAACTAATTTCATTGTGTAATCTATTTATGAAATTGCAATGCCTTAATTAAGCTAGTGTTTATATCATGTTCATAAGTAACTAACAGCATGATTAGGGATCCCATGAATAAATTGTTGATAATATGATGATTAAGGTGATCAAATGGAATGGACAAATGCGTACATGACTCTTTTTGTGAGTTGATGGTTGAACAAGTTAGAAAAGGAAATTGGTCAAACACAAGTTTGTACACTATTGGGTATAATGAGGTGTTACGTAAGTTTTTCTAAATAATTGGAATTGAATTGTCAAAGTTGTAAATAAAAAATAAGTGGAACAAGCTAAAGATAGATTGGAATGTATATAACAAATTAATGATGAGACAAATATGAACCGATTGGAATAATGAAAAGTGTGTAATTGACATGCCAAATGAGTGGTGGAAGAAGGAAAAAAGTAATTGCAAATTGTCAATTATGTAATGATGCCTTCTATTAGTACATGCTTATTAGAATGATGCATATGCTTATTTATGTAGCATAGAGGTATGGAGCTTAATACTCCAAAGAAAAGATTCAATTGTATTTACTCATCTATCTACAATGTCATTGAACGGTCCTTCAGAGTGCTAAAAACAAAGTGGCGAATTCTTTACAAGATACCAATGTACCCAATGCATAAACAGAAAATGATTGTTGTTGCATGTATAGTCATTCATAATTTCATTCATGAACACACTGGTGAGGACTTGGACTTTGCTTGAGTTGATCGTGATACTAATTATGTCCCTACAATACCAAAAAGATATTCTAGATACTTAATTTCGTCTGATGGGTCAACTTCAACAACAAATGCTCCAACAATAGATGTATTTTGTGATGAGTTAGCGACAACACTTTCTCTACATTAGAATTAGTATATAGTGTTACTACACAGATTTATGAACTACTTGAGTATTATGAATTATTTATGATTAAAAATATAAAACATTCTCTAAATAAAGTGTAATACAACTCACGAGCAAAATAGTACATTCCTATTAAATTCCATTCCTGAATCTGTTGAATCTGGATCTACTCTGTAAGCCAGTGCAAGCACTCCACAGTAAAGTAAAAATTCCACTCTAGATCTGTTTCTAAGTGGATTAAATAAAATTTAGAGTGGAGTATCTCAAACAGGCGCTAAGCAACATCATGGCATGTGGTAAAATAGGGTACTAGGTATTATGGAGTTCATGTGTCCAGCCATAATGGCATAATTCTCATACACTAGCTACATAAAAAAACATGGGAGCAGATCACTGAAAATTGGCAAATTCAACGAAAACTAAGAGCTGGTAACCCAGTTAGCAAAGAAGCTAAAATCACCCATTCAACTCCAGGGGCGAGTCAACATGCGAAGCAGGTTTGCATTACTTGGTATAAGCCTATTCAAAGGATTCTAACCTGGGGGACCGCATCTTGCACATGAAATCCATAGCACTTTTCTTGTGAAGAATGAAATCTATAGCACTAAGTGGCATCACTGTAGTATTTCAACACCAATTAACAGGGTAAAATTGCTGAATACAAAATAATTAGCAGGGTAAAATCATAACTACAGAGACAACCTTGTCTTCATAAACCTGCTAAACACGAGGCAGGTTTCTTTTCTCCTAAAACCATCTATAAAACAAGCATCATTTCTTACCTATTGACCATCCAAAGCCCCTAACTGAGGTGAGTCGTTGAAACATTGCAACACAAATCATATTGGCCATGCAAAACCATAGTATGGTACCAGAATAATCAATAATGAACCTACTGTGGGTGCAAACTCTTACTAAATTATATTGAACCTGCCACTTAATATTTCTCATAGTTAAGGAAAGCTCACATTCATGGGATTTTAGGACTGAAATGATTAAGGGAGACAACCATAGTCCAAAAGGTAGAATTCAGACCTTGAAAGCCTCAAAATGCACTTAGGATAACATACATCATACCATGCAAAGCCTCAGCCACATCTATACTTCCAGTCTGGCTGGCATTCTAATTGCTCTCCCACCAGCCACTGCTGCTTCTGACATACTGATCTACAATACCATATTCTTTGTTCTGCTCAAGTCGTTTAGCATAGTTCTCTGTGGAAATCGAACCTTTTTTAAGCCTCCGAAAATAAATGACTTCCCAAGGCCACAGGCGTGCAGCACCAAAGTACTTCTCCACATGTTGATTCAATAAATCTGTGTTATGCGCTTCCATCCCATAGTGCTTTAGAGCACATATCACTTCATTAGTTGCTAGCTTCAAAGAATTGCTCCTCCATGTTTTTGAGAGAACATCCTTGTTTGACTTCACTGATGAAGGTCCTCAAAATTGGTCTTCAGACCTTGCACACCATTAGCAGCATTATGAACCAAGTTCTTATCCAAGTTGGTCTCTGTGTAACCAGCCACCTTAGCATCCTAATCAAATATAGGCGATTCACCATTGCCTCGGATTTTCAACTTTAATGGAATAACAGGAGCATCTCCGTTCAATCTTGAATTTTTTATATCTTGCTTGTAATCATGCATATGCTTGAGTCCAGATCTTTTGAAATCTAAATTGCCCTCCAAATGAGTATGCGCCAGAACATCTAATTTTTTGATTTCTGCTGCAGATGGTGAGTTGTGTTGTGGTGAAACAGATACCAACAATGGACCAGGATAGTTGACATTTGATATTGTTGTTGATCTTAAACCTTCAGGCTGAGTTGGCTGAGCTGATTTCGAACAAGAATGTGCAGAATGAGACGGAGAATGTGCTCTTGAACGAGAATGAGAACAAGAATGGGAAGACCTAGTTCTTGAATATGAGGTAGTCCTGTCAGAAGAGAGGGAAGACTCACGAGATGTTTTAGACCTGACTCTCTTGCGTGAATCCTTTGGAGCCTGTGGTATACCTTCATTGCGAGGGGTATCTCTTTTGTCTTCTCTAGAAACATTACTCAACCTATGAGGCCACCTAGTCCTATCAAAAAATTGTTTCCTTCCATCTTGAATCGTATGATGTATTTGAGTCACTAGATCAACAAGAAATTCTGGTGTCCTCCTCAAGGGAGACCCAAATCTTCTTAGCCTCAGCTCTCTTTTTTCTCTCAAACTTAATCCATCCCTCCATGCTCTGAATCTGCCATCCGTTTCCCGGGAACAATCACGAGCAATATGACCAGCAGCGCCACAATTATAGCAGGCTGGGGGAGATTTTGATTTATCATGGTCTAGATCAAAAGGTATATGATGACAAGTCTCATGAGAACTCGCACTGACAATCTTTTCTCTTTCTTCTTGCCTGATATAACCATGATAAGGTTCATAATTGTCAAAATCATCACCATCACCATCAGGATCCCCTTTTCCAGTTTCGTTCCATCGATCATGCTCAGTTGCATTTGCATCACTTGTACCATCTTCATTCCTCTTCATCTCCATTAGATCTTCACCAATAGTTTCCCTCACATCCATCAAAACCTCAACAATGTCATCAAATTTCTTTTCTAGATCATCATCAGGGCTATGATCTTGATCATGACTTGCAGAGTGATTCTTCTGAGATAGAGAATCCCTGAACCTAAAATCACCACCTCGGATGTCCTTCGGTAAGATGACTCAATAATTCTTGAACTTCTTAGATCCTTAGAAAATCTGGGTTGTTGTTTTGACCAATTAACAGTAATGCTCTCCCCACAAACATATTTCCCCCACAGTGCCAGCATGGCTCGAGATGCATCATCATTAGAATCAAACACTGCAAAACCATATCCATCTTTCACCTTCGCTGTGCAATTCCCAAACCTCTGGAAAAGATGCTCAAGATATTCTTGTCGCACGTCTGGAGCGAGTCTCCCAATGTGCAATGACATCCGCAGGAGTAAGCATATTTTCTTTCAGAACTATACAAACATTTCAGTGATAAAGAGTGAAATAATAAAAATGACAGCATCACTGGATGCTTGGTAACTTTTTAAGTGTATACACTACTACAATTACAACCATCCTTGTGTCACATTAAAAAAACAGAATTCCATCAATATTCATCTATTTCCATTGCTGTTGAACACTACAATACACATTTCCCACAACAATTGCTCAAAGTCCAAGGTTTATTTTGATTGGATATAATGTTGATTGGATTTTTATTAAGTAATCAAAGCTAATGAAGACAACCTGCTTGTACAATCACCCTCTTATTATTACCAATGCAATCAGTAAAACTAACCACTCCCAATAAAACTCATGAACGATTAGAGGTACACTCCCATGTTGGAGTTATGTGTATGTGTGTTAGTATTGGTAGCCTAAATCATTTTCAGGCCGTTCCTTTGAGCCAACCTTGAGCTTCCATTAGTCAAAGTTGCCAACTAACTAATTTTGCAAACAAATCTGGCAAATCGTATCTCATCTTTTGAAAAAGGCAGGTAAAGCATGGATGGCTCACTCAACAGTCAAGGTCCACTTAACCACTTTGTTTATGGGCTTATGGCCCTAACTCACCGTAATTTGGGATAAGGATAAAAAATAGTATATTGGATATACTACATAAGATTTTGGTATCTGTTTCTGCTTGGATTAACTGACTGATTAAGTTCATAAAATTTTACTTAATTGTTAACAGAACATATGGATGGGCTTACTAACGTCGAATGGAAAAAAAACAAGATGAGTGCTATGTTTGTTGCAAAAACAAATGATGCCACCATGATTCCAATATTTATAGCACTCGTTACTGCATGCTGATAGCTAAGTATGTGATTCTCCTAGCAATTGCAAAGTTACCACAAATGTCAGTTTGTGATTATAATTGTTCATGTTGCCATGCATCAAAAGTTAAATACACCAGTAAAAATTTGAAGACCGAAAGGTCAAGACAGCGATAACAATAGGTACTGAACTCAACAACACATTGAAATTACTGCTTCTATTAAAGAGATATCGAAAGCGTCATATCATAACTCCATATATTGCCCCCAAACATGAATCAACCTCATCACAAAGTTACACCAAATGTCCCAACTCCCAACAATCACCAGCACACAACCACATTGCTAGAAAATAACAAGTTGTGTAAAATATACTACATTTCAGAATTTACCTTGTGTTGACAAGATGAATTACCGAATGCCTTCAACCTGCGAGCAAAATCAGACTAAATTTAGGACTTGATTTGACAAAGATAGTACAAGCGCATCAGAGTATGAAACGAGTAGAAACTACAAAAAATTCGGACGGAATGGAGTGGCGGACATGCAAAATCTAGGGTTCCATCGAACAAAACCCCCCTTAAAAATGTGCACTTGATCAGAGTTGCGAACGCTGCGAGTCTGCCAAAATAGACCTCACGGGTGATGAAACCGAACAGGCAAGGAATTAGGGTTCTAGACCTTTCTAGAAACTAGGAAGTCTACATAGTGTTTAACCAATCAAGAACGCGAAGCATCGCAAAGATGGGGACACCTCTGCAATACCGCCAAATAACTCCCCAAAAAAATCAAAAGAAATGGCAGAAAAGAAATCACGCCATGCATCGCACTCGCCGTGACAACGATTTCTCGAAGGGACTGAGATAAAAAAAAAATCGAAAAAAACCGGCTAGTGAAAGCGCTGGATTCAGATGTGGGGGGGAGAAAGACCGTACCGTGGCGGCTCTCTCCAACCGGATTCAGATGTGAGGGGAAGAAAGACGGCGAGCAGGCAGCTGCCGAACAGCCGAAGCCGACGAGCAACCGCCACCCAACTCATCTCAAATCGGCCCAAATGGTCCGAGGGTTTGGGCCGAATGAACTATCTCGGCACAATTACTGAGCCCATGTTGACGGCACGGGCCCACAGAAAACTCACTTCAGTTCCCTTGTGAATTTGCGAGGCGAAGGCAGCTGGAACGATGGGGCGTCTCGCCGCGGCGGTGGCCGTCGTCGTGGCCGCGGTACTCGCGCTGAGCAGCGGCGCCGGAGCGACCCCGGAGAATGTGTGCAGGGCGGCGGCGGACGATGACAGGCGCGTGGACTACGGCTTCTGCGTGTCCAGGCTGAGCCACCACCACGACAGCCCCGACGCGGACACGTGGCGGCTGGCCAAGGTGGCGGCCGACGTCGGCGTCGCCATCGCCGGCGACGCGGTGTACGACTCCAAGGCAATGCTGGCCAGGGCCTGGCCCGGCGGCGGCGGCGGCAAGGCGCGGTCGGCGCTGGAGCGGTGCCGGGAGCTGTTCGACCGGATGGGGTCCGCGTTCGCGGAGGCGTACGACGACATCAACCGGCGCGAATACGCGGCGGGGAAGGAGAAGGCCGGGGAGGCGATGTCCCTCGCGCGCCAGTGCGACGGCTCCTTCGCCCATGCCGGCGTGCCGTCCCCGCTCGCCCGGCAGAGCGCGGACGCTGTGAAGATTGCCATCGTCTGTACGGCCATCACTAGTTTTCAAGGCAATTTTGGATGATTCCTAGCGGGGGAAGAAAATTTGGTGCGGCCTGCCGGCGGAGAAATTTGCAAATATAGCACTTTCTTCGATGGGCTTCGTAAGAATAGCACCCCAATGTTGGCAATTGCAAATATAGCATTATAATAGTAGGGAGTTTGAACATTTGGCATTGCTCTCCACTAAACTGGTTTTTAAAGGTGATCTACCAGTTTTGCCCTTTGCAAATTTCTCGTTCTTTGCTTCGTCTTCCCTGGCTGACGGCCATCCCGCCCGGAGTCTGCCGGCAACCGCCGCTACGGCATGCAGCATGCGAAAGCGAAAGGCAGCTAGCTGAACCCCGTGAGAGAGTGCGCTGCGCACCGACCCCGTCGGCCGTCGACGCCGGATGCACGCCACGTCGCCGTGCGTGGGGCTGCACCGTGAGGTCGGTGGAGACAGACACTTGGCGCCGACGTACGCTACGCTCTGGACCGCGCCGCGTCCTGCCGAATGCCGATGGGCGATGGGCTCCGGCCAATCATCAAGGCTACTCAAGTGACCGTAGACGTCTTCTTTTTTCACTGAAAAGGTACTGGTGCAGAAACAAAACTGCCTGCACAGTACGTGGAGGAATCCAGTCAATGACTCACTCGTGAAATCTGATGTTAATTTCCGTTAAAATGTCTAGGCAACATGACCGTGCATTTCCATAGGTGAACATAGATAGATACTTCGAGTGCTCGAGCTCGAGGAACGATCGATCGGACGACACGGCACGGACAGCGAGCGAGGGGCAGCCACGGCCCACCATGTGCGAACACACCGGCCCAAAACATTGCAGGAGCTTTTGAATTTTAATCGATGAGCAGACGTCTGTTGATAATAATTAAGTTCAAATGTTTAGTAACTCTAATGCACTGTTAAAAGATATGGTTGTTAGTTAATAAGTTAATAATGATATTATTGATCTAAAATATTATATAAAGGTGAATGAGACGGCCTGATGCATCTTACCTTCAAGAGTATTACGTTTTTATCCTAGGATATACCGACCAATATTTAGGTCCTGAAATTTCTTGTTAGTTCAATTGAAGTTTTGACGAAAAACTCTTTCTTGGATGTTTTTTTACTTGAACTAAGTCAATTACATCAAGTTGATAAGGTTGTAGTAAAAATACTAAAGCTCTGTATACTAAGATTCATGGGCGGTTAGCAGGATAACCGAGTGGCAACAGACCCAAACCGGTCAAAATTCAGTTCTCAAATTTTGAAATCTTTAGTTTAAAATTTTTGAACTAACAGTTCAGGTTTAACGTCGGTAACAAGTAACAATAGATAAAATAAAATAAAATATAGAAATTATAAAAAATAAAATAATATGAGAAAAACTACAAAAATATAGAAATATAAAGAAAATTTATAATGCCACGATGATATTTATTATTTTTGGTTGAATTAAATGGTATTTGTGAAAAAAATCGAAAAACGCATAGCTATTAGGCCAGACCCACTTTTCTTTTCACCGATCTTGTTATGCTTTAAAACCCTATCAAATTTGAATTTTTTTTAAAAAAATAAAATTCACCAAAAAATTATAAATCACCTTGTATTTATAAAAAAAATCAATTTCAAATTTGAATTTGAACCAAACTGGCTGATTTAGCCAGCGGCGAACGACACCGGCCACCGCTCAGTAACAGCGCACTTACCCTGCTTCACTGTTACTAGTTGAGCGGCAGTTTTTTTACCTGATTATCCTACCCAAAAGAATTGGAAGAGCACGGAACAATTTACAAAGATGTTTACAACATTAACCTAGCTCATTCCCCCCAATGTTTATAGAATTTTTGCAAGAACACCCGACGGAGCACAGTAAGGTCACTGTTGCCTTCCTCCCAGTCCAATGATGACTAAGTTGAAGAAAATGTATCAGTGCCTGAATGAGCACACAGCAGCCGTCATCACGGAGACGCGCCTGTCCTGTTCGACTGAAGCACGGTGCTGAAACAGCAGGCTTGAAGTTAGTTGACGCCACCAGTCTCCACAACACATGTGAACTCCCGCAGACTTCTCTCAAAAAGATTGTGTAGATTCTGATGGAAACACCCCCGGCTCTCTACATTTGGCAATGAGCATTTGCTGTCATGCTTTCACCTTTCAATAGAAACACCCCTCCAGGCATTCTCTTCCAGATGTCCTCTTTTCACTTTTGTAATCCTTGTGATCCTAGGGTTGATGCATGTTTGAGACCTGCATCTGTTGCCCACCCACTGCAGCGGTGTGCTGATTATGCGCACGTGGGGTGCTAACGTCTTCAGATATGAATATATCAGTATCCACGTTTCCATCCCACTGCACGTCTGCTATTTCCAGGTTAAGTACTTCAAGTTGCAACTATGGATACTTAAAAATGCATTTAAACAAGCTAAATGGATAGTCGAAACAAAAGTTTAATGAAGGATCATAAAGGATACGTGTTGTTTCCCACATATCAGTAATGCTGAAGTCCCCTTCTGTTAGGAGCCAGTAATCAGCATCAGTCTGCAAAAAATGTTTAGAACATGACCAATTTAATGCAAGAAGTTTGACCAATGAACAAAACTTAAGACAGTGCTGCTCTGAACATAATAATTTAGTAGGTTTTACACATGAACTCATGAAGGATTTGCAGGTAAGTTTGAAGAGCCAAAAAGCTCAAAAATGTAAGGCAAGTGTTCAAAGATGCATGCATAGCACCCTAATGGCTGGTTTTAATCTTACAGGTATGAATTATGCTACCTGCATGGAGAATATTCAAAATAAAACAGTGTTAGAAAAATCAGCGGATTAATTTGTGAGCCGCACGTCACCAGTTAATTTAGTGCATAATCAGCCAAGAAATCAGCTGGCTGATTAATCAGCCAGTCAACACAAGTAATCGGATTGACTACCGATTAATTCAGTTAATCAACGACTAACCGATTAATCTCTACTCCCTGACAGGCCGATCAACTACCAATGACTGATTTTTTTCAACACTGAAACAAAACAGTGGAAAATCTGACTTACATTAATATCTGAAGGAATAATCCTTGTCATTCCTCCAATATCATGTGAAGCACTAACATCCTGAGGAATTGTCTGGATGTGCTGACAATTATGATCCACAGGGACTGAGTTGCTACATTGCCCAGTCCCAGCATTTGTTGTATTGAAGACTTCAGTAGGTTGGTGTTTTGGCACATTTGCATGCCCTGGTGGTGTTGCATCAGCACCCAATTCCTCGAATTTCTCATCAAATTGACTACAATGATGATAAGGTTTTGAGCAGATGAAATCCAGTTCAGATATTTAACTTCAAGAGAGGAATGCTGCATTACCTAACTAAGTAAACATCTATTGGGCCCATTGTACTTCTTAATACAATCCTATATCTCCTCTGAAGATAATCACCAGCCTGCATAGGGAGCAAATACAATACAAACAAGAAGTCATGAACCAGTCCACAATACAATTTATTTGTGTGAGCAAAGACCCATTATTTTTACTGCCACCTACCTCATCAGGATCTGGGACTTCAAGTGTGGTGCCATGAGGAGCTTTTATTGCAATTAGTGTCTCATTCTGCAGAACCAGGAATATATGTTATGCAATACAAGTATTAAACAAATGATAATCTACAGCAAAACAGCTTTGTTAAACCGTATAGGTAGAATAGAAAACCTGAAAGCAGGGTAATCCCTTTATATCATTTTCTGTCACATAGAGCCACCTATGTGAAATAAAAAAATGGATGTTGTACATTAGTAAACAGTAATGCCATCACACTATTAATAAAAAGTAAATACAATTACCTTTGATTGTTTTCATCTTCAGTTAAACCCCTTAGTTTTTCACGCATATCACTGCAAAGAACATGAGTTGTCTTAGTTTTCACGCATATCACTGCAAAGAGCATGAGTTATCATCCTAAGCCATGATTTTGTTAGGTACTGTAGCATAGAAGTTTGTTGGTCCATGGGAGAGTCCACTGTTTACAACAGATACCAACCTTATGCGCTCATCTAAGGCCTGCTCCTTCAGACTAAGATTTTCAACTTCTGTCTGCAGAAAACGGTTACACAGATTTGTGACTAGAAGTAGGCAACATCATTCTTCTCAGAATAAAGGTGTTCAGGTGCACATAAGATAGTATGCCAGTTTAAACTGTACAGGAACAAATACCTGCAAAGATGAGAGACCGTTATCCAATTCCACTCCTGAATCATCCAAGCCCCTGTAATGTTGTGTGAGATCAGAATCACAATACAAGGCTTAAATAAATAGGATTGGTGTGGCATTAAAGGAAGAAAGGTTAGGGGTGAAAAGTGCTAACTTCCACCGGATTCTGTTCTTGAGTGTCTTTTCAATCAATCCTATTCCTTCAAGCACATTGGTAATATCATATATGCGCCGCTTTTGAACCTGAACCAAGGGAAAATATGTGAATTATGTATTAAGTGAAAGAAAAGAGATGTCAGGTGAAATGATGTAGTTTATAACAGTTTGTAACCTCCAGTGTTTCTGCGGCATTATTCAAATCTAGAATACCATCAGGAGCCTGCTTGAGCAAATTTATAAACTTCTTTGTGAGAAGCCCTAAACATGAATGGCAAGGACAGATATAATATGAGTAACAGCACGCAGTAACATGAAAAAGACAAGATAAAATGTAATAAAATCCTGAAAATATATAAGCTTCCCAGAATTGAAATATATAAGAGTTGGATTGGGACATCTCAGATTAAGACAAAATAATAATCATTATAGGTAGAGAGTGCCATTATCACCTAATGAACTGTCATAACGACATGTACCAACAGGAGTTGGTGGATTAAGTGGTGAACCTGTAAATAGAAAGATATGCATGTTTAATTGTTTGTATAACAGAACACATAAAACAAGTTACTAAGAAGAAGATTACACATACCAACATTTGATGTAGGCGTCTGAGGGCCAGTCTTACCCTTAGCCTTTGACTTGGAAGTCTTAACAGCTTTCCCAGAGAGTGGAGTGAGGAGTGGACTGCTGGTAAATCCAGGGCTGGTAATCATACATTCACTAGACTCAGCAGCATCATTTTCTTCACTTGATGATTTCCGTTTTAGCTGTGAAGAGAGAGAATGACTTGTGTTTTATAGTCTCCAGACATAATCAGAAAACATCCCAAGAGGGACAATATCTCTCGCTAGCAATTTCAGAACAAAGCATAAAATGCATCATCTTGAGCATATGCTAAATATGTAGTACTAACAACAGAATTAATGAATGTTAGCTAGACAGCACTTAGAGAACTAACGAACAGTCGAACACCTTGCTCCCATCCTTAGTGGCTTAGAGGGGCTGTCTCAATGTATTCTGTAGATCCAGTTCAACACAGATCTTTAATCATGCCAACTGTTAAGAAAAACCTTATAAAGGTGAACAGAAGCACCGGGGCACTGCCGCTATCCTGATATCCATGTGACCATGTCAGCTATGGCATATCAATATATCACAAAACAAGATATTGCTACAAGGAGATAGCTTGTAAAATGAGATATGGAATCCAAAACTACCCTGTGCTGGTCACAGGAAGCACTATTGTGGTAAGTATTAACCGATTAAGCAGCCTATGTTATTAGCAACATTTATGATTTGACATAAAACTTTCGCCCATTTGCAAACCACAGCACAGGCGACAAGCCACAATGTCATGGCTTCAAGTTTTCCTTTATTGATCTGCACTCTGCAGATGAGTAGAAGTAGATCATATCTAACACAGTCAACATTTACTTAGCATCAAAATAGTTGGAGGTACTAAGCATTTATGCTTGACTAAACTGGGAAGACTTTAGGGAAGCCATGAAATTGAGTAAAATTTCACCCCAATCTACACATGATCCCGACAGTTACACTGTAAGAGATACATGCACACAGTAGAACGCTAAAATTTTGACCGACAATCCTAAACAGGAGGGCTGAAACCGCACAACAGCTCCGGCACCAAAACCCCAAACGAAAACGAGTAAATCGAGAGCTCGTCGTCGCTCACCGGCGTCCGGATGAGAAGCCCCTCCTCGATATCACCACCGGCGCCACCAGCACCGATGCCTCCCGAGATGGACGCGCCTGCGCCGCCCGTCACCGGAGCCGGCGCGGGGAAGCGGTGGTAGTCGTTCGGGGCGGCGAACGGCGACCTCGACGACGCGGCGAACGGCAGCGGCGGGCGCAGCGACTGCAGGATCTTCTGCGCGGCCGGCGGCCTGCCGCTCCCCGACATGGGCCCGGCTCCGTCCGCTCCTCCCCGCCCAGGCAGCGTCGCCCCCCGATCTCACGATCGCCCGCCTCAAAACCCCCGCCCCAGAGAGCAATCGTCTGAGGCGGCGTGGGGAGAGGCCACGACCCTCCGGGGGGGCTCGCCGGACCTAGGGTTCCGGCGGGGAGGTGGGTGGGTGAGGGAAAGGGGAATAGAGAGAAGGGGGGAGAGAGAAGAGAGAGAAGAGAGAGCAGAAAACGAGGGAAGGAAGGAGGGAAACTATGTAGTGTGGCGTTTGGGGCGGCCGTGTGGATATGGAGGGATTGCGATCCAAGCCCACTGGGCCCAACACTCAAGTGGGCCGGACCTCTTTCTTACCGTTTGATCTTTTTACCACTAGTAGTAATTAATCAATGCAGCGTATCTATCTCATTCCATAGTATTGTTGGGCCCACATGTCAGTCTCGACGGTACGGTGATATCTTTTGACCTCATTTGCCAGGGGAGAACCCAAGACAAGAATTACAGCTTGCTTGTTTGGGACATATTAATACTCTAGTTATAATACTATAATTAATATTAGCTATAATATTATTGTGGAATATTACAATTAATATAGTCTAAAACGAGTAGAAATACATGTGCTAGTGCTACCTATTTGTCATATGCACTAGGTAAGACGATTTAGGACTTATGAGCACCACTGTGTAGTTGTAGTGGCCAACTCAGAATAAAAAAAATACAGTGCCTGAAATTTAACGTACTAATACACTAATTATTGAAATTAATAAGTAATACTATAATCAGCATCGCCTAAAACGAGTAGAAATAAGTGTGAAGACAATATAGGAACGTCCCATCCTAGTTTTTTTATTTGAAGAAGGTCGTACGACGAAATTTTGTTCGAAAGTTATGTAATTATTTTTATTTTTTATTCGATGACAACTTGCTCACGTCTCATTATACAAAATGAAATCGTTTCGGGATTTTGAATTTTGAAGCGGCCCGTGATGCAGGGAGGCGATTGATCGTTTGCAAATCAATGGCGAGTTTTTGGAGGATTATATTAGGATGTGTTTCTTTTTTTTAAATGGAGAGGTAATGCTGGCCAGATCGAGCGGGCGGCAAGACGGACGTGCGTGACATAGATTTCTTTTAAAGAATGGAACATGATTCCGATCTCTACCGAAGTATACAGCCTATAAATTATTATAAAAATTCCGCAAATCATACTGAAATTGCGTGACACAGATGAAACGAGCAGGAAACTAAGAGGGGGTATATTAATGATCGATCAAATGACAGATGGAAGTACAACAGCTTTGCAATTCAAAACATACATACATAACCCACGAAATGAATGGACGAAATCAGGTCGCTCCCCTGTTGCCGTTTTCTACATAATGCAGTCTGAATTCCGCGTCTTTTCACTTCTATCTTTCCCACTAATGAAAAGGCAAAACGGTCATCCATATAGCTCTCGAGTGGGGGTTTGCCATGCATGTCCCATGCCGAAGACATGGAGAATTGGCCATGGCCAGGTGACATACGCCGTATAGCGATGAAACAACCCACCACATTTCAGCTCGCGGAGTCGCGGTAGAGTGGACGTGTGCAGTTTTTGTTTTGTCTTCGCGTCGCGTCGCGTCGCGTCGCGTTTCGTTCTTGTGCCAGAGTGTGCTGAAGCTTGCAAGTTCCAAGGGTGTTTACGAAACGGGCAATCGGCCGTTCGTTCGTGGCAAATTGCGGGGCTTGCGGGCTTCGGCTACCTTGGGGGCTGTGTAGCATGCAGTAGTGAAATGGGCCGTATGGTTTAACTCTGGACCGGATGGCATGGCATGGCATGGCATGCAAGCCTTGCCTTCTGGATCGTCTCGTTTGGGCTTCTTCTTGACCTTTGCCCTGCCATGATTGAATACGCTTATGTTAAACACAACGTTAGTGTCAATCTGTACGTTAACGTTGCTGCAATTGACTGCTAAAATGTACTCTTTAAGAATGGGTGAATTATGATTGTAGGGGCTGCTTGGCTCGGTATATATGCAGACACAGCAGAGTGGCAGGGCTTCAAAACAGAGTATGTCGCGTCACACTAAGGGTGTGTTTGGTTCTGCTTTTCAAATCTGCTTCTGCTATGAAAAAACAGAAGCTGAATCAAACGGGTTTACCAAAACTGCTTCTGTCGTGAAAAAGCAGCTTTTTTAATACAAATTTGTAAGCAGTTTGGACCCTGCTTTTTGTTTTTCTGCTTTTCTAATTTTTAGTTCAGATCAAAAAGTATAAATTCAAGGTGTCTTAATTGATTTAACATTATTATAGTTTGAATTGCATTGCACAAATTCATGAGATAATATGTGGTTATCAGTTACTTTATAAGACGAACTATACACTTTTTTATTTATCTAATATATTTTTTAGTTATTTAGTTGCATCAATGTTGAGTGTTTCCTATTTATATATATGTATATAATATTATAATGATGAAAATTAAGTTATAAAAAAACAGTTAGCTCACAGCAGCTTCAACCAAACGACTTTTAGCTTTTTCACAGCAGACAACTCACAGCAACTTTTTCACAGCAGACAATCACAGCAGTTTTTTCACAGCTCACAGCAGAACCAAAACGCACAATAGCTTCCTACTACAAAGAAGCTAGCTGGGGCTGAGTTTGACAAGGGACATGTAATTAATTATCGCAAATCATGGATACGACAATTATTCGTACATCATTTTAAGCCTGAATTTTAGATGCATGAATCAATCAGCCTGCACTGATCGTGTGTGCTGATATGTACGCTTGCGCGCGCGCACACACACACAAATATGATCGAAAGGACTGAAGAAACGACCGATCTATCCACATGACATATGCATGCTGCTGTTTGAACTTTGAACAAGCCAGTAGCCGACGCGCGTGTCAGGAATTTTTCTACGTTTCACAGCAGCAAAGACCAAAGATCGCAGCAGAAAAGAGAGAAGAGTAGCCGAACAGTGACAACCGGACGACGGTGGCCATCACCGGCCATTCTTTCCACGTTATTTTCCCATCTGTTCCCTAGCTACCTACAGGTCACAAACATACTGTTCCTGATCTAACGCAACACAAGGCATGCATCTCAGCATCTGAATTACCAGCAACCACTAGAACAAACCGAAGTGATAGGACAAACAGAATGACATCTCCATCTAGACCAGCTGCGCACAGATCTGCTCATCTGCATCTGCATATTCCTGCACATGTGCAACTCCCTGACAAATAACTATGCCTGCCTGCATGCCTGCATGTGCATTCAGCTGAGCCGAGCTAGGGAGGAGTGACTTGACCTGCACTTTCTTTTCCATTCCAACCCTATATACCCCAGCAGCTGCATGCTGCTACTGTTCATCGTAGTGCACTCTGCTCTTCTGACCATGACTCAGGTCGGGTCAGGTCAGTCCAGCCCGGATGTGGTAGTAACTAGTACGTACGTAGTAGCTGCTATAGTATTCATATTTCGTATACGTGGGCACGTGGCTGCTTTTAGCCGGATAATGCCACATAAGTGCTTTTTTTAGCGCCCTCTAGCTTGTTTTTTTACTCTTTATCAATGCAACTTTAGAAAGGACAGGTCCCTGAACATAAACAGGACGGAACCAACTGATCTTTTGTTTATTAGTATATATGATCTCTCGACAGGCTATCCTGTTGTCTGTACTGATGATGTCTTCCTTCCAACACTAGCAACTCTGCGACGAGCAACCGTTAACTAATAGTTGAGCAAAAAAAGCTTAGTGCTGCTTAAAAGAACTAAACTATCATCTTTCATGTCCCTTTTCTTTTCACATGGTTTAGCTGTGTACGTACTTTAATTTTCCTTCCCTCTGGGTTCTCTTTGCTTGCCTGTGTTATTTGACAAGCAGCTACTAGCTGAGAGCGTCTTAGGGGGTGTTTGGTTCCTAAAGTTTAGTCTGTGTCATATCGTATGTTTAGACATCAGTTTAAAGAACTAAACTTGAATTGATTATAAAATAATTGTAGAATCGAAGGCTTATTCATGAGACAATTTTTTAAGCCTAATTAATCCATGATTAGCAAATGTTTATTGTAGCATCATATTGTCAAATCAAGGCGTAATTAGACTTATTAGATTTATCTCGCGAATAATCCACCGATTATGAATGATTTTATAAATAGTCTACATTTAATATTTCAAAATAATATATAAATATTCGATGTAATGAGACTGAATTTTAGACTAAACAAACAAACAGCTAATGGTAGTTGTGTGTTGTGTACAGTTTCCATGAAGCTCTCCTTTTGTAGTGATATTTTTTCTCTCTTTGCTTTTGCAGAGTACAACCACTGCCTTTGCTATCATTAGGGCTTGTCCTTTTGCTGTCCTCCGGGCCCCATATGGTGACCAAAGCTTTTCTTCACTGTGACCTGGACTAGCTTGAAAAGATCACATGGAGAAAACAAGATCATCTTACATTAATGGTGGAGTGATTTTAGGATTTTCACAATGAGGGTTTCATGGTATTAATTATCATATCACATTAGATTTTTTTGCTGACATGACATTCAATTAATGAGAGAAGAGAAAGAAATAGTGTCATCATGATAACATAGTGTAAATCCGTTTCCAAGACGAATGAAACAAAATAAAACACCCACTGAGAGCTAAATCGTTTCAACAGAGAGAGGGTATTTCATGAGAGCTAATTGCATTTAATTACACTGGTTAGCCTAGGAAATAGTGAAATAAAACTCTCCATTGAGAGAGGATATTTCATTCAGTTACAAAAGCTGACGTGAACTTTTAGAAAACAATGTTATGAAACTCACCACCGTAAATAGCCTTACGGTACTTGAGAAGGTATAAGGTTAAAAAAACCCTCATATCAGTTATTATGAGGTATCAAAATTAACGCTAAAAATTATAATACCTTTTGAAAAACTGTAAAATTTCTCTTAATTGTAGTAATATATGTCATACCCAAAATCCAATAAAGAAAGCGTATATCAAAAGCTCAGTAGAGAGTGGAGATGGTTAGACAATTAATGACGGCAAATTTAATTTGCGCGTACTTTGAGTCTGATTGCAAACATTCAAATACTATTATGTCTCTCTATTGTATGAAGTTGATGTACCATGCATGCACGTTTGAATATTTATGCGTATATTATTAATTGTACAAATTATGAGAGTTTATCATTGAGGAGTGAAGATTTACTTGTTGGAAGGGGCAAGAATCCGTACATGTTGAGCAACTTATGATCGTTAGTTTGGCTCTCTCTTTTCTTATGACTAGATGATTATTGGTGCGTTGCGACGGAGAAAATTATAACATTAAAAAAATCACGTAAATAGAGTCTAAAGTTGAAACTAAAATTTTTTGGTTTACTGTGTGAAAAGAAGTAACGGTGGTGACCCAAACCTACTAAAATCTTTTAAAGCACAGTAAAGAACAACGTTGAAGCACGACTTTTGATGTGCAAATGCACGCAGTTTTGACCCGGTCAATGGTGCCTAACCGCACTTTGATGGACTGGCTTTGCCTTTAACCTGGCTATTAATTGCTCGTAAATTAATCTTCCCAACTCTTTTTCAAATACAATTTTTTTAAAAAAAACTTTTAAGAATTTTTGATTTTTTGTTTTTCTTCCAAATAAAAATTGTCCTCTCATATATACATAAACAACTTACCTTTTCCAAAGATAAATAATAAACAAGACATTTGGCTGATTTAATTTAATTTAATTAGGCTGCATGCAGGGTGGTCTCATATTAGGCATATATATATTTATTCTCTTCATCACATTCTCCATTTGATTTGCTACATGCTAGCTTGTTAGTAGAAAACATATTAAAGCTAACCAACATGATGGGTCCATTTGTTATGATCCCAAGACAAAGTGTCAGGACAATCTTTCAGTTATAGATGACAGGAAAATGATAGTTATGATTCATGTTTTTAGACAAATTCAGTTCTGATTCAGGCATAATTAATTTATATGGAAAACTATATATGTAGTACATGCTTGAAAATACATAGTAGATTACTGTGGAACATAAGTATATTACATAAATCTGTACCTTATGAAATATTTTAACCTAAAACCTAAGGCTCCTTGAGTCAAATTATTGTAGGACCTAGCAAGCTTAGTTTAAACTATGTGTCCCAAAACACCGTGTGTTTTGTGAATTTTGCCCGTTTATTTGGTAAAACTTCACTGTAACAATCAGCTTTCTTGCATGCTTATCCAATTATATGAAATAAAAATAAAAATAAAAGGCACGTGAAAAAAATCTTTTGTAGAAAGCAGAAATAGCAAATGGAATCTGGTTCTGAACATCTGAGGCACTCTGGTGCAGATGCATCACATCCTATGTATTCCTTTCTACCTGCGTCACGGCCGGCAAAATTTGCAAAAAAAAGAAAGAAAGAAAGAAAAGAGCTCGGTGAAAAGCACAAATGATCTATCAATGCAGCGATCAGCTCTATCTTGTACCAATGATTAACTCGATCATCGGAGCTGAGACACCCTGAATCTTTCTAGATCAGGTTCTAAATTCTAGGAGATTGAGTTTGCTCACTTTGATGCATTAATTAATTCATTCATTCATTCATTCAAAATGTGGTTATCAAAACGAGGTTTAAGGTTTTCTCTAGTTATTCTTTAGAGGCATGCATGCATGCTGCAGGCAGGCAGCTGATCATAGATGCATGCATGCATGATGTGCAAGAAACAAACAAACAATCTAGTTACACTGTTACAGATGCTGTGCAGCAGGGCATCCATATGCTTGCTAGTGCTACCACTGCACAGTAGCCCTAGTTAGCTGCTTGCTAACTGAATGATATGATCTAGCAAGACCAGCTACAGTCTTGTGTCCAGAGATGGAGAGAAAGCTGATGTAGCTTTGTATCTGCTTTGTCAGAACACACAATCCATGCCACTTTTCCACACTACAAAATCCACTTTGGACCAAAGGAACCCTCTTCTCTCTACATCTTTCAATCAAACCAGCTCAGCCCTCCCCAACAAGAAAAGCACAAACCCAAACACCAAAAAATCCATCCAGACACCAGACTTCACCTCATTCCAGACTACCATTTCTCACTCTGCACCCCTGCAAAAGATGAGCACTCAGCTAGATCAGACACCAAACACCATATAAAGCAGCAGCAGCTGCTGCAGCTGGTCCAGGGTCACACTCCCACACTACCCATGACCCCTCATATCCATCACCTGCTCATTCATCGATCATCTCCCTGCCCCCCAATTCTGTCTTTCCCATTGACCAAGTGACACCGAGACACTTCACATCAAATACATCAACTAGTTTTTTTTGTGTGTGTGAGTGATCCTAGAAAGATAGGTTCTTGATTTCTTTGATTTGATCAGTGATCACAAGCTCACAGCTGCTAGAGTGAGAGTAGCTAGCTAGGAGCTTACTGTACGAGCTAGCTTGCAGCGATGAGAGCTGGGGGGTGCACGGTGCAGCAATCGCTGACGGCGGCGGCGGCGGCGGTGGTGAAGCAGGCGGTGAGCCTGGCGCGGCGGCGCGGGAACGCGCAGGTGACGCCGCTGCACGTGGCGAGCGCGATGCTGCAGGCGGCGGCGCCGTCGGGGCTCCTCCGCGCGGCGTGCCTCCGGTCGCACTCGCACCCGCTGCAGTGCAAGGCCCTGGATCTCTGCTTCAATGTTGCGCTAAACCGCCTTCCGGTCTCCGCCGCGGCATCGCCGCTGCTCGGGCATGGTCACGTCTACTACCCGCCGGTACTGTCGAACGCGCTCGTCGCCGCGTTCAAGCGCGCCCAGGCGCATCAGAGGCGGGGCTCCGTCGAGACGCAACAGCAGTCGGTGCTCGCCGTCAAGATCGAGCTCGAGCAGCTCGTCATCTCCATCCTCGACGACCCCAGCGTCAGCCGCGTCATGCGCGAGGCAGGATTCTCCAGCACCCAGGTCAAGGCCAACGTCGAGCAGGTTGTCTTCTCCATGGAAGCGAACAAGCCAGGCACCACTTGTACCACCACTGCCGCGGCCCAAAACCCTAACCCTAGCGCAGTTGCCAGTAGCTCACCGGTTCGAGAAGAGAAACCTAGCAAGCTATCTCTCGATCAAGTCCGAGAGGAGGACGTCGCGGCCATCCTGGATTGCATGGCCACTAGGAGGAAGAGGCGGATCATGGTCGTTGCCGAGAGCGCGGGCGCAGCCGAGGCGGCGGCGCGAGCGGCCGTGGACAAGATCAATCGAGGCGAGACGAAGCAGCACGAGGCCCTGCGTCTCGCGCAGGTTGTCACGCTCAGCGTGTCCAGGTTCCGCGACGCGCAGAGGGACGAGACCGAGCGGCGGCTCGCGGAGCTCCGGTGCGTCGTGAAGGCCAGAGGCCGCGCGGGCGGCGCGGTGGTGCTCGTCGTGGAGGACCTCGCGTGGGCGGCAGAGTTCTGGGCCGGGCGTGCGGCGGACGCTGGGAGGAGGGCGGCGGCGGCGGCGGCGAGCTGCTACTACTACTGCGCCGTGGAGCACGCCGTGGCGGAGGTGCGCGCCCTGGCGTGCCGCGGAGACGGCGTCCGGCTCATCTGCCACGGCACGTACCAGACCAACATGAGGTGCCTAGCAGGGCACCCCTCGCTGGAGAGCCTCTGGGGACTCCAGACGCTCGCCGTCCCCGCCGGCAGCCTCGCCCTCAGCCTCAACTGCGCCGACGCCGGCGACAGCAGGTAAATAACAGCAATCCATCCATCCATCCATCGATTTCGTGAGTTACCTTATTCATTGGCAATTTGGCATCAAGAACGACCGATCACCTTAGATTGAAATACAGTGAGTACTACACTACTACTGAGTATTCGATCGATGATGAGATGGTACAACTAACGCCTTTGCCAGTCATGAGTGAGCCAAAGCTTGCATCTTTATATATCCAAGCTTTTCAGGCAAAAGCTAGACATGTAGTTAGCTAATCAGCTTCACATTCTCCTTTTCTCTGCGCCCTCTTTAACACCATGCATACATGATTATTATTACCACTAGATTGAAATGATTAATGTCCATTGTGCTTCGAAGTTCGAACCGCTTAATTAGACCACGATCTGCATTGCATGATTCGACAAAGTATGCTGCTGAAGTCGTAGTTACATGCATTGCATGATTCTACTTATTAGCTAGGGCTCAAATCTATTAATTGTCTACAATATAAAATAGTTGTATATGCATCCGGTCATTCCAGTGCAGGCTCCTGCCAGCTGATGGACGGCTCCACCTGCTGCGGCGATTGCGCCGCCACGAAAGCACTGCGACGGTCAGCCGTCGACGTGCTACCGTCGACGAGCATCCCTCCATGGCTCCTCCACCAATGCCGCGATGAGGTTAAAAAAATACAGACATGAGACATTATATTAATTGAACTTCCGATGCAATGTCTGTGTCTCATCGGTGATCTGATGTGTAAGTGTAGTGTCACTGATTTGGTTTTGTTGCACTCTGTTTAACCAGGAGGCTCCTCATTGCAAGAAATGGATGGCGGTGTCGTCGCCGTGCTCCTCCGTCTCCTCCTACGAGCAGTACTACCAACTGCACCAGCCATGGCTCGTCGCCGCCGACGCTGTTGACGAGACGAAGCATCCATGGAAATCTAGGTGCAGAGGTGACTTGGTCGGCGACGTTGATGGTTCTAAACATGTACATGCCAACAAGGTGAAGCACCGCGACTCGAGTGCCTCCAATGGCTCCGTCGAGGTGGAGTGCCGGTCCAAGTTCAAGGAGCTCAGCGCCGAGAACCTCAAGGTCCTCTGCGGCGCGCTGGAGAAGGAGGTGCCGTGGCAGAAGGAGATCGTGCCGGAGATTGCCAGCACGGTTCTGCGGTGCAGGTCGGGCATGGCGAAGAGATCTCGTGACGACGACGGCTCGAAGCCGGTGAGCTCCAAGGAGGACACGTGGATGTTCTTCCTCGGAGGCGACGTGGATGGCAAGGTGAGGGTGGCAAGGGAGCTGGCGTGCCTCGTATTCGGCTCATCCAAGAGTTTCGTGTCCATCGACAGCAGCGAGCCGTCGCCGGCACGGTCGTACTCCACCGGGCAGCTGCACCGGAGTAAGCGGCCACGGCCGGAGACGAGCGGGCGAGACCACCTCGAGAGGCTCTACGACGCCGTGCGCCACAACCCGCGCCGCGTCATTCTGATGGAGCGCATCGAGCAAGCCGAGCGGCATTTCCAGCAGGGCATTATGGAGGCCATCGAGAGCGGCGTGGTGCGGAGCCGCGACGGCGGCGGAGAGGATGTCGTACTCGGCGACGCCATCATCGTCCTCAGCTGCGACTGCGAGAGCTTCGACTCGAGGTCGACGACGGCGTGCTCCCTATCGTCGTCTTGCATTGATCTGAACATGGGCATGGTGGAGGACGAAGAAACGGAGGAGCGTTGCCACGGTGAAGCAACTGGCCTGCTGCTCAATGCAGTGGACAGGGTTTTGTTCTTCAGATCACCGGAGTGTTAAGTTAATCGATGTCTAACTGTTCCGGCCATGTGTTTAATTATTGTTAATCTTCCTTTTTATTTGTTTTATTTGTTGCTCTTGGGAGATAATGATATTGCTGGATGAAATTATGAGGTTGGAGCTAGGTTTGATCAGATTAAGAAATTTTGCATCAAGAGCTGTGGATAAATTAAGAGCAATCTAGTTTTTATTTTATACTAAAAATAACAGTTTTAACCAATTACTAATTTATTTTATCATACAAACTTCATATATAGTATAGTCTCAAAGTTGTAATTGTACCAAACTTATTGCCAACTAACCTTTGCATTGCACGGACTATTATTAGTAATTAAGAATTTTATGACTAATACATATTAAGTTGAGCTCAGTTTACAATCTTAATTATATATATATACTTTTTATTCCACAATTCTAAAATTAGTCATTAATAAATATCGAGTTTTACTAGATAAGAGTTATATGTATATATATCTATATTCACGATTTCACGATTTAGAGTTTTAGATGATGCACAAGAAATTTAAGTAGATCTACCTATTTGTGTTTCAACAGGAACTAAGCAGATGACATTGCATGGTGTACACTGACGGTGAAACCACACAGGGATTCAAAACTGATTTTTTTTTTAAAAAAAATATGTATGTCCGTTTGAAAAAATTGCAAAAATAGCGACGCGATGTCACGTCAGCTCCAGTCGGCACTTGACGTGGCAGAATCTGATAGGGGGGCAACATCTAGTCGGTACTTGAAGTGTCGACTATAGCTAACGTGGCACCAGTCGGCACTTCAAGTGCCGACCGCATGCTACTTTTGAAAAATTTTCAAATGTACATACATATTTGATTTTTTTAAAAAAATATTATTTTTTAAAAAAATATTATTTTTTTTAAAAATGGAGCTTGTGCAAAGGAGCTAGTCACTTTAGAAGGCAAAGTGACAAATAATCTCCCTCTTAAGAAATGTAACAAATTAAAATGACATTCACTTCTTTAAATGCTAGCCGAATGTGATTTAGATAGAAAAGGGATCATATCACTCCTTCCTTTTTGCTTTTCTTTTTCCCCTTTCAATTCTATCGCTTGCCATTGCTTTAGGTTTTCACAAGCCCAAAACATTCTCACCTTTGGAAAGTAGTGAGGTGAGAGGTGTGTGAAAAGCTTAACATAGACACACACAAAAATGAACATATATATATATATAAGCTTATATGCCTCTTGGACCCTAAAGTTTGGTGCTTTAGGATCCTTTGGAAAGAAAGATCTTCCATCATTTCCCTCCATCTGATTATGAACCCTAAAATTAGTCACTCAAAGAGGACGTTTGTAAATTGCTAGCTTGTCGTTAATATAGTCCTTTTCACTTTTACAATGTACTCAAAATAATTTTGAGGTCCTTTTTTTTTGCTTTTGTTATGTATACAACAAATTAAAAGAGGTTAGTTCATATGTATAGAGCCAAGCCTAGCGCAATTAAGGCTTAAACCATACGATTGGCTCATTATATTATGATGTGTTTGCTTAAGCTAGCTGTAAATTCTTAAAAAGTAAATATGAGCTGTAAAATTTCATTTTGCACTCAAAGAATCTGATGTTTTTCACGAATCCAGGTTGCTAGCTATAGACAGAACCTGACTTGCTCGGTTCAGCTTTTAGATTTTTAAATTAGAAGCTGGTTAAAAGATTCCAACCAAGTATAGCCTTGATCCTATTTAGATTTCATTAAAATTTTTGAAAATGTGGAAGATACCAGTGGCTGTACGTACTTATTTATCAATTAAGCTTGATCGATTGTAGATAGGCTCGAACAAAGCAACGAACCAAGCTCAAATTGAAAAAGATCGACAAGGTTTCCACACAGCTCATGCAGATCGAGGCTTTTGCTAGAGACTTTTGAGAAGAAAGACCGAGCTCATCCTCTCCCGGCCCCCATGATGCATTTACCTCTTTAGTTTGATCTGTTTCTCTTTTTATGTGTGTGAGCTAGGATCGTAAGAGAGATCGAAGAAGCTAACTAAAGCATACATGCATGCATGCATGCACATCAGAGACGACGACGATGCATTCAACATAAGAGTTCTATTTTTTTTTTTCAAATTTTATGTTTTTTTCAAAAAATTTTAAAAATAAAACTTTTAAAGCTATCATGAATTCTCGAGAGAAATGAATACGGAAGGTAGATAGGGTGACCGGTTAGAGCCGGTTAATCATTTTTATTTTTAATTATTTATTTTAAATGTTTTTAACCAACGGTCAGGATTCTTTAAACCTATTACCTCGAAGGGAGGTAACGGGGCACCGTAACGGCCCCCAAATAAGATTACAGATCGGGAGAGATGAGAGAATGTAATTAATGTGCGAGCTGAGATTTTTGTTTCATGTTCGTGAGACGTGGATACGTTTTGGGAGGACAAAGCATGTAGCTTTGTGCAGTGCATGCATGACAGAGAGAGTCCGGGTACGTAGCAAACCCAATGCAAACCCTAGAGATTAAGGGGACCGACAAAATGTTAAATGTGGGTCTTTCTTGCTTTGCTGAAAGGTACGGTGGTCACTATAGCTAGCTAGTTGATAAAATAGCAGAAATTGCTCCTCAGCTCCTATGTGACACCCCGTCTCATATAGACTTGGATAATACGAGATGGGTTGCCACTATTTGAATTGCAACAATATCATTGAAGTTATTTCACAATCCAACGGTAGCACATTGCTAATACATAAGTATTTCAAGCCCAAGTTCATTACAAAAGCCGTAGGAGGCATTCCTCGCGGCAATTCAAACATCATAAAGTCTTTTAGAGGAAGCAAAATAACTAAGTCGTAGCGGAAGCATCTCCATCTCGTAGTTGGGAACTAGGCTCGAGACCCTACGCTTGGTGATCCTCATCTTCATCTCCTGGGACATCCTCTTCTCCTTCGGAAAACCATTCGTCTTCTCCTGTTTGGGCTTCATCTTCTGGGTGGGGGTTAAAAAAGGGTGAGTACAAACGTACTCAACAAGTCTCGGGAAATATTTATAAATGTAGGTCATCAAGGGCGGCTGGGGCTTATTGGTATAAAAGACTTTAAATTTCTAAGTGTCCCATTCCTTTCTAAGTGTCCCATTCCTGTTAGTAGAGGTCCCAACCTCCACTAACTGATACGTAGTAATTTTTATTTATTTTTCAAAGTTCAATCTCAACCATTTTATCAACTCCACATCTTCTCATTTTCCACAACAATCCATCCATCTTCACACTCTTAACTTTACTTTGGTACTGGCCTGCCCCTCCATCGGGAAGGTTTTCCCATAACATCAAAACACATTTTTATCTCTCAACCTAAGGTTGAACCTTTCCCTCTCTCTATGAAGCCATTTCGACTTCCCGAACTACACAAGTTCGTTGTCGACCACGAAGGCTGGCCGTACACCCATAGGGTGCACTCTGGTAACGCTTCCCAACCCTCAACTTATTTTCTTGATGAAAATCATAACCAAACACTACGCATGGATAACTATCATGGCACGCGCCCATAACCAGGGGCATGGCTGTTCGAACAGTTCATACTTCTGCAAAAGGTGTACACTTTACCCTTACGTCGCGAACTACTCCTTGTTTGCAAGGCAAGGAGGCTCGCTAGAAGGCATTTCTCCAACCAACCTAGGATAACCCATTGCCACATAGACAGGTCTAACCAAGGATCCATTGGCCCTCGGCTCCCTTCTCCTCTGAAATACCATGGGTGCTCAATTCCCCTTTCACCTCTCCCTACCACCCTCTTCATAACCATCGCAATCTCATACGGCTTCTCGAGCCCATAAACCAACCATGGAGTCACCCAAGGCATTCCACATCTACTGGCAATCGAGCGATCCTAAACCCACTAGATACTCAACCAGGGACACCCCATAATGTTCGTAAGGTTGCACTTTGGTGTGCATGACGTTTTTCCTAGGGAATCGGTCCTTATGCGCCACTTGAAGTCGAACCCCGAAAGGTGATGACAACTCATGGAAAGTTTTTACCCAAAACACCCTTCTTTTGTAACCATTTTCTTCTAACTCGGCACTCTGTACCAGTTTTCAAAACAATCTTTCAAATCCCATTTTCAACCCACACGCTTCATTCATTTGCAATCATGTAATGTAATAAAAGTAAAGACAATGTTTGATCACGGACAACCCACATCACGATACTAGGATGGGGTCATCGTAACCATCATGGAGACAAGGTCAATAGGGTTCTCAATTATCAAGGATAGGCTAAGTGCAACAATTTTAGGTTTCGTTGACGTACTCGCGAAGGCGATCATCATGAATTTCAAGTGTATGTGTGCGTGTGTCCTAAACATGCATTTTTATAAAATTAAGTTAACAAACATGGGATCAAGCATGATCAAAGGGATACTTGCCTTGATCCGGATAATACTCAGGGTCTTCGGGATTGAATTCTTGCGGATCTTCGACGTCGGTAACTATGGTACAAATAGCATCACAGAAATAGAAGCATACAAAAAGTTTTGAGAAAACATTTTTATTTAATCCTAAATTAAAGTTCAGAATTTTATGAATTTATAGAAATTTGAACGGAGCTATTCGAAGCTATAACAGATTTTATATGATTTTTTGAAGTTTAAACATTTTCTGAAATTGACAAGAGGTACTGTGTGCTATTGGGTTAAATGGGCTGACGGAAAATAATTTCGGAAAATGGAAAAAGGTACTGTTTAAAGAGACCGGGCCGGCCTGATTACTGAATGGGCTGTGCTAGTTTTAATTCCCAAAAATAGAAAATGTTACTGTTTGAGATGGGCTGGCTCATCCGGCCCAAGGGGAAAACAGCACACTAGACGGGGCCCGCTGGCAGTGGAACAGGGAGGGTGGCATGCTGTAGGCTAGTGGCTGACGTGCGGGGCCCAACTGGCAGTGGAACAGGGACCGAACAGAAGGCGATGGCTGGAGGTTGAAGACGACCTTCAACGGCCGAAACTTATGCGGGGCATAACTTCTTCATACTAACTCCGATTGATCCCAAATTTTAACAGTAGGTTCTACATACTATTATTAACATTATGTAAGGTTGGATTTTCAATTAGAGCTACGGTTTGTCCATAATTAAAAAGGGGGTAAACTAACAGAGGGGTGGCGTCGAGGGCCATAGGGGTGCTCCGGCAACCAACAGAGGACATTTTCACGGGATTAGAGATAGCAGTAAACTATCCATGGTCTCTGATCTACCTATATTGGCTCATATGAATCTACCCACGGTGAAGCCTAAAGGTTTCCATGGTTCAACATCGTCGGCAAGCTCCGATGGCGTCCCACCATGGCTATCCCATGGAACATGAATGGTAGGGCATAAGTAAGCTACTGCTACAAGGGATTAGGAGGAAGTTTTACCTATGGTCGAAACAAGGCGCGACAGCGTCGACATGAGTCTCCGGTGAAGGTGTGGTTCCGGTGTCGGCGGCTGCGGAAATGAAGACAACAGAGGGTGCTGGTCACGTTCCCGCTAACGGTACAAGGAATGGAGCAATGAGGAGGGAGATTGTAACGACACGTCCCAGAACTCGGAAATACCATCGAGCGGGACGAGCCGGTACTTTATCGAAGACGAACGGATTTAATAAAAAACGTTCCATTCGGCAGTAGTTTCATCGCATACCTGAATATTACATCACATAAGTCTTTGTTGGACCGGAAACGGCGACCAGAGGGGGGGTGAATGGGAGCTTTTAAAATTTCGGGCTAAAAACTTAGCCTTCGGATCTGTTCAGTCTTCTGCGGAACAGGCTTCGAACACAGCCTTCGAAGGTCTGGTTCGGAGGTACTTCGACACCTTCGAACACAGGCTTCGGAGAGGCAAAAGTTCGAAGTCAAGAAGACTTCGCTCCACTCACAACCCTCGAAAACCAACTCTGCTAAGTCAGTGCAGGCTCCGCACACGAGGTGCTTTGAGCAGGCTTCGCACTTCACCCTTCGCAAGAGTGGACAGCCCTCTGAGGACTTCGACCAAGTACTTGGCGACAGCAACTGGTGCTGGGCTTCGTACGCGAAGGTCTACACGCACACACAACGGACCACGCTAAGGGCTTCGACACAAGAAGCACTACGGGAAAAGATCAGGGCTTCGCTAGTAAGCAGCGAGGTCTTGCCTCGTGTTACACAGAGCGACAGCACACTGACAAAACACACCTCGCACGAAAAACAACCTTCGCCTCAACAGGCTTCGGTGCACTAAACTAGCGAAGTATGTAGATCGAGCTCAAGCAAAAAGCACAAGGCAAACAGGGCTTCGCCGCTTGAACAAGGAACACTGAAAATGAACTCAGGATGTATTCAATCGAAGTGTGGCTACAGGAGCTCAACAGTAAATGCTCAAAGTGTTAAATGTTACCTACCGAGCCCCCATATTTATAGCCCACGGCTTCATCCTAAGGAAGTGACTACTTTACCCCTAGGGTTTACAACAGATTTGTCTCTACAGAACTAAGGGGTACAAAAGGTAGTCCACCTTTATTTTGGAGGCTTCTCTGTCAGCTGCAGAGGGGACAGTGTCAGACTTTTTCAGAACAGACAGTGTCAGCCTTTACAGTGTTGACTTCTGGAACCTCCCTTCACACGCGAGGGGTGCGGAAGCTTCGGCGAGAAGCCTGCAGCCAGTTGGCCTTCGCTCCGCCGAAGAAGACCTTCGATACAGTGACGGTTTTGAGCCGAAGCCGTCAAAGCCCTTGGGCCTTCGCACCACCACCTCCGGAGTGGATCACCACGGCTTCGCAGCTACTCCGAGCTCGAACACCGTCCGTCCGTGTACCGAAGCCATGCATGGCCGAAGCACCTCAAGTCAACCTCACTCCGGAGCTAGCCTTGCTCCGAAGTCCTTCACACTCCGAAGCCCCACCTTCGGAGTACCACCCTTCGAAGTCCCTCCTTCGTCCAAGGCCTCCGCATGAAGCATTCCATGAGCACTCCGTCGCAGTGTCTCACTCCGAGCACACTCCTCGACGAGCCTCACCCGGACCATGCCTTCGATGCACCTCGACTTCTGAGACCTTCGTTGGGCCACCTTCGAGTGTCTCCCTCCGGAGCACACTTCGCACTCCTTGCCTCCGCAGAGGACTTGTTCCACCAACTCCGAAGTCACTCCATTCGGAGTACCTTCGAAGTGCCTCACCTCCGAGGACTTTGTCTCGGAGTACCTTCAGCCGGAGCTACACTCCGCACTCTCTGCCTTCACCTGGCACGCCTCGACCCGAGGACCGACCCGGACCACCTTCGCAGCCACCGTGACGGAGCTCCCCGCTCCCTTGGCGTCAAACCACCCGCTTGACCCAAGTTCACCTGGCTCGAACCCTGTCCGTCGCCTCCGAAGTCCCTGCGTACCACCGACAAGCAAACAAGTGTATCCAGTACTCCGGAGACCTCTCCGGGTTAGCAACCTTCGATACACACTCCGGTGTACCGCCCAAAGTACCGAAGCCTTCGGTACGAACCCAGTCATCGCGTACTGCCGGACCCCTCCGACAGGCACACTCCGCTGCACAGCTGCAGCAAGCAAACACACACCGAACACCCTTCGGTGACACACCTCCGAACACCCTTCGGAGGTACCACCTCCGAAGCCCCTCCGGAGGTACCCTTCGAACAGAGGGTAAATAATCCTGTCAATCACTCATCACATACACCGAAACCACCCTTGGTTTCTCAATCTCCCCCTTGATGAGTGCATTGACAACCAAATTGAAGTTCAAGAAAATGTAAAAATTTTAGCACACAAGTGACCATAAAAACTCAGAAAAGAGCCAGAGCATGTCACTTGATAAAAGAATTTTCTCCCCCTTTGTAAAAGAGTAAAAGCCCCTTCGGCAAAACTCCCTTTGGATAAAAAACTCCCCCTGAGTTTGAGCAAATTTTTCTCCCCCTTTATGTCAAAAATCTCTCCCTCTTTAGAAATAATGCCTTCTTGCAGCAGAGAACATAGCAAAATCTCTCCCCCTTTGGCAATGCAAGCATCAAGGAGCATTCAAAAGATGCAAAGCTTGAAATGAATAGAATTGCAAAGACATATAATGCAAAAATATGCCAAAATTTACACAAATGATCATGGGCTCAGCTCAATTTAACAATCTGTGAATCAAGATGATGGCATGTGATTTTGTCATTTTGAAGTGAAAGCATCACCACTTAATCACAGTAGTTAGACATGAAAGGCAAGGACTGCGCAAAGCTAACAAATTCTACCCTAGACAGACAAGTCTTGTTCAAAAGGAGCTGTGAAAGCAAACTTGATGATCAATTAACTTTGTTGTTCTTTTTCATAAGGCCAGGGGTTATTTGTTTGTCCACCTTATACTTTCCAATCAGGCCAAGCCTAGGCATGAAAGCCATCTGAAGCTTAAGGCGGTGATTTTGGCATACACTACACTATTCCAGTTCAGACCAAAGTGCAATGGTAAGCAGTCTAGAATAGAGTAGTGCGACAAACAAACCCTCCTGGATCTTTTCATTGAAACCAGGCAAATCATGGATTTTTTTTTTTTTATTTTGATTTTGATGAATTAAATATTTTGATGAATATCCATGAATAAAGAACACAAGTTTTCAAGTTGCAAATTTTAGCATCCAAGGAACAGTGTCTTGCTGTCAAGTAGATAAAAGATAGCTAAAAGCAGTCCTGCCTAATCAAGCTAGACACAAGATTGTGTGATGAGCAAATTTTGATATTTAGAAAATAAAACATCATGCACAATCAATGTTCCAGACATATTTCATAGAGCTGAGCTGACATGATTTCTTTGAATTAAAAGCAGGCATATAATAGCAAAAGATGTAAGTGCAATTCCACACATAATGAGCATATGCAAGACAATTAAAATCAGCTCCCCCTTACAAAATGCCGTAAGGGTGACAAATGCCAAGTTCCCCACGCAAGTAAGCAAATCGAGAAGCATCGAGGGGTTTTGTAAAAATATCGGCAAGCTGGTGTTGGGTATCAACATATTGAAGTTCAATATCACCCTTCTCATTGTGATCTCTGAGAAAATGATACCGTACATCAATGTGTTTGGTTCTGGAGTGCTGAACCGGGTTGTTTGCAATACAAATAGCACTAGTGTTATCACAGAAAAGTGGAACACTCTTATAATCTAACCCGAAATCCCGCAAAGTGGAAACCATCCACAAAATCTGAGAGCAACAGCTAGCTGCAGCAACATATTCGGCCTCAGCCGTCGATTGAGCAACACTAGACTGTTTGCGGGAAGACCAGCAAACCAGAGACGTACCCAGAAAATGACAAGTACCAGAGGTACTCTTCCTATCAATTCTACACCCAGCAAAATCCGCATCTGAATAACCTCTAAGACATAAAGATGAAGACGATGAATACCATATGCCAAATTCAAGGGTGTGTTTGAGATACCTTAAGATGCGCTTTACCGCTTGGCGGTGCGAAGCTCGTGGTGAAGCCTGAAAACGAGCGCACAGACATACTGCGAAGTGTATGTCCGGCCTCGTGGCAGTCAAGTAGAGGAGGGAGCCGATCATGCTCCGGAACTCCTTCTGATCTACGGCTTCTCCATCTTCGTCAGGGTCCAATGCTACAGATGTAGCCATTGGAGTGGCGAGGGGCTTCGCATCGGACATGTCGAACTTCTTGAGCAGGTCCTTGGTGTACTTTGTCTGGTGGACAAAAGTACCTTGTTTGCTTTGCTTGATTTGCAAACCAAGGAAAAAGGTGAGTTCACCCATCATCGACATTTCAAACTCCCTGCTCATGGTATCTGCAAACTCGGCAACTAAAGCATGAGAAGAGCCACCAAAGATGATATCATCCACATAAATCTGCACTAGGAGGAAATCTTTGCCATGCTTGAGAGTAAACAAAGTTTTATCAACAGAGCCCATTAAATACCCTCGCTCAAGCAGAAAAGACTTAAGTCTATCATACCACGCCCGAGGGGCCTGCTTGAGTCCATAAAGAGCCTTATGAAGTTTAAGGACTTTATGTGGGTACTTGGGGTGTTCAAAACCAGGGGGTTGTTTTACATAAACATCTTCACCTATGAAGCCATTAAGAAAAGCACTTTTGACATCCATTTGATAGAGTTTGAATCCCCGGGATGTCGCAAAGGCAAGCAAAATCCTAATGGCCTCAAGGCGAGCAACAGGTGCAAAAGTTTCAGTAAAATCAATCCCTTCTAGTTGAGAAAAGCCCTGAGCTACTAGTCTAGCCTTATTTCTAACAATTGTTCCATCCTCCCCTTGTTTATTTTTGAAAATCCATTTTGTTCCAATGAAATGAACATTTGGTGGAGGATCAACTAAAGTCCAGACTTGGTTTCTTTCAAAATTCTCAAGCTCTTCATGCATGGCATTGATCCAACTAGAATCAGAAAGTGCATGACTAACATCTAAAGGCTCGAAAGAAGCAACAAAAGCAGCATTAGTGAAATGAGCGTGAGAACGTGTTACCCTTTGATCAAGCTCACCAATGATCTGCTCGGGAGGGTGCATCCTTTGGACATGATGTGGAGCCTCGCGGCGGGATGCAGTCTCCCCCTCAACTTGTGCGTTGGAGTGGTCCAAGATGACCGACGTTGAGGTAGTCGCTTCGGGACCTCGTGCCGAAGTAGTTGAAGCGGGGTCAGCTTCGGGGGTTGATGTCGAGGGTAGTAGGGGATCATCCTCGAATTCTCCGGGATCTTCGTCTTCGAATAAAGTCTGTTCCATGTCGTGTTCGTTTGCCTGTTCAAAAGCAGAACTAACAGAGGGGGTTGATTCATCAAAAGTCACATCACATGACTCGATGACAGTGTTAGTTTCCAAGTTATAAACACGATAAGAATGACCATGAGTAGTATAACCCAAAAAGATCCCGTCAGAAGATCGCGACTCAAATTTATCCAAGTTACCACGTTTTAGGATAAAGCAGCGACAGCCAAAAACTCGAAGATGAGTAACCTTGGGCTGTCTCCCAAAACGCAGCTCATAAGATGTCAAATTTAAAATTGAGCGCAAGAAAATTCGGTTTGAGATGTAACAAGCAGTGTTCATGGCCTCAGCCCAGAATTTTCTAGGAGTCCTATGCTCATCAAGCATCGTCCTAGCCATCTCAACCAAAGTGCGGTTTTTCCTCTCAACAACACCATTCTGTTGAGGAACCCGCGGAGCAGAGAATTGATGTTCTATGCCATGCTCCATGCAAAAGTCAACAAAGAGACTATTTTTGAACTCGGTGCCATTATCGCTTCGAATGAATTTTAATGCACCAGGGAGTTCAGTAAAAAGTCTCAAAGCCAAGCTCCGAAAGTGTGAGAACACTTCATCCTTGCTGGCAAGAAAGAAGACCCAAGAGTAGCGAGAGAAATCGTCGACAATAACAAGTACATACCACTTGCCGCCTAAAGAACTAACCCGAGAAGGACCTACAGTGTCCATGTGGAGAAGTTCTCCGGGCTGTTCAGTCATCACAGTGGTGACTGGCGAATGCGAAGCGGCAATCATTTTACCATGTCGACAAGGAGCGCAAACTAAATTCTTCTCAAACTTGAGCTTGGGCAATCCTCGGATCAAACCTAGGGCGCTCAGACGAGCGAGCAACTCAAAGCTCATATGCCCTAGTCTCCTATGCCACTTCCAAAGCTCAGAAGTCGAATGTGCAACAAGACAATGAGAAGAACCAGACGACTCTGAAAAATCAGCTCCAAAAACTCTCCCAACTCTAAAGATCTTACACACCACAACGCCATCAGAATTGAGCACTTGCGAAGTATCGCGATGAAATCGCACTTCGAAGCCCTCATCAAGCAACTGAGATACAGACAACAAATTGTATCCCAGGTTTTCAACCAAAGCAACATCTTTGAGAGTGAAGTTCGTGTTAATCCTTACCACACCTTTACCTTTCACTCTACTCCTTCGATTGTTTCCGAAGGTGATATGTTCCCTTTGCTTGGTTGTGGTGAGGCTGGAGAACCAATTTGCATCTCCGGTCATGTGGCGCGAACAACCGGAGTCCATGATCCACGTGCCCTCCAAGCCTCGACCTGTCGCCTACACATGATAAGAACGCCTCGATCGCTCAGTGCTGGGGTGAGTAAAATAATGACGAGGCATCCAGCACTGAGTGACACGAGTAGTAGGCACAGTAAAAGTAGACGGTCTACGCACATAAAAATCAGAATGATGCAAAGTGCGAGGTCTACCTACATGCAAAGAACGCAAAGCATGTCGAGGTCTCCTACTCTGACGAGGTACAAAGCTACTCGCCCGAGGTCTACCACCATATGGAACATGGTGAACACCTCGAGGAGCAAAACCTCTCCGAGAAGCACGAGGAGCCTCAAAAACAGGACGAGAGTAGAACTCAGACTCATGCATACCTAAAGATGGGTAATGCATGTCCTGATAGCTCATCGCCTGTGCACGTCGCTCATCCTTGATGCGACGAAAGCAAAACCCAACCAAATGACCCGCCCGCTGACAGTAAGAACAGTGAAACACTCTCCTGGGGGCACTCTCATGGGTCATAGGAGCAACTCTCACAGGCTCCTTGGGTTTCTTCTGTGTGGTTTTCTTGGGAGGATTTTTCTTGGCAGGAGGAGTGGTTTTCTTTGGTGGAAGGGTAGGCTTTTTGGCTGAAGGGGTGTCCAACAGAGCTCTCTCTTTCTCTAGGGTGGTGGGAGAGGTGAAAACAGTTTTGGACTTACTGTCTGAAGCAATCCTCTCAAAACCCAAACCTAGAGCTACCCCGGCTCTGTCAGCACACAACTTGGTCTTGGCCAAGAGCAAATCCATCCTACCCTTCCCCTCAGTGCATTTGTTCACCACAGAAAGAAGGTATTCATTTTCGGACATGAGGTTTTCAGCTCGCTCTCTGACAGTGCCTAGCTGGTCCTTAAGGGTGATGCAAGTGTCACAAACAGGTTGCACATCCTTAGAACTACCGGCCCTCTCCAATCTAGCCTCTAAATCATGAACATGCTTATCACGTAAATTAATGCTATCGCGCAATAAAGAGCAGTTCATGCAATCAATAATATCATGAGGTCTAGAATCCACCTCCAAAAGCTGCTTCTGTGCAGTCTCAAGCTCAGAAAGAGTTTGAGCATGAACAGAACGCAACTGAGCAAGCTCACTCATGACAACAGAACATGATTCACATTCAGCATCATCAAACTTAGACTTAAGCATGGCATATTCAGTAGAAACATTTTCTAGCCTAAGTCTAAGGTCTTTTCTTTCTCTAGCGGCTTGCACAAGTAATCTATCCTGACCAAGCACAACCTCATTCAGCTCATCTAATTTAATTAGAAGCTGGTCAGAAGATAGGTTTACCTCAGATGAGTCAAGCTCATCGCCGCTGTGATCGCTGTCGGCCATGAAGCAAAGGCCGGTGAAGTCACGTCCCTTCTTGTCCTTCTTGTCCTCCTTCCTTGGGGACTCCTCCTCCTCAGAGCTCGACTCCTCAGTTGAGGATGTGTCGATGTCGCTGAGAGCAGCAACAAAGGCTCTGGAAGCGGCCTTGGCTACTTTCTTAGCCATCTTGCCGCGCTTGCCCTTCACAAAGGGCTTCCTCTCCTTTTTGTGGAATTTGGGGCGGTCACTCTCATCTCTCTTTTTGACCTTGGGGCAATTGGCCTTGATGTGAGAAGTGTCGCCACATTCATAGCAGCCACTAAAACCACTTCTCCGCTGATCCCGTCTCTCATGATGAAAGCGGGTGAACCTCCGGGCAATGAGAGCAAGCTCGTCATCTGCTAGAGTATCCACCTGCTCCTTTGTGACGGAGACCAGGGAGGACAAAGCAAAACCATCTGCAAGAACACACGTGCCTGATGTGCTTGGTTCTGCAGTGGTGCCACGGCTAGTGCTAGAAACCAATGCCAATGGCTGTGGCAAAGAGCTTCTGTGCACTGCAAGAGATGCCTTGGCAATCTCTGTGGACTTCAGCTTGCTAAAGAGTTCATCACAGGTTAGAGTGTCATAGCCTGTGGACTCCTCAATGCTGGATATCTTCACCTCCCATATGCTACGGTCAAGAGCATAGAGAAGTTTGATAGCCCTATCGTGATCACTGTAAGCAAGCGTCCCGTTGGATCGCAAGTTACTCACTATAGCATCAAAGCGCGAAAACATGGCATCTATAGATTCACCAGGTGCCTGCACAAACAGCTGATACTGTTGGTTGTAGGTGCTTTGGCGCCTGGCCTTAATCTGGGTAGAGCCCTCATGATAAATAGTGAGCGTTGTCCAAATCTCCCTAGCAGTCCTAAGGTGCTGCACCCTATCAAACTCACTCCGACTCAAACCAATGAACAGTATGTTCCTTGCCTTCGAGTTGGCAATATACTGATCTTTTTCTGTTTGAGTGGTGCGGGTATCAGGGATGGAGTATTGTGAGTCCACAATCTCCCAAATTGCATTTCCTTGGCTTAACAAGTAAGCCTCCATGCGCACCTTCCAGTATGCAAAATCTGTCCCATCGAACAGAGGAATTTTACTGCCTCTATCCATGTCGCCAACAGATCACAAAACCGGTTAAGGTCAACAGGTGATCTTAACCCGCTCTGATACCAATTGTTGGACCGGAAACGGCGACCAGAGGGGGGGTGAATGGGAGCTTTTAAAATTTCGGGCTAAAAACTTAGCCTTCGGATCTGTTCAGTCTTCTGCGGAACAGGCTTCGAACACAGCCTTCGAAGGTCTGGTTCGGAGGTACTTCGACACCTTCGAACACAGGCTTCGGAGAGGCAAAAGTTCGAAGTCAAGAAGACTTCGCTCCACTCACAACCCTCGAAAACCAACTCTGCTAAGTCAGTGCAGGCTCCGCACACGAGGTGCTTTGAGCAGGCTTCGCACTTCACCCTTCGCAAGAGTGGACAGCCCTCTGAGGACTTCGACCAAGTACTTGGCGACAGCAACTGGTGCTGGGCTTCGTACGCGAAGGTCTACACGCACACACAACGGACCACGCTAAGGGCTTCGACACAAGAAGCACTACGGGAAAAGATCAGGGCTTCGCTAGTAAGCAGCGAGGTCTTGCCTCGTGTTACACAGAGCGACAGCACACTGACAAAACACACCTCGCACGAAAAACAACCTTCGCCTCAACAGGCTTCGGTGCACTAAACTAGCGAAGTATGTAGATCGAGCTCAAGCAAAAAGCACAAGGCAAACAGGGCTTCGCCGCTTGAACAAGGAACACTGAAAATGAACTCAGGATGTATTCAATCGAAGTGTGGCTACAGGAGCTCAACAGTAAATGCTCAAAGTGTTAAATGTTACCTACCGAGCCCCCATATTTATAGCCCACGGCTTCATCCTAAGGAAGTGACTACTTTACCCCTAGGGTTTACAACAGATTTGTCTCTACAGAACTAAGGGGTACAAAAGGTAGTCCACCTTTATTTTGGAGGCTTCTCTGTCAGCTGCAGAGGGGACAGTGTCAGACTTTTTCAGAACAGACAGTGTCAGCCTTTACAGTGTTGACTTCTGGAACCTCCCTTCACACGCGAGGGGTGCGGAAGCTTCGGCGAGAAGCCTGCAGCCAGTTGGCCTTCGCTCCGCCGAAGAAGACCTTCGATACAGTGACGGTTTTGAGCCGAAGCCGTCAAAGCCCTTGGGCCTTCGCACCACCACCTCCGGAGTGGATCACCACGGCTTCGCAGCTACTCCGAGCTCGAACACCGTCCGTCCGTGTACCGAAGCCATGCATGGCCGAAGCACCTCAAGTCAACCTCACTCCGGAGCTAGCCTTGCTCCGAAGTCCTTCACACTCCGAAGCCCCACCTTCGGAGTACCACCCTTCGAAGTCCCTCCTTCGTCCAAGGCCTCCGCATGAAGCATTCCATGAGCACTCCGTCGCAGTGTCTCACTCCGAGCACACTCCTCGACGAGCCTCACCCGGACCATGCCTTCGATGCACCTCGACTTCTGAGACCTTCGTTGGGCCACCTTCGAGTGTCTCCCTCCGGAGCACACTTCGCACTCCTTGCCTCCGCAGAGGACTTGTTCCACCAACTCCGAAGTCACTCCATTCGGAGTACCTTCGAAGTGCCTCACCTCCGAGGACTTTGTCTCGGAGTACCTTCAGCCGGAGCTACACTCCGCACTCTCTGCCTTCACCTGGCACGCCTCGACCCGAGGACCGACCCGGACCACCTTCGCAGCCACCGTGACGGAGCTCCCCGCTCCCTTGGCGTCAAACCACCCGCTTGACCCAAGTTCACCTGGCTCGAACCCTGTCCGTCGCCTCCGAAGTCCCTGCGTACCACCGACAAGCAAACAAGTGTATCCAGTACTCCGGAGACCTCTCCGGGTTAGCAACCTTCGATACACACTCCGGTGTACCGCCCAAAGTACCGAAGCCTTCGGTACGAACCCAGTCATCGCGTACTGCCGGACCCCTCCGACAGGCACACTCCGCTGCACAGCTGCAGCAAGCAAACACACACCGAACACCCTTCGGTGACACACCTCCGAACACCCTTCGGAGGTACCACCTCCGAAGCCCCTCCGGAGGTACCCTTCGAACAGAGGGTAAATAATCCTGTCAATCACTCATCACATACACCGAAACCACCCTTGGTTTCTCAGTCTTACATAGCTGCAAATAGAGGCATACCTCGCAGCGACACATATATCAAAAGAGTTCAGCGGAAGCAACACATCACCCAAAAGCTGAAACTACTGACCAACAACTACTACTTGGGGACTAGGCCCGAAACCCCTACTCTTTTGGATCTTCAACTGCGACAACTCCTTCATCTTCGAGATTGTCCTCATCTTCAGGCAGGTTAACGAACTCTGGGGGGGTGTAAAACAACAAGGGTGAGTACTCAAGAGTACTCAGCAAGTCTTGGAAGTAGTATAGATGCAGGATACAAAGAGCGGCTATGGTTCTCAAGGGATGTAATTTATATTATTCTAAGTGCTTATACCCACGGGTAGAGGTCCCAACCTCTAGCCGTTCCCACATAGAGTAGCAATAGCTCAAAAGCTAAACCAACCCTCACATTCTCACCAACCGGGATTACTTTGCAACAAATCCCAACATCAATTTCCATCAATTCCACAAGTCACATTTCTTTTCATCAATTCCACATATCCCGACCAACATCTCACCATCATAACTCTTACATCATTATCTTGGTACTAGCTTACCCATCCATCGGGGAAGCGTTCCCATTATCAACATCTCATCCCAATTCATTTTAACGTTCAACTAGTTATCACATCTCGCATCGCTCCCTATGAAGCCTTTCGACTTCCCGCTCCACACAGGAACGTTATCCAACCACACAGGTTAGTTGTATACCCAACAGTATACTCTGGTAACGTCCCAACCCATTTCCCATTTAGTTGAAAACAAGTAAACACTACGCTAGAGAAGGTACATAAAATCACTTGCCCATATCCGTGGGCACGGCTGTTCGAACAGATCATACTTCAGCTGAAGGTGCACACTTTACCCTTGCGACTCAAACTCTACTCCGCTACCCGTCGGTATAGGAGGTTCGAGACAAAGACTTTCCAAAGCAAACCTAGGATATCCCACTGCCACTTAGATGGATTCACGGTCAAGGATCCGGAAAGTACGTCTTCCTTCTTCTCCCCAGGCAATCACACGGGTGCTCCACTTCCAACTCCTCGAATCACAACCACAATCTCGTGCCCGTTAGGGACTTTTCAGGTAATACCACGAGCCACCCGGTGATTCCACATCCATCGGCAATCAGGCTATCCCAAACTCACTAAGTACTAGCCCAGGGGCACCTCTCACGTACCCACAAGGTTGCACGATGTTGTGCTCATGCTTTCCCAAGGAATCGGTCCTTAATAGTCTTTGTAACACACACAATTTCATTTCACACAACACATTTGTAAAATCACATCATCATCAACCATTCTACATCTACTCGTAATGTTTTGATATAAGTGTGTAAGTGTATGTGTAGTGCACCCATTTGACAAGAAATGTGCTAAAAATAATTAAAAGAATAAATTAAATCATGGATGTAAAATAAATCCTAGAGCGACAAGGTAAACATGGTATTGAATTATCAAGGAGGCTTGTTAACAAGCGTAGGTTTTATTTGTCTTAATTGCCCAAGCAATTGACTAATAGTGTACGTGAGTGTTTAATCCTAAACATGCATATATAAATTTTGTGGAACAATCAATGCAATAGGATCAATGATGTTCAAAGGAAGACTTGCCTTGCTCGGGGAAATAGTCGAGGCCGTCGAAGTCGTTTCCTTCCAGGATTTCGGTTTCAACCCCTTCTACGAATTTAGAGTCAATAATTAATTAGAGATTTTATTTATATTTTAAAAATTTAGAAAATATTGTTTATGTAAATTTTAGATTTTACAAACTTATAGAAATTTGAATGGAATTTTTCCGAGTTGAAATGATTTTTCTACAAATTTTTAAAGTTGCAATCGTATTCTGAAAATCAGAAAAACAGAAAACTCACTATTCCTAATGGGCCGAACCGGAAATTATTCCAGAAAATAGAAAATGCACTGTTCATTTCTGTGGGCCGGCCTGCTTCTGATTTCCAAAAATTAAACCAGGAAAATAAAAACAATACTGTGCACAGTGGGCCGGCCGGAACGGCCCACAGCGCGGCGCTGAGCGCGCGGCTGGCCTGGCGCAGTGCTGGGCTGCTGACTGGTGAGACCCACTTGGCGGTGGCTGGGGCTGCTGGCAAGTGGGGCCCGCCTGGCAGTGGCTAGGACGCGGAGGGGGCTGGCGGCTGGAGGTTGAAGACGACCTCCAACGGCCGAAACTTCTCCGGGGCATAACTTTATCATCCTAGCTCCGATTGCTACGAAATTTTAACAGTAGCTAGAGTACAACTAGATGAACATATCCAACGGTTGGATTGGGCATTAGAGCTATGGTTTGAATTTTATACCGGCAAACAGTAGGTTCGGTTTGGGATTTTTAATAACAACGGCGAAGCTCCGGCGAGACATCGGGGGTCATTTTCATCATCCTTGGGGCATTGCGGAGCTACCGGTGCTCTTGGATTGAGCTACGGTGGCCCGTAGTGCCCTGGCGACGGTGACCCGAATGCCAAATTGGGCGAGCTCGTCGCCGGCGAGCTACGGCTACCCTACGTCCACGACGAGCTAGGGAACATGCTCTACTACTAATGGGGATGTTCTAGCATGATTTAATTGAAGAATGGTCATACCTTAATCGGAGCTCGGTGAACGGCGGCGAATTTGGGGGTTTCCGGCGACGGCGAGTTCCGGCGAAATTGACTGCGGGATAGGGTTCTCCAAGGGTCAGTGATCACGTCTGGGTTGACGTCCCATGGAATGGAGCAAAGTATAAGGAGAATTTTAGGACGAACCGTGGCGATGGAGTTTGGCTCTGGCGGATTCCCGGCGAGGGCGAGCTCGGATGGCTTCGGCGAGTGCTCGAGAGTGGAAAGGAACGTGCGGGAGTGTGTGGGTGCACTGAGGCGAGCTGGGGAGGTCTTTTGTGCGCGCGGCGGTATGGGCGGCGACGTGCTCGTGCTGTCACTCGGTATGGCGGGGAGTGGGTGCGGCGATGGAACAGCGAAGCTGTAGATCGACAGGGCGGAGTGGTTGGAGGTGGTAGGCGTGGGTACGACGACGTGGGGGCACGTACGGCGTTTACGCGAGGGTGCCGGGCGCGGTTGCGCCGGGCGCAGTCAGGGCGGCGCATATGCGAGGGTGCAGCATCCGGGCGCCGACGTGCGGCCTGGCGTAGCCGGCGGCCTGCGGCCTGGCACGGAGGCGCGGCGCATGGCCGAGCACCACGCGCGGGCGCGCGACGGCCATGGCCAGTAGCCGCTCGGCTGGCTGCGGCCGGTGGGTGCGTGCATGTTTTTTTTGTTTGTTTTTTGTTTGTTTTTTTGTTTTTTTTGTATATAAATAAATAGAGGAAGAAAAAAATATAGGTTTTACAGAGATCTCGACGTACCCGAAAGTGGCAGTGAGGTGCTCGTGAAGAACGACGGTGAACTCTTGTGCTCCGAGGGGGTTGGCAGTGGACTGGGGATTGAATGAGCATGTGTGTAGGCTGCGATCGAGTTCAGGGGACTCTTAAACGTGCGGCGGCGTGGGCGGCGACGTGAGGTAATTAATGGAGGGGTACGGCGACGCACGTCTGAGCATGGAGCGGAGCAGGTGTAGGGCGTGCCGAAGATGACGTTCGACCAAGCTAGGGTGGTTGGAGGTGACAAGCACAGGTACAAGGGCGACGAAGGACCGGGCGACAGAGGGAATAATCTGACGGTCTGAGCGGGGCGTCGGAGTGGCTGTGATGGCGGGGACTGTGCGATGACGTGGGGCGCATACGTGCGTGCGGACGCCGGCCGGTGCAAGCGGCGAGCGTGCAAGGGCTGGCGTGGGCAGGGTTGGTGAGTCCACGGTGCACAGTGCGAGCAGCGTGGGCGTCACATCCTACCACTGCAAAGCTTTATTTCAAGGAGCTGAATATGCTGCTTAATTACTCTCGGTCGTTTCACAATTATAATATTTGACTGTCGAAGAAATTGACTAGGTGTGTAGTTCTCTCGTGTATGCACTTGGGAACTGCAATTCGTGAGTGAGTACCACATACACTCAGCAGCGAAGGTTTTGTCAAGTGTTACACTCGATGAATTGAACTCGTGCTATCAGCGAACACAAATTTTTTTACCACCCAAACACACCGTCCTAAAATTCATTAGTACCGATTTTTGTTTTTTTATCGAGTGTCATAGGGTTTACCGAGTACATTTCCATTAGTCGCTCGGCAACCCTTTTTCGCTGAGTGTGATTGTTTGCCGGGTACACTCAACAAAATTAGATTTTGATACAAAATGCAGTTTTCTCTTATATATAGTGAATGATGATAATCTACGACCGGGTAACCGTACCGTCATTGGTCATCGTGTATACGTAAGTGATCGGTGTAGAAAGCTCATCTCTAACGTACTAACAACTATCAGTTATGATATTATTTTGGATTGAGTTGTATATCATACGATAGTACAAAAACGAGACAAAGATAAAGTTATTTTTAAGGTTCTTGCAAGGGCCGTACTAAAATAATCTAAAGTGGGGTTTATGGATTGACACACTAAATAAAATCCTTATTTTTTAATAGATGTATCGCTCTGATTAGTGACTACAATGTGTACTAAAGTAGTCCATAAACAATAAACAAATAGATTTAGTTATTTATAAACATCGTGGAACTAGTCCATACTCCATAGCAAAGAAATATATTCAGCTACCCATAGCACTATGGACTACTCATAATAAATAAAAAACAATTTATCTATTCTATCTCTCTTCTCTCATCTACACTTTTGCTGATTTATTTGTTTGTGGGTCTCGTCTATTTAGTTAATTTATATATTTACCATTGTGTAGATTTTTATAACTAAAGACTAGTTATTTTTAATACATTGGTATGGATCAAGCGATCTAAATACATTCATGACTAAAGACAATAAGGGAATGCATTGTTTTTGTGATGTGATATGATACGCCGATGAGATTGTCCATTGATTCCAAACAAAGCTTTGATTTTATACGGCAAACTGTTTAATTTATAGAGTTTTTTTAATCCACCTAAGGCTAATATATAGTATTGACCAAATTTTTGTAGTAATTGGTTCGTTACGTTGTTGGGTTTGGATGGAAAACAAAAGGCTAATTCAGACGCCGTGCCTCTCCCGGTTCATTCGTTTGCAGTTGCAGAGCCCATGGGCTGCAATTTCCGTACGTTGTACATCCACTCTGAATATATATATGCATGCAACGAGTTACTACGTTCCCAAGTATGTAGTTCAGATCTATCTCAAATTCATATCAGATTTGAGGTCTGTATAATATTATATAGTCGTTTAATTTTTTATTTTTAGTATAAAATAAAAATTAGATTACTTAACTAAATACCTTCGCTTCGCTTCACTTATGCTTCGGATATAAGATTTCTAACACCTAAATTAGACCAGCTTAAAAAATTCTAAATCGAGCTCTCCAGAAGTATCATCTCAAATTGATATCAGATTTGAGGCCTGTATAATATTATATAGTAGTTTAAATTTTTATTTTTAGTATAAAATAAAAATTAGATTACTTAACTAAATACCTTCGCTTCACTTATGCTTCGGATATAAGATTTCTAACACCTAAATTAGACCAGCTTAAAAAATTCTAAATCGAGCTCTCAAGAAGTATCTAAATACTTCTCCCAATATAGAAAAAAATCATTTTAGATTTTTGCTCAAGTCTCATGAAACATTGGACCAAGCACTTCAAAGCCTGTGCCGCTGACCATCAGAATAGGAAGAGGGCCGTTGACTCTAAAAAACTATGCATGATATTTCATATGGATAAATAGAAAAAATATTCCATATTTAATTGCTTCTTGTTATTTGAATTGATGTCATAAACGATCTGTATTTTAATATGGGAGGGGGTACCATATTGTTAGTACTTATTGAAAACTTTAATTGTTAAATTTGGGGTGTTTGAATCAAGGGGCTAAATTTTAGACCGTGTCACATAAGATGGTTAGACATTAATTTGAAGGACTAAATGTGAACTAATTATAAAAATAATTACAGAATTGTAGGATAATTCACGAAATGAATTTATTAAGCCTAATTAATCCATGATTAGCAAATGTTTATTGTAGCATCACATTGTCAAATAATGATGTAATTAAGCTCATTATATTCGTCTCGCGAATAATCCAATGATTATTAATGTGTTTTGTAAATAGTCTACATTTAACACTCCAAAACAGTATCTAAACATCGGACGTGTTAGAAGCTAAAATTTAACCCATGTATCCAAACACACTCTTAATTATAATTCTTAATTATAGTTGTCCACTACACATGGCAGGACTGGGTAATGCATATATATTATAGTACTGTACTACCGAATGACGTGACACATTGTCTAATGCCACTCCCGTTTTAATCTAAACCGTACGCTGTTTGGTGCATGATTGAATAACTGGTGGCTGCAAATCATAATTAGTATTCGGTATTTAATTCAATATGTGTGATAAGAATTTCTTGTTTGATCCAGAGATAGGTTAGATGTGCTCCTCCTTAATTGTCCTTGCATTGAATGATAAGAGTTTGTGTTTCTTCTTGTGTTAATCTTAAGGCCGCACTTCAAAGTGGAGACCACTCTGCTGTTCCTAGCAGCTATACAATTCGCTCCTTTGTATGATTAGGGGTTTCTTAATGAGTAACTCAACTTGCCAGGATTCTTTGACAAACCTCGCTAATGATGTGGCTAACAATTTGCTCCGTACACCTTAGGCTAGTTTTTTTTGAAAGAAGCAGGACATCTCCTGATATGTATTAGAAGAGAGAAAGTAACAAAAGGAGTCTGAAAAAGAGCTCTAGGACCGGACCGCCCCAAGAAAAGGAGACTACAACAGGAAGGAAAGGGGTAATTACGACAAACAAGTCCCCAACAGGGGCCGCTGCCAAAAGTCTACATCAAGGACTATCAAACGAAAGACTTGCAGGACCGATGAGACCTCTCCTTGGAAGATGCGACGATTTCTTTCTTTCCAAAGATTCCAACATGCATACACCAGGATACCGTTGAGGGTGCGCCGATGGGAATGCTCGCAGGAGGCAGAGAACGAAAGCCAAAGGTCAGAGATCGAGGTTTCCTGGGTAGCGAGGAAGACCCAAGTCATATTTTGCCAAACCGAGATGAGCTGCTAGACTTCGCTTGCAAACACGCAATGGAACAAAAGGTGGAAGGCAGTTTCATCTTCTTGATCACAGAGGATGCAGAGTTGCCTATTGGGCCAACCTCATTTAGCCAAGGTATCTGTTGTAAGGATCTTCCGATGGGTGGCAAGCCACGCAAAAATCCGACACTTTCCTTCTACACGCGCCCTCCAAACAATAGGAGGCCAGAAAGGGCAAATAGAACCAATGTACTGAATGATGTAAGCAGGCCTTGCCGTGTATTCCCCGTGCGACGTTCATCACCAAAAGAACCAATCCTGAGAAAGCGGGTCCCTATGAAGGGTTTGGATTAACGCCTAGAGAGGGATGAGCTCTGCAATGCAGTGGGGATCACTAAAGATTCTACCATTGCGAAGCCAGTTGAAATTTTGAAGCCCTTCCTCCACTGTGATGTTTTTCCGGGACACCATCCCAAAGATGTTGGGGGCTAGATTTTTAGGGGCACACCCATTGAGCCACTTAGACTGCCAAAAGGAGATTCTGTCACCTTTTCCAACTATAATCACTATGGATGCATCGAAGAGGTCTTTGTCTACCGCCTCTAGCGGCAGAGAGCAACCCTTCCATCCATGATGAGTGTCGGTAGCAGCCTTCCAAGGCCATCGCAAACGAAGGACTCATCTGAAACGAAGAAGGTCTATGATGCCCAACCCACCGTGAGATTTGGGAGAACAAACGGTAGACCAGTTAATAAGACAATGTCCTCCACTAACTGCGTCAGTGCCTTTCCAAAGGAAAGCCCTTCTGAATTTATCGATGCGCTTGATCACCCATTTCGGGAATTGGAGGGCAGAAAGATGATAAACTAGAATGGCTGACAGGACTGCCTGGACCAAGGTGAGACGTCCCTGGAGGAGAGCAGCTTCCCCTTCCAACCACTGAGGTGACCCCCAATTTTGTCGATCAAGGGTTGGAAGTCGATCTTCCGAAGCTTTATATGGTGGAGTGTAGGGCTGGATAACGAGCCAGCTCGGCTCATTATAACTCGTTATGTTAACGAGCTAGCTCGGCTCGGCTCGTTAATATAACGAGCAGAAAACCCAGCTCGGCTCGGCTCGGTCCAGCTCGCAAGCTAGCTCGTTTAGCTCGCGAGCCAACTATTTAAAAGATGATTAAATAATAAATATTCTAATTATCACATATCAAACATCAAAATATGAAATAAATAAAATACATAAGGTTTCAAAAATTAATCATCCATAGTTCCATCATTATTTCTATGATTCCATCAAATTCATCACACATGTTATTTGTTTCGTACTTTTATATGAGAAATTCTATATACTTTTATATGATAAATTCTATAGGCCATAATAATAAATTTATAATAGCAAGTTACCAAGTAATAACTTGATACTAACAAATAAATTATAAAATAATGAGTCTCATACTCTAAGATAGTATTTTATTATTGCTTTAATGGGTTAACTTGACTACTTGTGCTGAGCTCGTTAAGCTCGCGAGCAGCTCGCGAGCCAGCTCGAACTCGCTCGTTATACTAACGAGCTAAAACACTAGCTCAGCTCGTTAGGAAAATAGAACGAGCCGAGCCAAGTCGAGCCGAGCTAGTCACGAGCCGAGCGAGTTAACGAGCTACGAGTTTTTTGTCCAGCCCTAGTGGAGTGGCAGTCCTAGGTATCGATAAGGGAAAACGCCACAACGAGCCATGAAGGAAGATTGGAGGGAGGCTAGGGCATCAACTTCGCAACGAATAGGGTAAATTTCCGTCTTGTTAAAATTTGTGCGAAGCCCAGAAGCCTTGCCAAAGTAGTCTAGCAACACTTGGAGGTTAGTCAAATCGTGTTGATTGGGTGAGAGGAAAACCGCTGCATCATCGGCGTAGAGTGACGTTCGGGGAGTCTCGCCTAAAAAGGGTAGGGATGTAAGGATCCCTGCATCTGTCGCAAGGTCAATGAGCTTCTGGAGAGGGTCGATAGCCAAAATGAAGAGAAGCGGCGAAAGAGGGTCCCCTTGATGAAGACCGCGGTGGTGCAAAATCCTTCTGCCCGGGCGCCCGTTAAGGATGACTCTCGAGGAGGAGGTCGAAAGGAGCATGCAGATCCAATTTCTCCATCGGGGTCCAAAACCCCGCCTATGAAGAAGCTATATAAAGAACTCCCAACTAACTGAATCGAAGGCTTTTGCAATGTCCAGCTTGATGAATAGCGCTGGAGTTCTGGTTGAGTGGAGACGCTTGACCAAATGCTGCACTTTGATGAAGTTTTCATGAATGGCCCTCTTTTTGACAAACACGGTCTGATAGTGGGAGATCAGCTCGTCCATGCGAGTGGCGAGGCGAGAGGCCAGAACTTTGGTGATGATTTTTGAAGTGGCATTCATTAGGATGATTGGGCGGTAATCTTGTACCGAGGAGCATATTGACCTTTTTGGCAACAGAATTACATGACCACTGTTGAGAAGCCAAAGGTTCCCTCGCCGAAGATTGTAGAACTGATCAAAGGCTAGGTTTGATAAGTGGATCCACACTTTAGTTGCCTCAATTAAAATAGTGACCGAAACACTGAGCTGAACTAATGGTATATTTGTTTTAGATTTTTGAACCAACTTCTTATCTCGGAAGCTAGAATTTGAACTAAGCAATCTTTTTGGTCACTTGGTTTTTGCAGAATCTGCAGATTTTTGCAGTTTAAACAAGAAGTTGGAGGTACTCTAGTTTCCACGGATTCTTGCAACCAGCTTTTAGCGAAAATTACCCAACTTCGTCTTTAATGAAATATATACTTCTACCGTTGATATAGAGTACTTGAAACTAAATAGTTTTGTAAGAACAAAAGTTAATATATGATTGTTGAAAAACATAGATATATTTTAATTATAAATAATTTCATTTTAGTTTTTTATTGTAACAATAGTCTAAATGCACATCATTAAACAAGTTAGTGTTTATATCAAGAGTGCATATTAATAGTGTAACCAAACATCAAGAATATTACATAATTTATAATCAAAACATAAATCTACAGCAACTCTAATCAAATAATTTCTCAGTTTTTTCACAGCAGTTTTAATATTTTTTTCTAAATTAACAGTTCAACCAAATACACCCTAAATTTGACAAAATTCGGTACGAAAAGGTTTCGCAAACAACCTCTAATTGTGCTACAACGGCACGAAAGAGATAGGCGGTCGACGTCATGATGTACGGGGAGCTACTTTTCTTGGAGAATATGTATAATAAGATTTATTAACAATGCTAAAGGTACATAAACAAATTAAATTGTACACTTTATTATACATGTAAACGTAATATATATATATATATATATATATATATATATGAAAGTAAGTTTATTCTCCGACTTGCATGTTCTACGTCAACAAAAATTATGAACTGCTTGCCAATTTACTTGAAATTTGTTACATACACAGCCGGCCGCTGGCTTGCGCGTATCACACCTCGACGCTGCAGCCTGTCGGCTGCGTGAACCTGAGCGACGTGACGCCGGTGCCGTTCACGCTCATGGCGCCACCGAGAGGGAGGGGACCGGCGCCGGCGGGGCCCGCGGAGGCGAGCATGGCGGGGCAGCTGACGAAGAGGTGGTAGCTGCCGGAGACCCAGCTGCCGACCTTCCACTTGACGCGTCCGTCCACCTTGACCTGCAGCATGACGTAGCCCGCGGCGATGTCCTGCTTCATGGCGTCGGCGACGTAGCCGGCGACGGGGACGGACTCGCCGGAGAGAACGGGGGACCAGATGGTGACGTCGCGGTGGCCCTGGTACATGGGCGGCAGGGAGACCGGCACGGTGACGGGCTCGTCGCGGTAGGTGACGAAGACGTCGAGGCGGTTGTAGTAGACGCCGACGTGTTCGTTGGGGTTGCGGGAGGCGAGCGTGACCTGCGCGTTGGCGGAGAGGGAGGGGTCGCCGAGGTCGATTGACCGGAGCTGCAGGTCCTGCAGATAGAAGGACGGCTTGGATGGGCGCAGCGCCAGGTACACAACCAGCGTGATGAAGCCGACGACGAGGACCAGCGCCAAGAGGCACGCCGCGAAGCCGCCGCAGCAGCGCCGGAGGTGGTGCTCGCGCTTGTGGTGCTTCTCCTTTCCCATGGCTCTTCGGCTGACTGCAACTATACCCTGCTACTTGCTACCTTCTTCCGAGAGTGAGCTCGAGCTAGCTAGCTGCAGTGAGGTAGTAATGGCTTTTAATTAATAAAAAGGTCAGCAGACTAGTAGAGGGCATGTGTCGTTCTCCAAATAAAGTTTTTTTTTTTTTTTTTGCGTTGGGAATTTGACTACACGAGAGCTACTACATGGTAGTGGTACCGTCAACCGTGGAAAGCTACGTCTCAACCGAAGAAGATTCTTTGTGCTTGGGGTTGTTCTTGTTCATCCTAGCTAATAACTGGCTTTCAATAGAAAGTACTCATCAGTGTTGTTAGTGACTCATTGTCCCTCGAACGAACTCAAAAAAGTTCATCCGAATTCCGTAACGGCGTTCACGTACATACCGATAGCTAGCATCTCCACTTTAAGTGAGAAGTGATAGAAAGAATCTCCCCTTTTACATTTGCTCGCTGGGCTCTCTAAGTTCATATCTTAACTAATATAATGCGGCTACTTCATCTCGTCCATGCGCTGAACCACCGCATGCGTGTGACGCGTACGAACGTGAGAAAGAAGAAAAAATATAATTTTGTATTTTATTTTTTTAATTTCTTTATTTTTATGTGGATGTACGAATTTTGTATAAAATCCTTAGATTTTTGAAAAAGCACGCAGAAACATAAAATTTACACAAATACTCTGTTGAAAAATAAAATTCTCTGTTAGAAAGCACAGACATCTTACTAGTATATTATATACGGCCACGGAATGGCATGGCATAGATAGCTTGTATTGTACGTACGTCCGGGGGAGGAGGAGGAGGAGGTTGTTGGGAAGTAACGCGGCGGAAATCGACGGACCGCGCGCCGATCGGCGGTTGCAACGTCGCGTCGTGTGCAAAACGCCGCGGAAGCAGATACCCACATCATCACCTTACATGCATGTGATGTGCCTGGCTTTTTGTTTTTTTAACGCATGCGCAGAATCGATTAGAGCGTTTGGTTCTATTCCCTCCTAAATGATAAGACATCAATATCTTTTAATCATGATTAATCTATAAAAATAAACTGTCGCTCTACTAAAATGATTTAGCGGCTTCCTTTTTCGTCTATGTAAAAAAAAACACCCAAAGTATGAGGTATTTAGCCTGGGCTCTTCAAAGTTGAAACAATCATTTTTTTCCTGGAGGACTAGTTGTACTCCAAGCGCCTCTTTAGGATAAAATTAATGCCAACCTAACCTTGTGGCTCTAAAATTCATTTTGTGGCTATATCTTGTCCAATTAAGCTCCCACACTCCGGCGAGACAACTCTCCCTCTCCGGTGGCGGTGTCCGCCCCTTGCTACCTGACCTCCCACCAACTTGAGCATTATGATGCTACACACCTACCCTTCTTTCTTCCTTTCCTTCACATGTGCCGTCTTCTTTTCCTCCTGGAGTAGCCACCATCCCCACACCGTCTTGTCACATCCCGGCCTCTTAAGTCAATCGTGTTACCAAATAACTGTTCTGTGTTGAACCATTTGCCTCTTAAATAACTTATTTTGTAAGTTATCGTTCCATGGACTAAAATTATTATTTAGTACGTGTTACATTAAATATTTGAACATTAATTTAAAGAATTAAACACGAACTAATTATAAAAATAATTATAAAATCAAAGGATTATTCGTGAGAATAATTTATTAAGCTAATTAATCCATGATTAACAAATGTTTATTGCAGTATCACATTGTCAAATCATGATGTAATTAGACTCATTAGATTCATTTTTTGAATAATTCACCGATTATAAATAGGTTTTCTAAATAAACTATATTTAATACTTCAAAACAATATCCAAACAGCCAATGTGACATAACTAAATTTTTAGACTAAGGAACACCTAAGTTCGTTTCTCCGGTAAATGCCACTACTACACTCTATTGTAAGAGTTGGTATTGGCCCAGGACAGACAGAGGCATGCATCTTTAACTGCAATGAGAATAGCACCACCATAGGACAATGTTGGTAGTTTAAGCAATGCAAGATTGCTTCATCTCGTGTGTTCTGATCTGGGGCTGGAAGTCATTGCAGGATTGATTCTACAAAAGATAAACTTGGCTGATAACTTCAGCAGATCTTCTCTATGCATCTCCCTCTCTCTCTCTCTCCCTCCCTCTGATAAATGATAGACCCATAAATCTATTGGTTGGTCAGGTTAGTCAATTGTTAGCCACATCTCAAGATAGTGATGAGATCAGTGCAGGCCGTTGTAGACTGTCACATGCCATAGCCGCCTCTAGGAGGGGCAGCGCTGCCGTTTAAGCTGAGCTTTGACATGTCAAGCATCTGCCAGTTGATTGCAGATGGGTCTGCTCCAAAAGAGTTAGGCTCAAAGCAAGAAGTGACACTTCTGCTCCTCCGGTGACGCACAGATAATTGCTTCAACCTCTCGGTTTCCTTCTTCAGAATCTGTGTTTGACCTGCAAATATCATTACAAACAATTCATTGTGGTGCATAAAATAAACACATATTTGATCACAACTAACACATATTTCAAGCAAAGAATAAAATTTGGCATTGGGACATCTAATTTCTAAGCAAATGATAGTTGTGGTCTTTTTTCTGCACTTCGATGTTGATTAAAGTGTACATACAGCACATGAAATCTATGCAACTAAACAAGGATGCATACCCTAAAAAGTCTAGTCTGTGCTGGCAATTTATGAAATGGAAAACAGTGTTAGACATACCATCCTTAATTAGTTTTGCCTGCTGAAGACTAGAGATCTGCCTCCTCAGCTGCTTGTTTTCCATTGATAAAGCATTACGAAGCTGGAAAAGAGATGCTACTCTTACAGCCAAATCAGCTCCTATGTTCTGATAATCAAAAGATAAATTAACACCATAAAAGGGTAAGTACTAGTACTTAATCCTAAATGGAGTAATAATATTATTAAAAAAAGAACAAAACAAGTACAGAACTACCTGAAGTGAGTCCACAGTTCTTTCAAGATCAGCAATGTATTGAAGTTTCCTGACCCTAGATCTTTGGCCTGAGCGCCTGCACAAATGTTTAGATGCCACCTTAGTGTTCTGACATTTTATTGTGCTTCCCAATATACAGGGCAGAATTTTTCAGTAGTAACTAAACATAATTCAGTTTCATGTATGAAACATGACAACAGTACATGAAAATACAGCCTACATAGCTTCAGCATCTTGATTTGGTAATGTCACACTTCTTAGTTAAAAACTTAGTAATGGGCTTTCATGAGAAGAGTAGGCATCAAGATGGTAATACTATCAACTCCACAACCTACTTCCAATACATACAGTAGGATGTCATTAATAACAAAATTCTTGCATGATTCACTTGTCACAGTTGAAAGCCTTAGCTTGAGAATCAGACTATAATTAATTAATGGAGACATGAATTCCAGGTTTCCTGCAGTGTTGTTATGGTTTCATGACTATGTGTATAATGGAGAGTTGTCACAGCATTAACACCTGGGCACTCTTTTAAATGATATTTTTATCAGTGTAAAAATACTTGGGAATTGGGATCAAATTATCATAACTTTAATAAGATATATTACAACCACTAAACTATAGAACTAGTACCAGACCAAATCAACAGATGAAAGAAATGTGCCAAGCCAACATATTCACGTTCTTGTTACGGTGTTACCCTAGAGAAAGTGTGAGAATTTTATAGTTCGAAAAGAATACTGTAAGTTACAGATATTTGAAAGTCCAGGGAGGAACTTCATGCCTACACAATAGCTGTCCAATGAGTCCAAAGTACAGCCAGTAATTCCACACTGAATATTTGCACAAATTTGTATTACACTATTACGACAACATGATCACATAAAACTGAAGAATACTACTAGCCATGTTGGCCCGCTGCCTCCCACCGATTCATCCCCTAACGCCCACTTTTCCCTCCCACTATCCTGCACAATCTCCTCATGCCCCGTCCACTATGCCAAATAACTTGCCTCGCTCACAACATCCAGTGTAGGCACCGAGCTCACATCCCCAGTTCCCCACCACTGCTGTCACAGTGTCACCTCCTGCAGGCAGCACAGCAGCACCCTCACCCTTCTCTCCCTGCCTCATAATCCACCCATCCTAACCCCATGAGTCCCCCGCACCCAGGTGAGCCAACTTTCTTCCTCATCTCCGGTGGCTAGGGCTCCACATCCACAGACTTATCCACCCTATCTGCTTCACCATCATCAGCATCTCCTGGGGCTGGCAGTGCCTCATCGCCTCATCCTCACTCTCCTCCCACCACCTCCAGGCGACCAGGCCACATCCAATCTAAGTCCAGTGAGTTTCGTCCCCATCACTGGCACCTCCTAAGAGCTTCACCACCTTACCACCCTGCACAATGCTCTCCCACTGCCGGTCAGCCATCTGCCACACCCCCCTAACTTGTCCATGGAGGATGCTATACACTTTGCCAAAATTATCTTAGGTCTCAAACTGTTACTGCTGATGATAGAAATCTAAATTGCTGGTGGCAAACCCAGAAAAGCAAACATCAGTCATCAATATTTAATATTAGCATTCAGCTTATCCTCCGCAATAGAATGTTATCAGATTGATTCAGATATCAGATATACAAATTTATTATATTGCCATGTGCCAAAAGAGCAAAGTCTACCCATTCTTCATTTGATATACATTACCTGCATTCATTTCATCTGGACTTTCACTAATAATTGTGTAAAAGATAGAGCCTGATTACATTGCTTGGTGGTGAAGTTTAATTTCAAGGGAATTGACTGGAAAAAACTTGGAATAACAAAATTTAAGAACAATGCACACTGGCAGAAATCAATAAATATAAATCAGTGTACCTTTTAAGTGACTTATCTTGATCAGCTTGGCATAAAGCATCATCTGTGTCTCCAGTTCCGTTGGCTACAGCCGCATTACAGTTCAAACCACTCTTGGCATCAATCTTCAGGTACTGCAACGGGTTGCTAGGGACATTCTCCAGGACAGCGTTTACCATAGAACTTTCTGAACTGGTCAGCCTACTCTTCTGTCTCGGTGAATTTGGCCCATAAACACAGCTACCTTCAATGCCAGAACAACTTCCACTCCCTTCCGCCACAGTACTGAACGAGTCCCCAGCTTCACCAAACAGCTGCAGACCCCCATCATCAATCGGGTAAATTGGGCTTTGGATTGTCGTCAGTACATCCAAGACAGCATCAGAATCGCTACACGCTCTCCTGAGAGGAGGAAGATTGTGGCATTTCCCAGAGTCTGCAAGGAGATCATCGAGCCAGCATGGCGGCTCGCCAACAAACGGATCCTCTGATGGGAACCTGCAGCTCTGTGTGAACAAGCTGTCATCTCTTCTGATCTGAGGACTCAGCGGTGGGCAGCGGGGAGGGAGGTGAGGTGACCGAGACATGGTGACAACACACTAGCGCCTCTCCGATCCTGTTCGCCTTTCTTCTGCTACTTACCTACAGCACATCCACCATTATCTCCTGTATTCCGTTCATCCGCAAAACCAACGATGGATGACACATCAAACATGTGACAAGGAACACAGAAAAGATGCAGCAAGTAGAAATAAAGGAACCCTGGTAAACCTAGGGAAATATCCTGTACAATTGTGCAATCGTGCGATCTGGTGCATCCAATCAAGATCCAACGGTTACATATGAAACACTTTTTTCATATGTAACCGTTGGATCTTGATTTGGATGCACCAGATTACACGATTGCAATGGATATTTCCCCGGTAAACCTACATGAAAAAACTGATCATATACATGTTGCGAAAAAAAATGTGTGGAATCAGAACTAAGAACATGAAAAATGTACAACATGAAAAACAGCTGCAAATTAATCTTGCAAGGCAAACTAGACAGGTATGTGCAGTGCAGAGGCGGCTAACGTGGGGTGCATGGGGTTAAGTTGAACCAAAAAATCCTTTTTTGGGGACGCAATCTGCCATTAGTACTACACCACGCATCAAATAAAACCAGAAAAAAACTGCATTGGTTAATCGGAGTGAAAGAAATCAACCCCAAGTCCGGCTGGATTTCCAATCTACTCCACGCCGTCCCATCAACCGGCGCGGAGGATGAGGAGGAAGGGCCGCGAGAAAAGAATGCACACCTTAAACTCGATCCGAACCGAAGACCACGCGAGGACGACAAACTGCGGAGGAGGAGGAGGCTACGGAGATCGGGGCCGGGAAGGAGGGGAAGGGAGGGAGGCTGTCCACGCCCTGCCTACGGACCTCCTCGCCGGCGGCGGCGCGCGCGCGCTCTGGGAGTGGGAGTCGAAGCCCCCGCCGTGTACGGAGAGGGATTTGGCCGGCGGCGGTGGCGGAGCGGGGAGGAGGTAGAGAGGGTTTAAGGAAAATGATTTAGAGGATCTTCTTATCAAGATTTCCTCCTCAACCATTTTTTTTATAGCTGGCTCTCTATATTTTATTAATATTTCATAGCTATCTCTAACTAAATTTATAACTAATTCATATTTAAATAGTTAAATTTAGAATTAATATATATTGTAACTATGATTTTATAGTATAGCTATGTTTTTTCGTTTTAATCATAAGTTACTAAAAATTATAATATTTACAGGCTGAAAATGATTTAAATTGGTTATTTGTTTTAACATATTAGCTTTTTTCATGTTTAAATTGGTTAAAAATGGGATAGAGGGGCAGGTTCGGGGAGGAGAGGAATAATAGGAAGTAGGGAGTTGGTTGGACAGAAATTTTGAATGAAATTTGATAAAAAATGAGATATGGAGTGAGATTGCCTTATATCTCAAAAAGATATGTACGCAACATGCTGACATGTAAATGGAAATTTGGAGATATATATTTACTTATGCAATAATAATATAAATGGAAATTTAGAAATATATAAAACCGAGCAAAAATTCCTAGAACATAACTTTTTAAATGAGTTTTATCTATAAATTGAGACGCTCTCTTAATTTAACTTATAGTTATTAAGTCAAATATAACTTCTATTTTAAAATCGGTCACTCTAACACAATAATAAAATATTTTTACATGAAATGTACAAACCAATTTTATATTCAAATGAAAATCTAAAACAAATTATGTACTAGATTTTATATATTGACAATTAAATTAATTTATAATATCAGACAAATTTACAAAACGCACACGAGTGTAACTTCAAAAGAAAACTAAGAGTATTATATTTGTGAAGCATAGAGTTGGCATAAAAATCCTTTTAAAAAGATGTAAGGTTGGAGTTTGAACATAGTCTCTTTAGCTTGGATGAGACACAAAAGCCTCTACAGACTACCACCGCACTAACATTTTTTGTCTTGTTAGAATTAGAATAGATGTACACATTTTTGGCAAATTTTGCTGTAGAACACCGCGAAAACGTTAAATTGGTTTGCACACTGCAAACATATTTTTTTGTCTAGTACCATTATAATTTTGTGTTTCTTTGCCAGTGGACGCCGCACCGATTAAAATAGCAATTTCCAACGCTCGAGAGAGAAACTTGATGGAGTGAACGATTTTGTCCCTGACGGCAAACCACACAAATAGAAGATATGTGGTTCAACCAGACCACGAACGCTACTCAGGCCAGTAGGAGCAAAATCGTCTACTCCATCAAGTGTGGTTCAATCGGACCACGAATGCTACTCAGCCGACAGGAGCAAAATTGTCCACTCCCGAGCACTAGAAATTGTTATTTCAATCGGTGCGGTGTCCACTGGCAAAGAAACACAAAATTATAAAATTATAATGGTACTAGATAAAGAAGTTCGTTTGCGGTGTGAGCCAATAAATTTAACGTTTTCGCGGTATCCTACAGTAAATTTGTGTGTGAGCCCTGTAACAATTCGATAAACTCATACCACCTTGAACAAATCGATCATCGCTAGCTCTCGCTTAGCACAATTCTCGAGGACCTCGCTCCGGGGATCCATTCCTAAAACCAGTTTTTTTTAGCTGCTCACATGGCAATGGCATCCTTCGGTTTGCTCAACCAAGGCAGCTCGAGCTTTGAGCAGTTGAGCTACTTACTACTACCCAAGCTCAAGAACACCCCGTGCATGCCTCGATCTGCCTGCGCTCGAAATGCTCTCTGCTGATTCGCATTTTTTCTGTACTGAATTATCATATCATATCAAGCGGGCAGTTGATAGCCTGACGCGTACTTTAAAGTTTAAATCCAGAGTGGTTAAGTATGTTTGATTGTGGCCACAGTTACTCACGGCTCAATTGAAGAATTTATATTAATATAAAATGTTGTGTGTATTCGGACTAAAATATTTTAAATCATTTTTGATACATCTATACAACACCAATCACTAATAACGAGGTCACGTATGTACAATTGTAATCTCACTCACGTGCAGTCTTTTGCGAGATAATACGTACACACGTACGCATGCATCGACCCCTGCTGTGTATATGTATGTATGCATACATTAGAGTACTATCCAACATGCATGGAATTGGCAACTAACACCCATGCATTTGTATGATAATGCATCTGCCTACTGAAAATTCTGCATTGAAATTTCGTAAGATTTGATTTGACGATCGACTCCGTTTGATCCGGATCTGCCCGCATGCAAGCGAGCGCTGGCGGACGAGTAGATAGATCTGGACACCTAGCTAGGGGAGTGTACAAATCAATCAAGCAGCTGCCAGATTGAAGTTAGCGTTGAACTGGTTTACCTAGCTATCAGAGATTCGGGATGCATGCATGCCAAGCTCACAACTTACAAGTCATAAATAGAACATCAAAGCTGAACGGCAACTTAACTACTAGCTGCAGGATCGATCGATGAATCAATCTCTATATATATCTTTAATATATATATTTCAATGTGCTAGTGCTGAATTGTCTTCCTGGCCTGGGCAAAATATATAATCAGGATAAACATTTGACTGTGGATCGATAATGTCTTTCCGGCGGTGCTTGAACAAATCTTTTTTGTTTTACGCCTGGTTTTAACAAGTCTTTGGGCATGGAAGAAGAATCTCTAGATCGAATAGCTAGCTCGCTCGATCGATCGCCGTTGCTTTTTCTACGTACCATTATTCAACTCAGGTTTGATCTGTTCATAGTTCATTAATGGTAACACGAATGGACCTTAGAATTTTCTTGCCGAAACTGCTAGCTAAGCTAGCACCTGAATGCTGGTATATATACTTGAGTCAGAAACCATCGGAGAAAAGGAAATTAATGCCTGCCTGCCTGCCTACGGTATGTAATTGCAGTCGTTGACATGGAGCTGAGGTTTGACAATATATCATGCATGCATTTCGATCATATTTATTTATCACGCTTTCAAACCACCAAATCAAAGTATCGATCGAATTATTGCACCTTCTCGTGCGATTTTTATCGCCTTGTTTGGAGGACTTTTGGTTACCTTGGATGAAAAGAGCAGCTGGTAGATTCGGTCGTGTGTAAATTTCCCCGTTCCAAATGCGAGGAAAAAGTCATCGCCGGTTGAGCCAAATGTGACTAACTACTCTGTGTTGTTTTATTCAATATAATTCTCTCTGATTCGATCAGTTATAACTCCCTAGCATTAATATATGCCGCTTCAAGTGATCCAGAAGCTAGTAATCAATATAATCAAGCCTTCAGGTGGCATTGCATGCGGTCATGAAGCAAAAGTAACAGCACACCAAATTCTTGTAAAATCCAATATAGTATTATTTGTTCTTGATTAATCAACATAGAAGATGGTGCCATTGGCAAATACAGTGTGTGTATATATATATACACACACGATAGCACTATTCTACACTACGTGTGTAGAATAGGTATTCTACACCGAATACTTTCAGTAGTGGATTTTCTCAGTAGAATAGCAATTAAGTACTACTTTTTTCTCAGTTAGTTTTCTCGGTAGAATAATTATGCTACACCTGCGGTGTAGGATAACATTTGTATATATATGTATATATATAGCTATTCTACACCACGTGTGTACAATACATATTCTACACTAATCACTTTCAGTAGTAGATTTTCTCAATAGAATGTCAATTAAGTACTACTTTTTCCTCATTAGTAGATTTTATAGTAGAATAATTATTCTCACCCGTGGTGTAGAATAACATTTGTGTATATATATACACACAAATGCTATTCTACACCACGGGTGAGAATGTTATCCTACACCGAGGTGGAATGGGGGGTCGGGATTGGGTGGGGTGTGGGGGCACGCTAGATGAGGTGAGCACGGTTGGATTGATCGGTGTAGAATATCAATCTACGCCCATAGTGTAGAATAGCGTTCCCGTATATACAAATGCTATTCTACACTATGGATGTAGAATGCTATCCTACACCAAGGTGGAATGGGGGGCGTGATTGGGTGGGGCGTGGGGACACGCTGGATGAGGTGGGCACGGTTGGGTTGATCGATGTAGAATAGCATTCTACAACTGTAGTGTAGAATAGCGTTCCCGTGTATATATATACACGAGAGCGTTATTCTACACCACATGTGTAAAATAACTATTCTACACTGATTACTTTCAGTAGTAGATTTTCTTAGTAGAATAGCAATTGAGTAATATTTTTTATCAATAGTAGATTTCTCGGTAGAATATATATACACACACATAAGGGTTTCAACTACATGCATTCATATGCTGAGGAATGGAGGAGAAATGATTTTTTACACATATATATATATTCTCTCTAATTCCATCTAATTAATTAATTCCTTGGTCATTTTAAGCTTGTGCACAATATTTTAAAAATTAACTAAATAACTTAATTGCCTCTTATTTATTCTATTCTAGAAAAGGTGAGTCAATTTATTTATGAGAAATGCACCATTTATTTAACCAGAGCACATATGGGAAAAGTAATATATATATATATATATATAATAGGTTGTCTGGAAGTTCTACAACAACTTATATATAAATAAAATAAAATAATAAAATGGCTTATATAAGGATTTGGACGAATGGCTAAGGACGAAATAGTAAAAATGCACTCCAAATCTCCAACTTAATTAGATAAAATAAGGAAGCAAATGCAGGAGCTAACATCCTTTATATATACAGTGGTGTGAGATGATTGTATATATATATATATATATCACCAAGATGCAAATTTAAACTCTATTCTTTAATATTTCCCTCTAAACAAATTAACCCAAAAAATATAATGCATAGAGATATACATCCCAAAAAAATCATATTTGACACGTCTTAATTAGATATGGGTAGCTTAATTTACTTACTCTGTTCCAAAATATAAGTGACAATGCATTATATTTATTCCATATAACATATTACATAAAATTGAACACGAATACCATGCATAATTTATTCCATATAAATGTACATAAATAAATTAATAAATATTTTTCCCCTTCGGAGAGTACATTAATTTGATACATATATCTAACACTAATGGGAAATCTACGGTGTTATTTTGTACATTCAATATTATGCAAAAGAAAAGAGTAATCACAAATTTCTTTTGTGGTGAAATAATTAAAAATTAATTAAACTAAGGACAGTATTAGTAGTGCAAATTAAAGCATGTGCTCCTCCTAGCAATGGATCGGCCGAAGTGATCAAATCAACTGGGGTAAGATGCCTTGAGGCGAGCTTGCAAGCATGGCGAGTTCTTCCAAACCCTAGCGTTCGCCTTCAGCATTTCCCTTGCCCTGACCGTGGCACGATCGGCGCCGTTCACCTGCAGCACCAGGAGCAGCTTGGCCACCACCCCGACGGCGAGCATCTCCTGCAGCACGGCCGGCGTCGCCGAGTGCCTCGCGACGGCGTGGAGCGCGCGCACGGCGCTCTCGGTGGTTGCCGGCGACACACGCATCGCCTTCTTGGACACGATGGCGAGCCCCGCAGGGTGCGACACCAGCTCCGACCGCCCCTCCGCGCACCCGCAGAGGTGGTCGATCGCAACCACGGCCAACTCGGCCGCGCGCCGGCTGCCCTCGTCGAGGAGCAGCTCCACCAGCACCGCCACTGCGCCGGCCTCCACTGCCTTCACGCGGTTCCGGCCCCACGGGCACAGCCGGCAGAGCACGTGCAGCGCCGCCTTTACTGCCTTAGATGACACCCCGTCGGCCACCACCCGCACCACCTCCTGCACCAGCTCGGCCCTCACCGTCATCAACCGCTCCGGCAACATTACCGACGTCATCTCCTTGAGCAGGAAGATGCCGTACGCGCGCGATCGGTAGCTCGGGCGCCGGAGCACGGCCGCCAGAGTGTCCAAGAAGCCGCCATTTTTATCGAGGATTTGGAGCAGGGTCTTCTCCGAAGGCTTGAGAGAGTAGAGGATGCCCAGGGCGTCCTCCTCCGGCGAGCTCGTCGACATCGGAGAATCAAGCACCGAGTCGAAGAGGAACTGATCTTCCGCCGAGTTGGACGTGGAGGCGGTGGCGGCCGCGGCGTGGCTCTGGACGATGGAGACGAGGAACTCGACGGCGCCTGTCGTGGCCTCGACACAGCATTTGTTGCGGTCGCTCTCGGCAACGATGGCCTTGATCGCCCGGAGCGCGGCGAGCTCCTGCTGCCTTCCCCCCTGCCTCCCCTCGTCGACTAGCGCCGCGACGCGGCACGAGTCGACGGGCGGGCGCGGGGTCGGGAACCGCTCCAGAGCGTGCGCGGCGCACCACGCCTGGATGAGCCGGCGGAGCGTGTGGTTCGGCGTCGCCTCCCGCTCGGCTGGAGCCAGCGCCCGCCGCGTGACGGGGCAGGTCCCCTTCCCGCCGTCGGCGAAGAGCCACTGCTCGATGCTGCGGCGGTCATAGGTGATCCCGGTTGCCAGCGTCACCGGGTCTCTCATGATCTCCAGCGAGATCGGGCACAGGAAGTACGGCGGCACCTCCGCCGCCGCCGCCGCTGCCGGCGACACTTCCATGTATATATGCTAGTACTCGATCCGCGTGAGCCGGCCGATTCGAGGGGGGATCGAACCAACAAACAAGCAAGGAGGAGCTAGCACGAGCGTGGCGAGCGAGCGATCGAAGCAGGAGATCTTTGGAGACGAAGAGATGAAGTCGGTGGTGAGATCGATGCTGGCGTTGAACGGATTGGCCGGAGCCCGGAGCAAGCGCGTTTTATAGCACACCGGGACCGGGGGCGGTGCGCGAAGAAGTCCACGCGCATGTTAAAGATGGGGGACGACCTGGCCATTAATTAATTAATTAATTGTTACTGATAACGATCAACTGTTCGTCTTGGTACGTAATTAATAGTCTCTGACCAAGCAGGTAATTAACTTCATATTCTAAATTATTTCTAAAATTAAAAATCCTAAAATTAATTCTTCCGATCCCTACTTATAAATTATTTCTAAAATAAACTTTATTAAAGAGAAATTCATTTAAACCGATTTACGAGTGTTACAAAATCTCAAAATATAGTCAAATTTTAGAGATAGATATCTGCAACCGCCAGCTTTGGCTGCAGCAGGATACATGCATGGAATACAGTGCGATTCACCGATGGCTTACGTAGAAAATCCCACCTTTGGCACCATCCTTTAATTGTTGTTGATTTCTTCGATAAATTATTTGTTGAGAGGTGTCGATGATCGGATTTATGATTATTGGTTTGACGGAAAAAGCTATATCATCGATACAGATCTATTTTTATTTTTATAGAAAGGATTAAAATGAACGTAAGAATTAGTAAAAAACGATTGTTTCAAGAGAGCCATGCTTAATATTCTATAGTTAGATTCAAAACCGACAAATTTTTGTAATCATGGATTAATTAGGTTTAATAAATCTGTCTCGCGAATAATCCTCTTATTCTGCAATTATTTTTATAATCAGTTCATGTTTAATTCTTCAAATTGATGTCCAAACATTCGATATGACACGGACTAAATTTTAGTCTATATAACCAAACACCCTCTGAAAAGAGAAATCTTAAACTGATTGTAAAATTAAAATTTATCTGCGAATTATAAGCCGTGCGCAGTACCACGCTACAACTTTCCTTTCCAAGCGGAAGGTGCCGAGCAAGGCGTACGTACATACATTCATGCACGTTTAAAAGAATGCTACTAGTGGAGTAGTGGGTTAGGGCTAGGCAGCGACGCGTGGATTGATCACCGATGGACGGATGGGATGTGCCGCGCTGGCGACGGGCGCTATTCCCAGCCTTCCCTCACCGGCGGCGGTGGGCCCCGCATGTCGGCGGGGTTTGACCGAAGCATGCAATCATGGGATAGGATCTGTATAAACTTGCGGCGTCTGACCGTTTACTACCGATTTGTCCAAACGGATTGCGTGGACATTTGGTATTTTCGTTACCCTAGTTTTGATCGGTAGTTCGTATGTATTAGGCTATGTTTTGGTTTTTTTTGCACTAAATTAAACTTTAGTTCTCATTTATTTAGATGACTAAATTTTAATCGCTAGTTATTTAGTTCTAGTGACTAAGGGTATGTTTGATTGGCAGTCACAATTTATCACGCCACAAGTGTGGCAATCACAACTGTGGTGAGGAAAATTGTCGCCACACTTTGCCACACTTTTTCCAGTGGAAAAAGTATGGCAAAGTGTGGCGTTGTTTTTTCTCGCCACAAGTATAGCTGTCATACTTGTGGCATGGTAAATTATGGATGTCAACCAAACAGACCCTAAAAGTTATAAAAATAAGTTGAATAAAAACCAAACTACCCCTAATAAATGGGTGCAAATGTTTTTTATCCATCGGAGAGGCATTAATATGGAGTATTCTCTGTCATTAGTACTCTTTAGTCCCAACATCTTGAGGGACTTAACGACTAAACTTTATGGACTAAAATTTAGTCTATTTTAATCACCATGTTTGGTAATTTATGGACTAAAAGAGACTAAATTTTAGTCCCTAAACTTTACCAAGGTGGAAACAAACATGTCTTTAGGCCTTGTTTGGTTCTTTTAGGGACTAAACTAAACTTTAGTCTTTATTTATTTATTTGACTAAATTTTAGTCATTGACTATTTGGTTCTAGTGACTAAAAGTTATTAAATGAGTTGAATAAAGACCAAATTGCCCCTAATAAATGACTGCAAATTCCTTTTGTCCCATCCCGAGAGACTTAAATGAGGGGTATTCTCTGTAATTAGTACTCTTTAGTCTCTTTTAGCAACCTCATGGTTACTAAAGGGCTAAAGTTTAGATACTAAAGTTTAGTCCCTGTTAGTCATCATGTTTGGTATTTTAGAGAGTAAAAGAGATTAAAGTTTAGCCATGTTTAGCAATATAGGAACTAAAAGAGAATAAATTTTAGTCCCTAAACTTTAGCAAGGTGGATCTATTTAAAACAAGACCTTAGTATCAAATGATGTATAACATTAATTTTTTTATAAACAATATTTTTTAAGAAATTTCAATTCTACTTCACGGTCTCAAAAATTTGCAAATAATGAACCTCGGTCGACGCACGGTGAGATTCGTTGCGCGTGAAGAGAAGAAGGAGACCCTATTTTGAGTTCCGTCTGGCCTCTCACTTAAAATAATGGGTATTGTGTTTGTCTACTCTGTTGGAGCCAGATTTTGTATGAAAAAGCTATATGAAACACTCATTTTTAAGTTTGAGTATCATAATGAGTATGCTGTTGAAGACAGTCTTATATGCTAGAAAATGGGTATGATGGGAAGGAGCTCGCACTAGTAGGGACAAACATCGGAAAAGACAAATTGTACATGTTGGTGGCATTGCACTAGAATCAATATAATATTGAGCCAACGACACAAATCCTCATATGTAAAATTTGTTGGACTAATTAAGGTAGTGGCACGATGTTAACGTTCCTAAGGCTACGATGAACCACGATCTCAACAATGGTATTTATCCTTGTGATCCCACTATTAGTAGTGATCTTTATCTCCTAGTGTCAACTAGGATCACTGAGAGCCGCTAATTTTTGGCTGTAAAACCGATGAAGACACATCTGCAGAATAAAATAGGTGATGGTTTTCTATAAAAGTTATGTGATAGTTTATATTGAAAAGGAATTAGAAGTTGAGATTATATTCTTTCATGCTGTTAAATCTTATGACCTAGTCGATTCTTGTAGATCTAAATACCAAATATATGCTACCTTATCTTGTTATCCGATATGTTCTTGTACAATTTGGTGATATAGAGACCGATAGAGAGGCTCAGTGACGATTGACCGTGATGGGACAAAGATTAGAGAAGTTGGGTGGCAATGATAGGGGTGACGACCGACCAGAACAGGTGAAGAGTCTAGGGCGACGACGTGTTGTGCCTAGATTACTTCCTACCTTTCGGATGAAGAATTAGAGATGAAATTAAGGATTTTCCCTTATATGTTAATATTAGTTCATATGTTAGTTTTTACATATATATGAGGAGCAGTGATAAGGAGTAGGGGAACATCTCTGCCGCTTCACCCAGTGAAAGAAGATTTATCTCATTTCTTTTTTATAGGGATAATATTTTTATCCCATTTTAATAAAGAAAATCTAAAATGGGGCTGTTGCTACTTCCTATCCTTTTATTAACAGCGGTGTAAAGAACAACGTTGGAGATGAGATATTTTTGGACAGGTTTGGCACTCCGATACAAAATTCGATCATCCTATTTCCATTATCCCCTCCGCTTCCCTCCCTCACCTCGCTCCGCCCTCTCCCCCCACCGCCGCCATGGTCGCGCTCGCCTCCCTCTCGTCTATATGCCTCTACGGGCTCGCGCGCCGCCGCTCATCCTCCTCCGCGTCCATCTCATGTTGTGTGGTCGCACCTCCCCCTTCCGCGAAAGGTAGTATGCATGCTCTTTCGTCTCTTCCTCTACCACCGCTGCTGTTTGTTGCGGCCAGAGTTGTCATATGTGGTAGAGTGTAATTGCAAACCTCTCGCTGGTAGCCGGGTCGTTGGGTTGTCACCTCCTACAACCTATTTCCCTAAACTGGCACTACTCATTTAGGGGTTTAGTGTCAAAAAATTTGGGGGTTTAAGTGAACCCCCATGCCCTATGTTAGGTTGATTTTGTTTCTTTATCGAGTCACGAATCATTTTGTATTTTTGCGTGATATTGGATTGCATTCCTTCCTGGTGTGTGCAGGACCTCAAGAATCTAGATCACCACCATGTAGAACGTTGAGGAAAACAGGAGGTGCCACTAAGTGTGCGTTTAGTTCGCTAGATATCGCTGGGGATAGGGCCATCCCATCTAGTCAGCTGTTTAGTTGAAGGACGACGAAGGTAGATGAGATTACCGTCGAGAAGAATATTCCTTTAATATGCTGGATGAATGGATTCAGGAAATTTTTCTGGATGAACTCATCCAATATTAGACGAGATGACGTGTCGTCTCCTCATTGGTTATTACATATTTAATTTTTCGTTTATAAATATTGAAATGATTTTTACTCCCAAATTATTTATCCAATTTATGATCTAATTACGTCATTTTATTGATTATAATTTTATCTATAAAATAAGATCTCATATGATTATATTTTTGTTAAAAATATATTTGACAAGTGTGTCCCACTAAATTTAAGCTTATCTCATCTAAGCTATATATATCTAACCAAATAAAAAATCGTCTCGTCCTATCCATCCAACCAAATACCTCAAATATAGCATCTCATCCCTAAATCCACGGATGGAATCATCCTATCCATCCTCACCACCAAACCAAACGGACCCTAATTGTTTGTAAGATTCAATCGAGCGGAAAATAAAACAGTTTTATGAAGGATTGGATGGCCTTGGTGAAATTGGCATGAATTGCATGCTTAATTGTAGGGAACTATGACCGTTATATATTGATAGATGCAGGGGTCATGTTCCCAGAGTACGTATTCTGTCTCGTTAGCTTAATTGCTACTGTTTACATTACTGTTTGATTCTGAATTTGGTGTGCAAAAGATTATCCCAGACACCACATTCATTAAAAAAATGGAGTCGCAAAATTGGAGGAGTTAGGCTATTCACAATGTGAGTTTTATGGGGTATTTTATGGTATTAATTACCATATCACATCAGATTTTTTGCTGACATGACATTCAATTAATGAGGAAAGAGAAGAAGTAATGTCATCACCGTGACATGGTGCTAACCCGTTTCTAAGACGGATGAAATGAAATGAAACACCCATTGAAAGCCAAATCGTTTCATTAGAGAGAGATTATTTCATGAGAGCTAGTTGTATTTAATTACACTGGTTAGTCTAGGAAATAGTGAAATAAAACTCTCCATTGAGAGAGGGTATTTCATTCAGTTGTAAAGCTGATGTGGTATTCTAGAAAAAAGTGTTATGAAACCTACCTCTGTAAATAGCCCCGCATGAGTGTGTTGCCATGGGTAAATGATTCTTCTGTATGTAGTTCTGTCACTCAAACGTATCATTCGTCATGCTGACTTATCTACAGATCATATGCAACCGGAAATCATGTACAAGTATTTGACCCAAAGCTTTTGAGAACAACTTGTCAAATCTCAGATTTAGAAGGAATCTGAATGGGAATAGATATCTTGTTTGGATAGATCTGAAAAAAAATTACCAGATAAAAAAGATTCTATGCTTTGGACTTTGACAAAGAAAGATACTTTCAGTGTGAAATCCTTTTACACTGCTTCGAAGCTCCAGAATATTTGCAAAACCAAGGATGACATTTGGTTTCTGAAAATCCCTTTGAAAGTCAATTTTTTTTTTTTTGTGGCTCGCAAGGAATAACAGATTTTTGACTAAAGATAACTTGGTAAAGAGAGGCTGGAAAGGAAACAATGTAAGCCGCTATTTTTGTGGGAAGGATGAATCAATATAACATTTGTTTTTTGATTGTGTCGTTGACATGTTTGTTTGGAGAATGATTAAAGTTTGTTTTGATATTGATCCTTTATGAGCCTTGACCACTTGTGGCAACATTGGTTCCGTAAACTAGATAAAAATGGAAAAAAAGCAGTTGGAGTGGGTGTGACGGCTTTGTTCTGGAGTCTCCGAAAGACAAGAAACGATGCTTGTTTCAGAAATAAACTTCTAGATGATCCTCTTGAGTTAGTAAGCTTGATCTATTTTTAGATATCTGGGCACTAGGGGTGCACCTGCCCGAGCGAGTAGCAAGTGTAGGGTCGTTCCTAGCATTCTAGGGGCCCTAGGTGAAAAAAAAATAGGGGCCCTTCGATCTATTTTCAGTGGGTGGACGAATCGTATGGGTAGACGTACAAGGGTATTAGCGACGGACAACGCCGCGGTAGGTGAGCATCGGTAAATCGACAACGCCACATCCTACCATGTTGTCAGTCGGATTACTCACATGACTTACCGCGAGGGCATAACCATCATCGCTAGTGCTTTAGGCTTCAGTGGAGTAGCTGAGGCGATGAAAGTCTTGCTCGTCCATTGTTCGTTGCCCATTGTGGCGTTGCCATAGAGGGAGTCGTGCAATCGTGAGCCAACAAATAGGGGATTTAGGTGTCCGAGGGAGCAAGTAAGGATTTTGGGCGATATCACGGGTGAACAAGAGTCAATGCGTGGCTGCCTAGCTGGCTTGTATTTGCCCATGCTGAACTGCTAGCGTGCTACATTGGAGTATTGGATTAGGGCGATATCGTGCTAGGTAAAGTTCCATTTTGTAGATTTTTTTTGCTGCATGCTAGGCCATTTTTAGGTTGTGGACTATGGTGTAGAAAATATAAAATATTAATTTATATACACATATATAAATTGGGGGCCTCTAGTTTTTCTGGGCCTTAGGCGGTCACCCTCTCAGCTTGGCCCATGAACGGCCCCGAGCAAGTGAAGTCTTCCCAAGAAGGAATGGATGGAACCTGTCAAGATCTTAACTATGTGGGTGATTAGTAAAAATGGCTGAAGTTGGCTACCGGCGCTGGTTGCAAGATAACCTCGGTTTTGCGGTTATCTTTTGGTTTACGCTATTTTTGTGTGCTTTTGTGATCTGCGATACTCGTAAAAACTTCTAATGTTTCTCTCTTACTCAAAAAAAAAGTATTTGACCCAAACTAGGATTATTATGTAGGAAATTTAGTGCATGCTTTATCTCAGAGATCATCCGAGTGTTATGCTGCTCATCCATGATGTGAATAATCCGAGTGTTTATCTGTTTTCCTAAGAACACGGCAAAAATGTGGCTAACGGGGTTGAGTTTATTCGAATAAATGTGGTGTCAAGTATCAACCCAATGCCATATGGCATGGTATCCTAGCTTATGCAGAAATCATGCACTATATATCACTATTTGGTAAGCAATTAAGATCTTCTAAGATGAAGGAACTAGTCGTGATCTTGTATTGAGGAAAGGGGTAGGGGAGAGCCATTGCATGTTGTAAATTTTAATTAACAGCGGTCAAATTTGCAAAAAGTGAGGAGGGAAAAAGGAAAAGCTAATTTGGAGGACATAATCTTGTTCTTGTATCGGAGCTAACGTTCTCTAAATTTCAAATTCAGTAAATATAAACCAGTAACAAGAAGATTTCTTCGTCTAAACTTTTATCGGGGGAGCATAGTTATTAAGGTGGCGAGGTGAGTCAAGACACCCGACTACCATTTTATCTTTTAGCAGTAGGCGTAACCTTATGAAATGAAAGAGTATATAGTTAAATTTGCACTAGCACATTTAAAACCTAGTTTAACAACCAATCTATATAAGTATCCATTTAAAGGCCACTAGGTTCTTTTTCCTCTCTTAAAACCCTAACCTTAGTAGACTAAGGGTCTGTTTGTTTCAGCTTCAAGCAGTTAGAGATTCTCAGTAGTTAGTTAGTCTGAGTAGCTGGTGTTTTTCGGTTTCTGAATTGTAGTTTATTTCTAGATTCTATAGCTACTGATTCTCACAATCTGAATTTAGAATATAGACCGTTTATTTCTACATCAAATTCTAGAAGTAGCTGTAGCTATCAGAAACTGAAAAAAACATGCCCTACTACGCTCCCACAACAGCTGCCACCACCTCTCTTAATAACATCTGCATTAAGTATCCCATCAAGTAATCATGCTGATTTTTAGTTCAATTTTCATATTCATCAAGTCTGTGCAATGGTTCCTAGCATTATGTGCCAGTATAAGATGTATTGACACTGTAATTACTTTGTTACACAGAGAACCTTCATGTGGTCTCAACAAGAACAAGTGATGATGCAACCACAAGATCTAACGGTGAAGCATTCTTCTCCTCAGACTACTTGCATCAGCTTAAAACACTAGAGCAGTTTTGGGAGTCATTCAAATCCCCTAGAGCTGTAAAAATTGCAAGAATCGTCAATGGTTCAGCTCAAGGGAGGATCAGCATAATGGGCAAGGAGGACTCTAGCAATTCATCTCCAGCTCCAGTTAAATCTTCGAAAAAAGAACAAGTGGAAGCCTGAGGAAATTAAGAGTTTAATTCAGACCCGTCGTGATATTAATGAGAAATTTCGAGAGATTTAAGAATTTGCCAGTTTCAAGAAGTGATTTTACAATTTTGTCATCCAGACCTATTGTCATTGACTCAATGAGCCTACATGTCAGTCTAGCATCATAATCAAAATGCACATCTTGAGATTGACAAATTATCAATTTTTTCTCAGTCATACACCAGCGCAGTACAAATCTCTATGGACATCACTGGTTCAGAAATATGATGTAGATCATGGGCATGCCGTTTGTAGTTTTGGCAATAATTGGCATCAATTCAGCTTCTTTTTTTTTTCCTTCTCATGATATTTATTGCTAAATGAACTCGGAGGCTTATATATATATATATATATATATATATATATATATATATATATATATATATATATATCCAGAGAATAGCGTGCCATGTCTCATTCCATGAGAATGAGGCCCTTGGAATGTCTAAGTTGTAAAGAGCACCTTCAAGAAATGTGTAAAGCTCACTCTCAATATTATCGTACAGAGAGTCTTTCTAATAAAATTTATTTTCAATTTTTTCTTACTCTTTAGACTTAGACTCTGAGTATTTTGTTTCATATATTTTACTATGATACTCTTATATCACTGATGGGTAGATCTTGTTTATTAAATCTTTCATTTTTTTATATCTAGTATCACTAATGGGTAGGACCGGAGTAGATAGGTAATGTGAGTCATTTTTTAAAAGTAGGGAGGATATAGAAATATTTTAAGGTCCTCTAAAAATCTTCCAATAAATAATGTATTCTAAAATGTCCTAGGTAAAATGGTTCTTTGAAACAACTATCCTCTCTTGCATAAACTAAAATTTAATCATTCTACTTAAATAATTTCACAGAATGTAATTCATTGGATAACCACTTTTATGAAAAAAAATCAGAATTCAGAATCAACAGAATCTGGCCCAGAATTTGGAGACAAGCCAAACTTACCCTTATTCGTTTCACTAGCAATGACCATCCCTATCATTTACAATTCCCTCCTCTAATTTCCTTTGCTTCTTCCCCATTCCGCACCCCTACCTCTAAACCAGTAACCCTTCTCTCCCAAGATTGCAATTCTTTCTGCAGCAGCTAAGGAAGGCAAGAGCGCCATGGCCTCGCCGGGCGCCGGTTACAGCTTCACCGGCAGGCCGTAGTTGTGGAATGCCCGGATCACGCCAACGCGGCTGCCAGTGAGCATGACCATGTTCCAGGCAGCGGCCGCCACCTTGGACTGGTGGCAGTCATCTATCCTGGCACAGTTGATGTCCTCCGGCCACATCGCCGACACCCTCATGCCCTCGGCAAAGAACCACGTCCCGAACGAGCAGCACTCCCGGTCGTGGCACTGGCATAGCGTCGTCGGGGCGTCCGCTTTTACTGATCGGTGCATCCTCGTCCACGGTGCCACCGCGGTCACGCCTTCGGAGAAGAATACCTCGCAGGAGCGTACTCGCCTCCTCCCCTTGCCATCAAAGTCCCAGATGCAGACGTTGGAGTCCATGCTTGCCGATACCAGGTACCTGCCATCCGATGTCAGAGACGGAGGCAGCAATGCCTTGGAGCTTCGTTGTCCTGCACCAGTGATCCAAACACGATCAAACATGTTCCGTTTTAAATCCAAAAAACGATAAAATTTCAAGTGAATGTCGTTAAAAAGAAGGGGACGATACTGAGACTGGTGAAAGACCGAAAGTGATTTGGAGTCTTTTTGATGATGCCATGGCCTTCAGAGACTCGAATTTTGGAGTCTGCCGATGTGATTATGATCCTAGAAGGATCATCTTCAGAAAACTGCGAGGTGTTAACCAAACGGCTATCAATTTAGCTAGAAATGGCATATCTCGGAAAGAAGATTTGATCATATACCCACTATTTAAATGAAAATTGAGAATTTATTTTCCATAATCCACATCTCACTGACACGTATGGTCCTCTCATATCAATGACATATAAACCAAAAGGGTAAATCTTTAATTTTCATCTAAATGGAGGATACACGATCAATTTTTGTACCTCGGAATGGAATACATGGATCAACCAAAGCAACTAACCTGCACACTGGTAACCTTGTTTGCAGCAGACTTCTTTTTCTTCTTTACACGCATTACTCTGTTCAATTCGATGTTTTTACCTAACCAGAAAAGAATGCACAATGCTTAGTTGATAAAAAAACACTCCCTCGTCACAAACATGAACAAAATCTGAAGGAACAACAAAATAAAGTGCAATAGTATGTACCAGAATGATCATAAAAGCGTGTCCCTGTAACCGAACCGACAACGAAACCCTGGCATTAGTAAAATGTGTATGGATTAGCACCCAGTTAGTACAAAATAAGCTTCGGTAACATTTCGACGAGATATGAACCTTTCCATCTGGTCTGTAACTTATCGCGGTTATGACATCCCTGGTATCATCCCAATCGATTACTCGCTTCTCTAAAACATCCCAAACACGGACTTTACCATCTATTGAGCCACTGATGAAGTACCTTTCATCAACCGGATTGAACTGAACACATGTAACTGTCGATAGGAAATGAAATCAGGCCACTATCATAAATCTTTATACGGGAAAATACGAAGAACATCAGAAAACCCTTCTACAGAAAGGATAGAAACTAGAAATGAACAATTTGTGGGTCAGGTACTATAAGGATGTTTGCACACACCATAATCTCCATGTCTGAATACTGCTTGGCAGCCATCGCAACCAACTCTCCACATGCGTATTGTATTATCTTTCGATGAAGTCAAGAGAAACTGCAGGAAAAACAGCACAACTAAATCCGTAGCATACAAAGACTACAAGTCTACAACTATCACAGTTTGCATGTCAATTAATGTCACAATGACCAACTTAGGATGTATTTGTTTCAGCTTGGGATTATAGTAATATAACTTATTTTCATAAGCTAAAACAAACAAGACAACTTATTATGCCAACTTATTATAATCCAGAATATCGATTATAACAATCCAATAAGCTGATGTAAAACAACTTTTTTTCTATAAACAGGATTAGTACAATCCCAACCTGAAACAAACATGACCTTAGTTAATGAGACCAAGAGAAAAACTTACGTCTGACTTTGACCATGCCATATCCAGGACATCACTTGTGTGGCCATGAAATTCATGCAGAGGTGTCTCTGAAATCCTGAAAACCTTCTTTGGTATTACTGCAAGGGATCGGTTTTGGCCTTTTCCCAGCTTGTTCTTCACACCCTTACTTCTGTTCATGTGTACAAGAGGAGTATCTGTATCTCTGCCATACAGACTGGGTGAAGATTCTATCTCTGTTATCTGCCAAATGCGTACGGCACAGTCCTCACCACCGCTGGCTAAATACCACCCGGATGAACTAACCTTCATGACACTTATCAAACCCTCGTGGGCTTGGATTTCTTGACACATGTAGACAGCTGAGAACTCCATCCATTTCTTGTTCCGCTGATGAACTTTTGTTGTGGACAATGTACTTGATGAATTCAAGCTCCTTGCATCAACATGATCCAGAGAAATTCTGGCAGCTGGATGTTTCTTTCTTGTGAAGCTTCCCCACAAGATCTTGAATTCACATTGCTTAGGAGTACGGCAGGCTGCATTTGTGCTGCCTCTAGCACGACTGCAACCGAAGCCATTTCGTAAGAATTTTTGAACAAGGCGAGAGAATCTAAGCACAACATCAGGCTCATTTGAAGTTGATGTTTTATCTGATCCAGCCTCCTCCTCAAGAATGCCACCTGTAAGATCATTGTGCTGGCCTTGATGAGCTATAAATCTCCTTCTGTTATCCACATCCCTTGTGCTACTAATTCTCTCCTCCAGATCATGAAATGAGCATTCTGTTGTGATTTCTCGATGCCATTGATCGAGAATTGTAACTGAACCAGTAGAAACAGATTCGAGGAAGCCCATTGCCTCCAGGAATCTGTGTCTCCTTTCCTTGACACTAATTGGTTCACTTGCCCACAGCTCATACCCACACCCAGCTTCACCTGTGCTGCAACCAACTGATAGTGAGGCCGCCATTGGGCTTGATCTGACATCGCCGCAAGCATCGAAGAAGACGTCATCTTCTCCATCAGAATCTAATCTTGGTATGTTAGTAAGTTTATTAGTGACATTCATCTTTTACCTATCACTAAAGATTAGTCACTAAAGGCTGTTTTTGTGGTAGTGCCAGGAGCTATATGCTTTGGTGTCTTCAAGAATTCCGAGTTATCCGATGCAGATGAAACTGCCAACAAGAATACAGAGAAGAACAGATTAGCCAATTAACCAGTATCCAATTATGTCTAGAGCTGATGAAGTATTAAACCAAATGGCTGCTTGATAAAAAGAATCGACAAGTACAATGGAGAAGAGGTGAGAAGAGCACAAAAAGAGCCCAGTTTTCTGAAGCCTTGCACTTTACTGCTCCTACCAAAATTAAAGAGCTTGGTGTCTGTTGCTTCTAGCTAGAATTTTATCCGGGGGGAAGCAAACAAGAGTTACAGTGTACCCACTCACAGCTCAATGACAAAATCCAAGAGAACAAACCCAAACGAGGCATAAAGAGAAAACCAAAGATTGCAGCTACAAGTTAGCAGATGTCATCTCCAGCAACAAAGCGCATCAATCCATACCCCATGATAATCAGTGAGTCATATTTATATTTAAGAGATATGTAAGAAGTTTATACTATCCTCTTTAGGATAGATGATTGTAGACTCGGAAATAATGAGTAATCAAGTCTGAGAGTACTATGAAAACTTTGAAGGTAGAAAGTATTTTTTTATAAATACTAAATTATTGTATTTATAACAAATTTTAAACTGAAAAACTTTTTAACTTCAGAGACAGAGGGAACTAAATAATCCCTAACCAATAGGCTTACAAAGCATAACAGTGTCTATACAAGTTTTTTTAAATAAGATTTTTATTCTCAATTTCAAAAATAGGTCGGATTTTTAAAAATGATAGAACTAGACCCTGATGGTTGCTGGTCTGTCAATTCCACTCTTGTCGATGGACCAATGGTCGATAGAAGGCCAACGCATGTCCTGCAGACGCCAGCTGCTATGGCCATGCTGGCCGCCTTCCGTCGCCTTGGTGAGATCTCACCACAATACTAGCATTGATGGGCGCGAGGGGTAGTAAAAAAGAGCAACCTTTTTTCTCCCTGTACGGCGTCGGATGGAGGAAACCCATTAATGCAGTGATACAACCCAACCAAAGAAAGCGCGGGCCGAAAAGATTGATTTTTTTTACGACCGTGACACATTCACCCCTGGAAATCCCCATAGCTTTCTACTGCAGTTCTGAAGATACACCAAGCCAAGTAGAAATTCTCAAGGATGAATTTTCCAACAAGCAGAGTATTGTCCCATGTTCCATCCAAACCAAACCCTCGTCCCATGGGCGAAATAAAGTTGGATCTTCCATCATCCTCTCCACACCATGCCCCGCAAGAAGAAAGCAAAACCAGAAAAAGAAACAAAATTCAAAGCAAGAGAAGACAAAGAACCACAACCCCAAATCAGCTGCAAAGATCAATTGCTCACCAGCGACGGCATGATTTCACATCGCCGGGCTGTCGCGCCATCCTTCGGCAATCTCGGAATCACCCCTCCTCTGGTAGCTTGTGGGTGGTTTGGGACTCAAGAGAGGGTAGAGCTAGACGATGGTGATCGGTGGGGGTCACTTGTTGGTTCTTGGTGTTGGCTGCCGACCACCACAGCCCTGCAGCGGCAGCGACCTCGCACCTCTGATGATGTTGCTACTAAAAAATCATGTGTCCCTCATTAGGCCGGTATTCCATATCCCGTGGGCCAAGAGGGCTATTCCACCATGGTTTCACCGTCACTAACATGTGGGGAGTTGGGGGGTTTCTTCCACGTGGATGTGTGCTTGCTCACTCTTGTGATGTTCGGCCAGAGCCGTATGCATGCAAGGAAGGTGTACTTCCATGCACCACAACATATGCAACATGTGATGGAGATATGTTGTCACTGGCATGTGGGCCAGGCATTTGTGTGACGTCCCTCTAATGATTGAGCCTGGAGTCCATTTTTTTAGTAGGGTTAACATGGCAAGTTTGTTTACATTCCACTTAAGCTACTAGAAATCACATATTATTGGTAAGGTCGAGGAAAGAATTTACCATATCTAGTCTAAAGGTGGCGTGGTGAACGGTTTACCTTTCCAAGCAACCACTTCTATTGATCACGAATGCTCATGACCCCATCTTGGATGAACACCTCATAGCCATTCTCGTAGCCCTATGAGGGTGTGGTGTTCTCCATTCTTGCAGACGAACAATATTGACCCACATCCTTCAATCTCCACCAATGAACAATCACTGAATTTCACCTTCCTCGGGATGCTAGTGTTGAGCTCGAAGATGTTGTGGGAGCTTGTCATGTGATTGGTGGCACTTGTGCTCATGTACCACAAGAAATTGTTTCACTTGATGTTGCCATCAAACTACAATAGTAACCTTTCTTCCACAAGATGAAGTGTCAACTCGTTATGCAAATCGATGAGCAGACACCCAAGTCTAGGTTGTTTTTGGAGTCAACATAGTAAGTAGTTTCAAATGTCCCCACCAAAAACAGTGGCGTCGGCTTATCGTTGTCATCTTGTGCTAGATGGGCCTCGGCCTGCTTCGACAATCCCTAGGCCAATGACCAAGTTTGCCACAACTATGACTCCAACGCGCACCATCCTGATGGCATCCTAAGCATCATTCATCTCCTTAACAACGAGTGTCGAAATCATCTCGGACGACATGGTATGAAGTATCACCTCAAACACAGGGGCGGAGCCAAGATATTGGCTGCGGGTTCCCAGGAACCCGGGTGGGAAAAAAATTTAGTTATTAGTAGCAATTTTTTACCTTTTGTGCACCCCCTTGAACGCAATATGGTGTACCGCTTAAAGTGGTGCACCCCCTTCAGCTTTTCTCTAGCTCCGCCACTGCTCAAACATAATTTGATCCTCTTGGAACCCAACATCACCAATGTCAATGGCATCCTAGAGTCCTCTTGCCTAGAGCATAACACACATGAGAAGCGCCCAATTATTTTAGTTTGTCTTCATGAGCATCGAGTATGACGTCAATCCCCTAACTTCCTTCTATTAGGAATATTATATATGGTAGCTCTTGATAGAATTATGCCCAAGAGAATTCTAGGGTAACCGGAAGTTTCATGGCAGTCCCAGTTTTAAGTTTCTAGAGGAACTGGAAGTTTCGGGTATGACCTGGAAGTTCTAGGTTCTGGACGAACCAGAAGTTCCAGTTGGATCGGAAGTTCTAGGTCAAAATAAATTAGGAACAGGGAGATTATTTCCGAAAGTTTCGAGTCTTTTGGCCAAAAGTTCCGAACCAGAAGAAACAGATTAGATCTATTGGGCTTTAATATAGATTAAAAGCCCATGAGTGGGCACTATATAAGGAGAGGAGGGGCTGGCATGAAAGGTTGTTGTTGCTATTGTTTCCTAACCCTGGCCGCCACCTCTCCTCTCTCCTCGGTCTCAATCGTTGAGATCGTTTCTCCTCGGATCTCGTGAGCAATGCTAGCACGCCAGTGCAAGGTGATCTCGTTCATGTACATGTGGATACCGTGGAGGCACTGCTCGAATAGCGGTGTTTTTCTTCTCCCCAAGGAGATAACCGGATTGCGTCGACTTGATCGTTGACGAACAGATGGAACAAAGCAGAGCCAAGCGAGGATGTGCTACCGCAACTTCTTCTGCTGCACTAGCGCATCTCGCGTTAGAAGGTAACGATCTATAATTCAATTACACGCATGGTTCCTAAGCTAAGGGGGTAAAATTTTGAATTTAGCGATAGCGTAGCCTCCCCATATCCCAACAGCTCTATGTTTGGATAGTAGATTACTTTCCTTATTGTTGCTCTTCATACTTCAACATTCCTTTTGTACTTCCTCTCTATGTGTATATATATCGGGCCTTTAGCCTTGAGATTAATACAAGTCATATTCACAAAACCTTCATCGTCCGCTACACGACCATCTGGCAGCCACCACCATCATGGTGCCATGTTCTGCATGGTAAGGAGCATCCATGACACCCTTGAGGAGTCTTGAAGACATGATCGACTAGCATCAACATCGCTCTAATACTAATTGTCGGCATTCCCCCTGTATCTCAATACAATCACGAAGAACACAAGATTTGCAAAGTACAAAATGTATTGTGTTGGCCCTATTGATATAGTTGTTTCAACTTTTATTGTGTTGGCCCTATTGATATGGTAGGAAATAAAGGAATTACAATAGGTATATAATAAATCCTACTAGGAAGCCTTCTCCTAATTTTACTAGACTCATATTACTATTTGCACATGATTGGTAGCAATTATGTCTTAATTTGCCTTCACATCACAACAGAGCTGATGCAGAGCGCCACAGAAGCTCATAGACACACTTTATCCCTTCCATGCTAATGTTTTTTTCTTATTTATCAATCATTTTCTCGATCGCTCAATTTTCATATACTAATGTTTTTTTTCTTAAATCAGAATTAAAAATTTGTGCTTGCTGAATCCTTGTGAATATGGATTACAAAAATCACAATATAGAGACACATAAAGATACACTAGTAAAATGATCGTGCTTTGCAATGGAGGCAAACATACAAAAAAATCCTACAAAACTAATATCATATTGATACCACAAAAGCAAAATTACATAAACTATCTGAATTATATCGTATCACACTGCTAATTGCACAATCAAGTTGCACGAAAGAAGCATCAAAAGTAATCAAATCATCGAATGAATGAAGATTTGACTTCTGATATGTGAGAAACCCTCACCGCTTGTTTTACTGTTCAAGGGAAACCATCCAGAATAAATCCCGATTCGCCCTGCTCCTCTGTTCTTAAGACGTTTAGACAAAAGATTGTTGATAATTTCGTGAGATACCAGTTTCCCCTGATTAACAATTTCAGCATGCTGCCAAAAAGGAGCACTATATCATATAATGCACATGTCAGGATATAAAAGAAGAAAAAGGGCAAGCAGGGCACATCAATAGGTCAGGATACATAAGGCAAAAAAGTGAACCCTTGCTACACATTGATGAGATAATGAGATAGGCAGTCACATGCATGATGTCGATCAATTAAAAATGAACTATGCATTAATGGTCAATGGTCATTAAATGGCTTAGCTGAAGTCCAAAAGAAGTATTGCATTAAAATAGCTCACTCTTACAGCCTACCCACAACTAGAAGTAAAACAAAAAGTTTTTTAATCAATAGTTGCACACTTACACTTCTCCAATCAGATTAAATTTTACAAGCAGCAACATGTGCAATTGGCAGAAATTTATTCTCTTTAGTCAGCATCAAACCTAGAGATATAATATATGCTATTAGCAAACTTACTCCAACCTAGTACAACTCTAAACAAGCATAGCATCTTGATGTACATGAATTGCATAATAATTTCCATGCTCGTGACATTTTCATTGTCAAACTATGTGAAGTCAACTCTATAAAGCCCCCCAACCCCAACATTTTCATCCTATTATGAGCTGAGGTCTGCAATTAACGCAAATTGGATCACAGTATCACACTGAAATGATAAGCTCCAGCCAACTCGAGTTTAAGCAGTCACAGACTCACAGGTTAGATCCATAACCAATTTCACAACACCTCAATGTTCAATAGAATCAGAAATTCTTGTCCCGGATCTGCTGATTAGTATGCCTCACCTCACCAATTCCCATGAAAGTGCGCACGACAAGGAGAAATGGCAAGCCTAGCTTCATCGCAACCAGAGTAAAAGCTGTGGCAATGAACCACCATATGACACCAAAACCAAGAGCAGTCCTCCCCCCAACTGTATCTGCCCAAATGCCCCCAGCTATCTGCAATGGGAATGCAATAACGCATCAAGATCATGGGGACCAAAGACTGCTCTTCCATGAATACTGGACCAGATTTCCTCCATGATTAATGGTCAATCTTGCATACAACATACGGACCTGTGTCAGTAGGTAGCCCCAGAAGAAAGAGGACTGAATGAGGCCAACAGTTTGCAGGTTCCAGCTGAACTCTGCAGACATGGGCAAAATAGCAATGCTCATGTTTACCTGCAAATGGTGAAAAATATAACTCTCCCCAGTAAGATGGAACTGCAAATATATGATAACACTTGTAATCAGTAGTTGACTCATTTCTAACTGTTGGATTGGAGCAAGAACTGAAGAATGTGCATCGTGTAATTAGGAATATGCTCATTTCTAACGGTTGAACCTGAACAAGTGCACACATTGCAATTAGGGAAATTGGCTCGCTTGGACATCTTAGTATCTTACTATCAGGTGGAAATGGAATAGTAGGGGGGAGAATCTAGGTTAACCAGGGCGCTAGCAAGTTAGCAATGAGATCGTTGGCTACAGCGGGGAGGAGGGGAATTCTTACGCGGTCCATGTTGCAGAGGAGGAAGGCGGAGAAGCAGAGGAAGACGGTGAGGCAGCGCTTGGGAAACTGCCCGTGCTCCTCCTCGTCCCCCGCCGCGCCGTCCTGCGTCGACCCGGAAAGAAGCAGCGCCCGGCCGCCCCTCCGCCGTGGCGCGCGTCGCCCCGCCCCTTCCGCCACGACGAGGTGTCCGACCGGACGTCGGTCCCTCGGAGCGCCCGCCTCCGAAAGATCCTAACGACGCCTCCCCGGGACTAGCTCAAATCAACTGCTAACGTGGATAATTTAACTATTTGTCATTCTTAATATGTGTTAATTAATGGACTACATGTCCCACATGTGGCATTTTTGTTGTCACTCACATGTTAAAAGTGACAAATAATTAAATCTCCCGCTCAACGTTGTTTCTTTGAGCAGTAATTTAAGCCGGGAAAATTGATTATATAGTCTCTCATTAGTGATTTAAGATATATCTTTCTCTAGATATAAATTAATTATATAATTTTTCTAGTCTTTTTATTTTAGAAAATACCCTTTTTACATTTTAAACTATATTTTATGTATTTTATACAAATTGAAGCGAAAATAAAATTGAAAGTTATTTTTTCTAGATACATGGAAAAAAGGCTAGTATAAAGAAAAATAGCTTAAGCCAATAATTATGTGTATATGAGAGTATTTTAGTCATTTTGGAATGATGAATACATAAATAATCTATTTTAAAAGATAGAAAATAATATTTTCTAGAGTAAAAAGACTAAAGAAACGTATATAATCAATCTACATCTAGAGAAGGATATATCTTAAATTTTAAATTAATGGGACGGTATATCTTGGATTTCCCATTTAACCTGGTACATGCCAATCGAGTCAACGGGGCGCGTCGGCTTGGACTGCTTTTCGATATGATCTCTGACCACCAGAATTCAGAGAGGGAGAGAGTGAGATATGATAGAGTGATCTCAGCTTAATCCTGGCGCTTCCCCGTCCCATGTGTGATTTATCTCTTTTAAACAAGGTTTGTTTTGTAAAAGTTTTTAACAGATTTGTGATATATCATGCATATATAACGATTGATAAAAGATAATGGAGGGATGAAATGCAAAAATAACTGCATTGCAGGGATAATAATCTTATGGTATTGTTTCAATCCGCTTTGATTCCTCCTATAGTTACTTTTAAAGAGTGGTTTCTATTGTAAATGTTAGGATATCTATGCATCTCTTTCTCTCCGATCTGATCTTACTATAGATAGATACGTGTCTCTCTCGATCTCTTGATCTTGTTGGTTGATTCATGGGTTAGTTGCCTTAGCTTGGTCGTCCTCGGCTCCAATGGCGTTGTGCTGCCGCGACGGGCCGGACGGCGGGATGGGGCCCCTGGGCAGGAACCCTAAGAAGTTGTTGGAGGCGGAGCTGCCTCTGTCCAAGGGTTTGCCTTTGAACGGCTGCATGCCGCCTCTCGACGCCTCGCAGCTCGATGCCACAACGAGAAGCGTCATTACTACCACCAGCCACCACCAGCTCCTCCTGCTTCTTGTCTGTGAGCAGCCGGCCATGGAGAAGACGACGACGACGACCTCCTCCTCCGATCCACCACCACTGCACCACCACCACCAGCAGCAGCAGCTAGAGGTCAGCTCGGAGTTAGAGAGGAAGAAGTGGAGGAGGTCGACCTAGCTAGCTGTGGGTGTGAGCAAACAAATTGTGAGTGCAAATATATATATATGGGTTAGGGAGGGAGCTGAGCTCGAGGGGGGCAGAGTGCAGAGAGAAGTGCAAGAACGAGACACTGGAAAAGGGGTGGTTAAGTTGATATAGTAACCTAGCTTGCATATATAGTCCTAGCATTGGCATGCATGTCATGGAGTTGTTCAAACTTCAAAGTCCATGGGGGAGAGGAAACAAGGGGAGCATGTCGATCTTGCTAGCAAGTTAGGCATTCTAGATCTGTTCTTATTAAAATAACTCTGCTCACGAACTTTCCATGACGTACAAGAGGAAAGGTACCATGAGGGAAAATGAGTGAATGGGATTTAATTTCTTTATCTGTTTCTAGAAATGGTATCGTACCCATGTTATGTAACGTTGAATAAAAAACAATTATAAAATAATATAATTATGAAACAGAAGTAGTCGGCGGCGAGCTAGAGTTGTGAGGACGGTTCGAGACGAAGGCGGCGATGGCGATCCGGTGGTCGGGATCCAGTCCGAGCGATGGCTGGGGAGGGGGAGAGGATGACAGACCCGATGGAGTCGACAGTGAGGACGAATGCGGCTCCCGGCGATGAGAGCGGGCGGCGACGAAGCAAAAACGCATGATGTAAGCTTAGGTTTGCGAGGTTAGGGCTGAAATTGATGATGAGATTCGGCCATGGACTCTAAATTTTATAGGGAGACGCTAGAGAAGGGAAAGGACGGGTATGGAAGAGGATTTTAAGGCTTCTAAAAATAATATTGTGTCATGAATACATTTTCCATTTATTTATATTTCTATATAAAACTAATCAGATTTCCATATATTTTTTTTTGAGAAAAGAAAGGGGGTATAACCCTTTCCTGTTTCCATTAAAGAAACCACAGTGAAGGACAAACGCAAATACAACCGAGTATTCAGACAAAAGCAGCGGCAAGATCACAGCCTGTGACAGCCAAAAATACCAAGTCTACTTATTACAGCACCAAAGGTCCGAAACATGAAAAGACAATCATCTGCTCCTGCCTACCCAGAACCAAAATGTCAAGCTAAACAGAGACACAGGACAACCCACAGGGGTACCAAAACCATCAATCACTGATCAGGTTTCTTGCGAGATTCCAACCGCCCTTAGCGAAGATCTCCTTTACCACCTGCTCGATTAGTCGTACACCCAGCTCCAGCTTTCTTCCCCTTTCCTCCGACCTCTGTAGTATGGACCACGACGAAATCCAGAAGCATATAAGATTAGCCAGCTCAATTGGATCATTTATACTTTTATTTCTGAAGAATACGTCATTTCTGACTTTCCATATACTCCACAAGATTGCCGCAACCCCAACACCAGCCATTTTCCTATCATTCCTCTTAAGTCTCCGAAACCAGTTTTGCCAGAGATGTTCCATATTTGCAAAAGGGCCAATGTTAAAACACATCTTCATCAGGCCCCAGATAAATCTAGACAGCACACAGTCAAAAAACAAATGTTGCACTGTTTCAGGTCTGCTACAGAAGGGGCAATTTGTATCTTTCCCATGCCAACCTCTTTTGACTAAGTTCATCCTAGTGAGAATCTTGTCTCTTTTTGCCAGCCAAAGAAAGATTTTAATTTTCAGGGGGATCTTCAGATCCCAGACCTCATCTACCCCTCTAGCCACTTCTTGCATTTTCAAAGCGGTATAAAACGATCTCACATCAAACACCCCTGTTTTGGTCAAAGCCCATTTAACACCGTCCTTTTCATCATTCAGTTTAACTTTTCCACACAATTTCTTGAGCTTATTCCACTCCTGCAGCTTATCACCCACCAAAGTTCTCCTAAACTTAATGTTGCTCATATCATCTTTCAGGGCACAAGCCACTGTCACATTTTTTGAGAGAGTAACGTTGTACAGGGATGGGAATTGCTCAGATAATTTATTGTCCCTAACCCAAATATCTTCCCAGAATAAGGTACTTTCTCCATTCCCAACTATTTTTTTGCAAAACTGTTGATACAAAGGTTTGATCTTCATGAGAGCAGACCAAAACTGAGAGTCCCCCACCTTTGTTTTCTTTTGAGTCAAAAGCTTTTTATACAAATATTTTTTCCTCAATAATTTTTGCCACAACCCTTCTTCTGTTTCCAGCTTCCACAACCATTTGCCTAGAAGTGCTATATTCATAGTATGAAAATCTAAAACCCCCAACCACCACAGTCCTTAGGCATGCAAATCACAGGCCATTTAACCAGATGATATTTTTCACCCCTTGATCTTCCTGCCAAAGCATTCTTGATCTAAAGTAATCCATTTTTTTCCTAACACCAACTGGGAGCATGTAGAAAGATAACATGTACAGAGGTATACTACTAAGGCAGGAATTTATAAGAATAACTCTCCCACCAATGTCTAGTAATTTCCCCTGCCAGCCTCCCATTCTACTTTCAATTTTGTTTTCACAATTTTTCCAATCTGAATTCAAAAGTTTTTTCTTGTTTATGGGCAGGCCTAAGTACTTCATGGGTAAATCACCCATTTTGCAAGTCAAAACTTGACAATACATTCTAATTTTATCCTCTTCCATCCCCATGCAAAATACCTCACTTTTATCAAAGTTGATTTTCAAACCAGACATCTGCTCAAACAAGCACAGAATAAACTTGAGGTTTTTTGCATTGTTCAGATCATCATTAAGCAAAAAAATAGTGTCATCAGCATATTGTAAAATTGCAATCCCTTCCCCCAAACACTCACCTCCAAGTCCAGTGATAATACCATGCTCAACGGCCCTATCTATCAAAATGGCTAGGGCATCAGCAGCTAAGTCAAATAAGAGGGGGGAAAGAGGATCCCCTTGCCTAAGTCCTTGATGAGTTTTAAAGTAAGGACCTCTCTGATCATTCAATTTTACACTAACTCTGCCACCCATCACAATTCTCATAATCCAGTCATTCCACTTAGCAGGGAAGCCCTTAGACTCAAGCATTTGGAACAAGAAAGACCACTTAATCTTGTCATAAGCTTTTTCAAAATCAACTTTAAACAGAACCCCAGCCTTTTTTTCACATGTAATGAATTTAAGATTTCATGAAGGACCACCACACCATCAAGAATATATCTGTTTTTTATGAAAGCTGTTTGATTTTTAGAAATCACACCATCTACAACTTTTTCCAATCTATGCATCAGGACTTTAGTAACAATTTTAAAACTCACATTTAATAAGCATATAGGTCTAAAATTCTTAATAAGCTCAGCATTATTACCTTTTGGAACTAGAGTAATCACTCCAAAATTAAGTCTGTCTATATCATCTTTACAGATATAAAAATCCTCCATAATCCCAACTAGATCACCCTTAACAATATCCCAAAATTTTTTGTAAAATTCTACAGGGAAGCCATCAGGTCCAGGAGATTTATTGCTTTCCATACCAAAGACAGCATCTTTGATCTCATTCTCAGAAAAGGGTTTGATCAAATCATTTTTTTCACCATCAGTTAATTGAGCCATATTCCCTGTAAGGAGTTTAATATTTATTCTCTCCCTTTCCCCAAACAAGTTCTTATAATACTCAGACACATAAGAAAGCATTTCATTATGAGCAGTAATGATTTTATCACCATCCTTTAAGTAAGGGATAAAGTTTTTCCTTCTCCTCCCATTAGCTTTAGCATGAAAGTATTTAGTGTTGCTGTTTCCCTCCAGGATATCCTTAATTTTACTTCTCTGCCTCCATTTAATCTGATCTTCTATCATAATATTTCTCAATTGGAGTTCAAGATTTCTCCTCTCCATTCTTTCACTCCAAGTCATACCATGTTTTTCACAAGAAACATCAATATTATCTATTTTTTTAAGAATATCAGCTTTGCACTTCTTAAAAACACCTTCCCAATTCAGATTCCAACCTTTCAACTTTTTCCTCAGAGTCCCCAGATTTCTCTGCCAATTCTCAACAGAACTACCATGTTTACCCTTAAAGATCCAAGCATCTCTCACCACTTTGTGAATATCAGATCTACCCAACCAGCAATTCTCAAATTTAAAATGAGACTTTCTTACAGTGACCCCACCCATGTCAAGCAGTAAAGGGGAGTGATCAGAAAGTACTCTTTCTAAAGGATACACTCTAGCCAGGGGAAAGTTTTGTTCCCAATCCATGGAAATCAACACTCTGTCCAATTTTTCCAAGGTTGGTGCAATATGATTATTACTCCACGTATACATTTTCCCAGTCATTGTCAGTTCCCTCAGACTATGAGCATCAATTATGGCATTAAACAGAAAACTCCATTTGTTATAACCTCCAGGTTTATTTTTCTCTTTTTCCTTTCTAATGATATTAAAATCACCACCAAACACAGTTGGTCCCACACACTCATTGCACACATGTGAAAATTCAGTTAGGAATTCACTTTTATGATCTAAACCAGCAGCTCCATAGATGACAACCAAATTCCAAGTAAAATTTGTTTTCCTATCAGAGACAGTGGCTTTAACAAAGTAAGAACCAATCTCAGAGGAAACAATGTTAAACACATCAGCATTTATTCCTAAGAGAATTCCACCTGATTTCCCTTTAGCAGGGGACCAGATCCAAGAGAAATTTCTACCAGAACTTAAAGAGCTAAGCATTCTCTGGGAAAAATCTTGTTTCATGGTCTCCTGAATACCCACAAAGTCAAGCTTCAAGTTATTCATAACATCAGAGATATGTTTTGACTTCACAATACACCCCATGCCTCTAGCATTCCAGAAAAGCCCTTTCATTTATGTTTTTTTTCCTTCTAACCATTTTTTGTCTCACAGGTGTACCCTTAGTCATACTAAGGTTCCTGTTTTTCTTCTTTCCAAATTTTGGATTATCTTCCATAATAGGACATAATCCCAAAGACTCCATCTCATCCATAGTATCTCCATCCAAATATTCATCTGCAATAATATCCTTTTCCCCACCACTATCTTCAGATTTTTTAGTTTGATTGGCTATGAATAAAGCCACTCTAGCATGTTCAAGGGATTTAATCAAATCCACATTCTCATTAATTTGATCCATAGAACAGCCTAAAGATACTCCTATAGCCCCAGCCAAGTCATATAAAGAAACATTTTGCTCATGAATAAAAGATGGAAGGTGTGTACCTTTTCCAATAAATGCATTTTGAGCTTCTTTTCTGGATGTAGCCAATTCCAAAGCAGTTTTATCCTCCTTAGCCTTCAGTCTGCTACACCTTCTATGTTCCTCCTCCTCATGTTCAGTGTCTTTCACAGGGATAATTATACCCACTCGAGTTGCAAAGTCAACAGATTCTTGGGAATCAATATACTCTTCAGAGTCTGTGAGATGGATTTTGCCCCCATCTCTTCCAGACATGTGTTCTTCTGTCTCCACTTCAGCAGATGCTGAGAGGATTCCAGTGTCTTCAACAACAGCATTCTCAACATTCCCAGAATTCACAACATTTTCTATGTATTCATTTTTTTCCATGTCAACCAGCTCTTCAATCTGGAGCTTTTCAGCTAGGCCTTCATCAGATAAGTCTTGGTTTTCAGGATTATTATTTTCATTTGCCAATTGCAGTTCCTCATCACCTCCAGTGTTATGGGCAGTTACAGCAAAACTTGGGATAGAATCCCCAACACCATCAACTTTTTCAACCATTCTTTTTTTAGTCATGTTACCCCTAAAATCCTCAAAACCCTCCTGCTGATAATCCTGCATGATTCTTTTCCCCTTATCTTTAGAAGAGAACCAACCAATCTCCACTATTTCTTCCACAGAGTAAGTTACTTCATACAACAGCAGGTTTGGAGAGGTCAACACCAGGGACAAAGGCAACATGGTGGTATCCATCATACCAATTTTCAATCTCACAACATCACTTTTCCTAATATTATCCATATCAACATCCACAACAACCCCAATGTTTGACCCCACTTCACAAAGAGCATGAAAGTTTTTCATAATATCTGGGAGGCCACTCACAACAACCCAAACTACATGCAATTTGCCTGCAGCCATCGCCTCCTGAGTCCATGCCCGAACTTTAACCCTAACATTAGTGCCCTTCAAAGTAAATTCTTCAAAGTTAGATATCTCATCCAATCTCAATTTGTTAGGAAACCTAATTTGAAACGTCCCACCCCCAATATATTTTGCTCTCCAAATCCATTTCCACTTAAACTGTTGTGAGAAACAATCCTCCATCTGTTTTTCTGATAAAGTCTTGCCAGATTCAATTGAAACTAGAGCCAATGGGTTAGCATGCTCTTTACTCACCACGTCCTTGGCATTCTGAATCAAGATGCACCCAAGCCCATTTGCCCCAGATCCGACCAACTTGGCAACCGGCTTTGACTGTTTTACTAGGAAACAATCTGAGGTCCTATGGGAGTTCTTGCCACAAATCACACAAAACAGGCTAGCATTGCAGTTCCTAAACAAATGACCATGGGCCTTGCATTTCGTACAGAAAAGTTTACCTGCATCAATCGGCTTGTCTTCTCCCATATGCACCTCATCTTGAACTATTATCTCACCCGATTCAGCTTTCAGTAGCGAGTCAGAGCTTTCACCTTCAACAGCCTTATCATCCGCTTTATCCCAAGTAGACTGCTGATTCAACTTTTCCCCCTTCGATCCCCGGTGTGCCTCAACCCCCTTAGGTTCAGCCTCCACCTTCCCCTTCGGATCAGCCACCGCAGGTTGTTGTTGCACCGGGCGAAACGTCCCTTGAGGATGAGTCCCCTGCCCTCCGCCAGGCCTCCAAGTATTGGCGAATCGATGCGGGGGCCGCGGACGCCAAGGACGATTCCCCCAGTCAGCCATCGGAGGAGAAGCGACCACTTGTGCAAAACTCCGCCGCCAAACCCTTGCTGGGGAATGATCGTCTCCTCCAATCCCGATGCGCGGCCACTCCGATTTCCAGTTCAGACGACGTGGAACTCTCAAGTGGCTAAAACGCTCCGCGAGGTGAGGAAGCGAGAGATGATCATGTCCGCAGAGCAGGGAACCAGCCCTCGAACGCACGCCGAAAGTAGACGGAGGGGGGACAATCTGGTTGGGGGATAGAGGCAACGGAGCAGCCGAGGAGGTGAAAGCCCTAGGAGGCTTCGATTCCAGCGATTCCTCCTGGGCTTCATCTTCCCCACAAAAACGTTCTTCACCCAGAGAGGGCAGCAACAGCGGCCCAGCCCTTACCGTAATCCCCCAACTCTGCGAAGAAACCGGCCCAGTACTGTAGCGACGTGAATCCGAGCATCGCCATGAACTCGTAGACGGGAACGTGCGAAGGTGCTGGACGTTGTCGTCGCCGACCACCCCGAAGTTTCCCGACCCGATATCCCTCATCCCCAACCCCCGTGTTGGTAGAACATAATCTACAGGATCATCAGATTTCCATATATATAATCAGCATTCCATATATTAATGATTTTCATATAAAACAAATCAATTTAATTTTCATATATGGATGATTCCCATATAAAACAGATCGGTTTACATATATTAATAATTTCCATATAAAATAGATCAACTTCTATATATTGATGATTTTTATATATTAATAATTGTTATATAAAACAGAAGCTCAACTTCCATATAAAAAGTCAGTGAAGGGTTCACCGAGCATTGTACTCGATAAAAAACACTCGGTAAACTCTTTATTGATGAACAAGAGTTCACAGAGTGTATTTCGTTAGACATTCGATGAATCATTCACCGAGTATTTGGTATGGCATTCTACACACAAAAAAAGCAAGTAATGGTTTCGGCGACATAACGACCGCTTTGTTGAGTGCTTTGTTGGGTGACATGTCGGGTACTCGGCAAAAGTGATAAGTGTTTGCTGAGAGCCACGCTAACACTCGGTGAAGTGATACATGTTTACGGAATGTGCACTCGGTAAACCTGTAGTCAACTCACAAATATCCTATTTCCCTGACGTCGGACGACAACGCCTAGATCTTGTGTAGTAGCTTAGCTACTACACACGTTGGTTTGCAATTCAGTACGTGCACGTAACAGCAACACGCATGCATGCCATTTTCAGGTCAAACCGATCGGGTCTCGGAAAGCTACAAAAACCAGCATCTGTGGTGCGTACGCGCGAGCAAAATCGTCGCAGGAGCTACCTAGGGGCTAGGGTTTAACTTAATTAATCGCATTGCTTGTTTGTTGCTGCATCCATGCGCTTGGCCAGGAGACATTACCAACGTAACTAACTAAGGCTATTCACTGTGGGTTCATGGTTTTATGGGATTTCATGGTATTGATATAATTATCATGACACATCAGAATTTTTACTGACGTGACATTAAATTAATGAGGGAAGAGAAGGAAACAGTGTCATCTCTGTAACATGGTGCTAACCCGTTTTCAAACGAAATGCCCAGTGTGCAAAATGCAACTAGTGCAACCACGTCACTAATGATCAATACCATTCATGTTGGCCTCCTCTCCCAATCTCGTCTCTATAATTTTCTTCTCTTGATCCACACCATGCAGTGGCGGATCTAGGAATTTTATAATGGGGGTACGAAATTAAACCTAATACAAACACATATATAATATAGCAGAAATTAGACAATCACAATTACAAAAATAATATAGCAGAAACATACTTAATTTAGATAGTCAAACACAATTACAATAGTAATACAAATATGTAAAAAATATTATCAAATCCTACGTACTTGTTACAGCTTAACTCGACGTGACTTGTCCATTAATTTTCATATGTTGTTCTCGTTCTACCGATAATACAAGATTGATCTTATTTTCCATCTACTACAAATATATCATAATTTCTGAATTTTAGTATACACTATACAAAATACAACACCAATTATTTACCTAAATAATCAATTAATCAAACATAAACATAAACAATCTATCAATCTCAAATTCTCAACGTGTTATAGCTCAGTGCCTCACTGCGTTGGCCGTTGTCTTGGCTGCCAAAGCCCGAAACACTGAAGTACTGAAGCAAAAGCAGAACTGCATAAACCAGAAGGCAAGCTAGCAAGGGGCGCTACTGCGCTAGGGGCTACTGGGCTAGGGCCGTAGGACGGCGTTCTGTGACTCAGCGGGCGCTGGCCCCCGGGCGGAGGGATAGCCACGGCGGCCGCCGGCCAGCGCCAGCAGACAGCGGCGGGCGCTAGGCGACACCGCGGCAGCCGGCAAGGCGCCAGGTGGCGGGCGATGGACACTGGCGCACTACGTAGTGCGCACTGGGCAGGGCAAGGGCGTGCCGCCGGTGCCGGCAGGCGGTAGCCGGCGTGGCGTGCAGGCATGGGCGACTGGGCGATGGGCATGCGCGCCGTGGCCGTGCATGGCGGCTAGACTCCGCGATGGTTAGGGAAACAACTGAACAGGGAATTTTTGCTAGTCAGTTCCAGCTAGGTTAAAAAATCTGAATTGGGCTAATGAATTGGGCTGTTGAATGAATTAGGCCCAATAAAAAATTTAAAACATATGTATAGCTATTTTTTCTGAAAAATTTTGGGGGTACATCTGTACCCCCATGCTCCACTGTAGGTCTGCCCCTGAC